>CAXIVR010000001.1:146420637-146743137 GCA_964035755.1 Teleogryllus oceanicus | reverse complement strand
TTTTCGGCCAGCAAAAGAGTTTTTCCGCGACGAGACCCTACGCTATAGAAACTTTTTTTTTTTTTTTCAACTCGGGCTGATGCGTAACAATTAAATTGCCTCAAAACAAAATTTCCAACACCCAATTTTCCTAAATTCAGAGAGATAAATGAAAATGAGACCTAACCATTCACTCAAGCTTCCCTTGTTAATACATGGAGAAGTAGTAGTACTACAACAGAACATACTTTCTCGCATTATATCTAACTGCTCCACAATATGATACTACCACAAATAAACCTGCAAAAGTGTTTTCAGCCAGCAAACATTTTTTTCCGCATTGAGAATCGAATTCATGTTCTCTGAGCTTTCACTTCATTAGTCTTATATCTACGCTATCGAAACGCGGTAAGTTTCTAACTCGGGCTTGTAGTTTTGAAATGTAAACATTTTGGAATTTTCGAAAATATGGAGAGATGGCCGAAAATAGGACTAGCACCATATTTTTTTATACCTTCCCTTGATACACACAAGGAGAAATTTAAAGGAAAACTAGAGGTGCTACAGAATGCCTCAGACTTTCTCGTACTAAAGTTTTCTAATTTCCTTGATGTGGACTGGTACTGTACAGTCTTGCCCTTCCTTCTTGCCAGCTCCCATCTATCGCCGCCCAAAGTACATTTTTTTGAAATTTTCTCAACTTTTCGGTTTCCAAGTAGCAGAATCGAAATATTATTTTAAAAATATTGCAGAAGACTAAAACCCTGTCCTAAATAGTAATTTTCATAGAAAAATTTGGAGCCGTCTTTAAGCGTTACTGTAAATGCGAAATTTGAAACTCTTTCTCAGAGAAATCTATTGAGTTTTCAAAAAACTTCATTTGAAGTAATTTGAAAAATTCCACCACACATTCAATAATGTATACAAATCCATTGCATATTAACGGCGTGAGAGATATGTAAAAAAATTACATTTGAGTAATTTTTGAAAAACCAAATTAATACACTAAAATGAACTTTACGTCATGTGCCTTTACGGATAGTGTCATTACCACTATCCGTTGTAAAAGTTTGAAGAAGAAATTTGGAGCCATTTTTGAGAAAAAAGCATTTGAGCGTTTTTGAAAATGCGGAGTTTTGAGATCATTTTCACAGAAAACTGTCGAGTTTTCGGGACGCTTTATTTTATATTATTTAAAGTACTCATAAATCTAATAATGTGAAGCAATTGCCTCTAATGTAAATATTACCGACGTGAGAGACGAGTCAAAAATTACATTTTTGTAATTTTTGAAAAAACAAAATAGTAGAGCGTTTATGCCATCAAATAAAGTGCATTTGGTATTGCCCTTACCAAAGATATACAGAAAAAAGTTGGAGCCATTTTTGAGAAAATATTGTTTTTGTAATTTTTTAAAATTGCAAATATTGCACGCAATATTGCGCGAAAACTACTAACATTTTTTAAAAAATCTACATGACATTAAAAGAACTGATTATGAGCAACAAATTTCATTTGAAGCAAAAATCTCTATCTTTAATTTTGTAGTTTTAGAAAGACACCGAAAAAATCCAAACTTTTGCAATTTTCGACAATTCAGAGTTAACCGCGAAAATCGAACTTATGCCACTTCTATAAGTGTATTTTACTCTATTCTTACAATCAATTTACAGCAAAATTTTGGAGCCGATTTTCAGAAAATTTTGAAAATGTCCAGGGGGCTTCATGTAGAGTAGCTCCAAACTTTAAAGAATATTTTTCATACTTCCAAAGCTTCAAATAGAACCAAATGAACAGGGGTCTTCAATTTGGAAAAGATCGTACGTGTGGTTTAGGCGCTAGGTTTGTTCACATACGACAGACAGACAGACGGACGGACGTTATGAAAAAGATAACTTTTTCGGTATCAGAGGACCCCAAAACGTGTATTCTTTGATTTTCTTAGAGTGAATTTCTCCGTTGAAATCTCGATATCGATTTTCCGCAGCATTACATAACTTTCTCTATACTACGTATATTACTCACGTATATATGTATATGAGAAAGTAAAATGGAGAGGTTTTTTGAGAAAAGACATAAAAAATGGCCTACATTTCGCGCAGAATTACAGGAATACTCGTATTTTCGAAAAACTGTACACGACTTTATTTCAAGATATGTCTTTAAACAGAGATTTCATTAACGAAAAATCTCTATCTTCAATATGGTAGTTGTACCCAGACACCTCAAAAAATTTCACTTTTGCAATTTTAGAAAAATCGGGGATTTCAACTAATATGAGCCGTTCTTTACCGCATGTCCTTTGCGCTTACCGAGGACAAAGTTTAATCAAAAGATTTCGAGTCATTCTTGAGAAAATTTTGAAAATGTTGAGGCTTCATGCATAGAACCCTCAAAAATTCAAAATATTCAATTGAAATTCACAAAGCCTCAGGTGCGTTCTGATCGATGGATGAATGTCAGTTCTGGAGAAAATCGACTTAACTGTTTAGGCGTTATCGTTAACCACAGACGGACGAGCAGACACGTTTTGCCGTCTATCGATTTTTCTGTATCTAGGAACCACAAAATATATATTTTGGCTACACCACGTGTTAGAAGAAGTAATTTACTATATATAGGAACAGGATTTATGTACTATTTTGTTAACAAGGCGGACAATAACGGAGTTTTTCAAGTGAAAATTCGCCACTTTTCGGCACACGATTACAATACGTTCTCTTCTTACATTCGAAAGGGTGAGAAAGTAAAAACAACTACTTTTGTTGCAAAACCACATAATTTCTCGCATTTTTAGTACTGACTCCGCAATATTACACTACGTCATGAATCAACAAAAGTGTTTTCCACCAGCCACCCGACCAACCAACAAAAGTGTTTTTACCACCAAAATTTCTTCACCGCGTCGAGAGTAGAACTCAGCTACATCGACTCAACACGTCATGCGCTTTACCGCAACACCACGCAGCAGACCGGCTGCATTCACTTTTGTGGAAGCTTAAAAACTTATAGCCACTCACATTATTTCTAACTTGTAAATGTCGAAGATTCAGCTAATCGAACAAAACTAAAACTTACACAATTTTTTATCCGTTCATTGTGGTATCAGTTCTTAACTTTTAAAGAAAAAATTGAATCCGTTTTTGAAAAAAAGTATTTTTTATTACCTTTTCAATTAATTTCATGGAATTACGTGAAAACTGCTCGTTTTTTCAAAAAACATTACATGGCGTTTTTCTAAGGTCTATTTTTTTAAAAACAAATTTCATTTTACACATTTCAACCTTCAATATTGTACTTTTGCAATTATTATTATTCTTTGAAATTTTCAATAATAAAGAGAGTTTGCTGAAATCAGGACCAGGACTTCATTTTTAAAATATGGAGCCGTTTTGAGAAAATAATTACATAAATATGATACATACATAGATAAAATTACATGAAAGCTACTCATTTTTTCGGAAAATTGTGCATGACTTCATCTCAATATCTTTGATTTTATTAAGGAAATAATTCTCTATCTTCATTATTGTAGTTACAGGATGGCGCCGAAAACAATTTTGAACTCTTGCAATTTTCGAAAATTGAGAGATTTTAACGACAAGGGGATCTACGCCATTTTAAAGCGTTTTCTCTGGTATCGGAGGACACAGTTAAAATATAAAAATTGAGCCAGCCATTTTTAACAAAATACTGAAAATGTAGAGGTTTCATGTAAAGTACACATCTCCCAAATCAAAATATCCGTTTCAAACTCGCAGGGCTTCGAGTTCTTTCAAATCGATCGAGAAATATAATTTTGAAGTCGTCTGAATGTTTTAGGTGCTTGCTTTGACCTCAGACAGACGTCATCAATCAATTTTTATAGATTGTCTTAAACAAAATTTGTTCAAAAAAATAAAATATCTTTGAAATTATCTTGTACTATTAAAAAAACACGTAGTTTTCGTGTAATTTCTGCCCAAAATTAACGCAATTTATAAAAATAATTATTTCAAAAACGTCTGCAATTATTTTCTTAAAATCTTTCACAGACAGAGCAAAGGACTCCTAATAACAACTACGCGGGTCCCATTTATGTTGAACTTTCTGAATTTTCGAAAACTGAAAAAGTTATAAATAATGCAAGAAACTATGTGATGTTGTAGTACCACTAGTTCACAGTTGATATTTGCCCACAGATTGCAGCATGAATATATTTTACGTGTAGCAGAAGTTGTATATAACATTGTCACACTAACAACTTATTTTCTTCGATTTTGTCAGTTGGATTCATGTTATTCCAAAGTTTCGAGGCGATGAAAACAAATATTCAAATGAGCACCGCTATAGAAGACGACAGGGCAGACCATCATCCCTTTGGAAACAGGGAGTACAAAATGCGAATAAACGAACTTAACAGTGGAAGTTCGAGACAGTGGAAGTTATAGACGACAGAAAAGCTGGAAAAGAGGAACTTCCAACGCTAAATTGTTTCGAACTTTGATATTTCAACTGCAAAATATTCCAAGATCTTATTATTATAATACTAACATTTACCATCCTAACATTTCTGGTCACTACATAAAATTCTGACTCTTCTCTTAGACGAAGAAATAAAAGGTCATCTTCGTCAACATAATATTCTATATATGTATAGTATTCATAGTATACTAGTACATATACATACACTAGTATTCATAGTACACTATGTTGACGCAATGACCTCTTTCATTTCTTCGCACAAGAACGTCAACAACACCGAATCTTCTCTTAGAGCTTGATTCCTTTGAATACTTTCTCGCAACAAGTTTAGAACTTTCTAAGAATCGTGAAAGATTCTCTCTTACACTAATTCTTAGAAGTAAATAATTATGGCGTTGAATCACTTGAATGCAATCTTTTTATCACACGTTAGTTTGCCAAACAAAAGTGTGCGTTCTCTCTTGTGAAGTCTTCGTCCGTCTTCTCGCTGTCAGCAGGTCGTTCTTCGCGGTCGCGCGCCGCCCAGGCTACAACCCCATTTGAGGCTCGATTGGACACCAAGGCCAATTTAAATCTCTTCTTATTTCTTCAACCTACACTGCCGCGAGAATACATCAATTGTGTGTGCGCTGGAGGCTCTGACAAGGTGCAGCCGCCATAGGAAATCCTGGGCGATCGCAGATATACGGGATTCATTGGCGGATTGAGAGGTGGGGGCAAGGGGTTATGAGCCCCCAAAGCCTCTTTATACAATTTACTCACAACAATTACCATGTATTTAACGCATCACTTTGAAATCAGTATTTTTATTATGATTATAGTACAAGAGAAACATTTTAAGCGTAGAACTGAAGGGTTTGGAGCAATAACAAGATTGTTACATCAGCCACAGCACGCCTTCCGCAATTCGTAAATGTTAATACATATCTCAATTTTGGCGAATGTTGGCTCATCGTGTAATTATACACGATGGGGATGGAAATATTGGTAAACAAATCGCATTCCATTATTGAATTACGGAGGAAAAGAAAAAATCCCAAGAGAAACGGTAAGAAAAAGAAGCTCAACGAGAGAGAAGAGCGATTAATTGTGAGATTTGTTGCAAGAAAACCCACTTTGAGCGTGACATATCTGCAGTCTCTAGTTGAGAAGATGAGCAGTAAAACATAAGTGCCTCTACTATTCGAAGGGTGTTACACCCATGTGGGTGTCACAGAAGAAGAATTCCCCGAAGAGGCTTTACGTTAGCAAAACGAACAGGGTAGAGAGATTAAAGTTCGGAAAGAAAACTTAAAAGAGAACGGAGAATTCTGGGTCATTTGGTCGGATGAGACTAAGATAAACATTTTTGGCTCAGACGGTATCCACAGAGTGTGTAGAAAAGAAAATACTGACAATGAAGTGACAAACACACTTCCCACTGTGAAGCAAGGAGGTGGATCTATTATGATCTAGTGGTGTATGTCATCAAGAGGAGTCAGGGAGTCAGAAATATTCATTTCATGAAAGGCATTATGAAGGAATATGTGTATAACGATATCCTGAAAAGAAATTTGAAGCCAAGTGCTGCGCAATTGGGTATGTCACCGATTTACATGTTTCAACATGACAATCACAGCAAGCATTCCGCAGGAATTAATAGGCAATGGTTAATATGTAATGTTCCATACAACTCAAAACGCCAGAAAAATCTCCAGGCTTGAAGCCTATCGAATATCTATGGGCAATTTTGAAGAGGAGAATTCGTAAATGGAATGTATCCTGCAAAGATCTGGAAAAGACGTAGCAGAAGAACGGATGACCATTACGCCTCATTAGAATGCAGTCGTCTCATTGGATCTATGCAACGAAGATGCCAAGCGGTTATATTAAAACCAAGAACATGTCCCAGGAAATATTAGAAACATTTGTTTTGTTATCTAGGATTCAGTATTGTTTAAAGTGTACGAATAGTAACAATACACTATTTTTTCTCCTTGTTTGTTTTGTTGCTCTGCATTTTCTGTTCCATTTAGTTCACGCGAGACTGCTTTTTATATTCTGACCCTGTGGTGTCTAAAATTCTATAGAAAATAAAATAAATTTCATTTCTAAAAATTCCAATAAGTTTTGTTATTGGGTTTTCATCATTCTTGTACGAATAAAAATGGTACTGCATACTATATTACGATGAATTATTGATTCATATGAAAATGTTTGCTGGATACTTTCTAGCAAACAATTAAGATTTGTATTATGTTTATAAGCTTTAATACTTATTACTTCTTTATTATTGATTTTTTTATTTTAATATTTAGTTAAACAAATTAACAAGCATCTATGTAGTCTTACCTCCTTTGCGATTTATTAAATCACTTTTACTGGCGAACAATCTTTGTTTCTAACGTGAGCGTACGAAGGTTCGCAATTTTTGCACTCTTGAGAAAATAGATTACGAAATCAAGATTCTTTCGATTCAAAATATTTAATCTTACTCTCAATAATAGAGAGTGGCATTTTACTCTCAATAATTGGAGTTATATCAATTATTGATAAGTTCAAATATTACTGAGGAATTTCATTTTGATGGATAACTTTCTGTTTTCATAGAGGCTATAGGAATTAATATCTCTAAATTTGGGGCAGTAACTGTCAACTTACTTTTCTAAAAAACTGCCCTGGGCCAGGTACCCAGTGATGTACTCCCACCTCGGAGAATTTGTACAACCCATACTTTTAAATTTCGCGCCACTTGCTCTGGACGCAGTACTCGCGAACTTTAGAAAGCTAGATACCTTGCCCGCAATCTTGACATGCCTGGTGTAGGAGTTATGGGGAATAGCGAACGTTGGTTGAATGAGTTGAATGAACGTTTGTTGTTGAGTAACCTGCAGAATTAATGCAAATCATTTCTGCAGGTTACTCACTTAGCCCCCCTCCCCCCAGTTTTGTTTGGCATCAATTAGTGTCAAAACTTTGTTCACACGACTAACGATCCGGGTGTCCGAAGCCTTCGGGATTTATAATCTGCCTAGTGCAGTGTCAATGATAATCCACAATAAGTTCGAAATTGGATAGATGAACGCAAATACTGATACTAATAATGACATTGGGCATTTAAATTCTACTTGTCTGTTATTGTATTGCAGCGTATTAAATTAAATTGATGGCAAATTTTAAAAAAATCATCTAAAAAGGTGAAGTGATTCTAGTTCAACCATGATTGTGTAGAAATTCTTCATGGCCAAACAGGTGTTTCTTAACCAAAAATACAACAATACCATTCCGATAACCATGTGTCCGCAAATTAAGTATGATAGAGAAAATTACAAATAACATCAATTATAATTTTATTTTTAATTTAATAATGAGAAGTACCTCTCATAATTATGAGAAGTACTACAAACAACGTGAAATAAAATTGGTTGAATTAGTTCGTATTCGCGCAATCACAACTAAAATGTATGAGTTTTTAGTATTACATAATTTCTCTGAAACTACATTAGTTACTCTGAGTAACTAATAATAAATTAGCTCACAGAATTTAGTTGCAGGTGCTCAATAGATAACTAATGGGTTCAGTTATTCACGTACTTCAAATAACTAATAGTATGGTTATTTATAAATATTTTCGCCCCACTAGCTAAGATCATAGCTATGGGTGAATACATTGCAAGATGGGAAGGTCTTGGACCGCTTGCCACGCATTTTCGTAGCCTCCCTGAGCCGGATTTGGCTTTGCAATCTTTTACTTCCTTCCGAGACAACGCAACCGAACAGAATGGTCTTCAAGCGCCTTTTCCCGCGGTAGTGGTAGAACATTAATGTTCGGTGTGATTGTACCGGCTTTGATGGTATCGTGGTTATCATGTTGAGCTACTGATCCCAAGTTCGCAGGTTCAAAGCCTGCTTCGTTCGCAGGTACTGTTCAAGTTCGCAGGTACTGGATAAGGTTGCGCATATTGTATCTTGGCCTGCGCTATCTGGTATTCAAATAGTCATTGGCGTACTAGCGCACCTAGGGAAAGCAATGGCAGACTACCCTACGTATACTTGCTCAAGATAAGTCTCATAAGAAGGCGCTAGGGCATCTGGAGACTAACCAAGGCACTAACTAGTGTATGGCAGTAAAAGAAGAATGAAGGTGTAAAGAAAGGTGTGGATGTAATGATTGATTGTTAGTGATTCCGAGCGCGTCAACTGCTAAGGTCATTAGTGGTAAGTGTAAAGATTTTCCTCGGGAGATAGCAGCGATCTTCCCACACTGGACGGCGAGATCCGGCTAGCGGGTTTTTCCCTAAACAGGTATCTCCCACCAGCGTGGCACTGTCTCAGCCAGGACAAGCTCTAAACTCCCAACAAGTCTCCCAGCATGTGCGGTAGTGTTGTGCATGTTAGTGTGTGATAGGACAAGAAAAGCGAAGGAAAGATCGCGAGGGGTCCGTGGCCTGTTTGTTAGCAGCTTAGGCTTTCGTCTGGGGCTGATCGCAGAAACCACAGAAAAATCACTGATCAGCGCAGCCGGTCGCTAGAATTTTCCTCCAGACAGGAACTGACTTCGACTTAGCTGACAAGCTAGTGTGGAAAATACTGGCACCGTCGGGACTTGAACCTAGGACCTTGTAGTCAGAGGCACTGCAGTGAAATCGGTTGATACCCTGATCCACCTCGTCAGGTACGCATAGTTGTAAAAACAATGCATTTCTGAAAATCGTTGTGATGTAACATAGGATAATATGCATGTGTATGAGTACGTCTCTTTATGCTCGTGATCATGGGTTAAAGAAATCTGTAGGGTTCTATTTAAAAATCAAAGTTGGGTCAATATCTCTTAAAATAAAAATGCTATACTGGTTTGAAATTATACATACTCTTATGTGCCTCTCGCATACATTCGTTTTAGTTAAAACCGCATTTCAACATCTGCAAGGGTTCAGGAGATATTGGGAGGGAACATAATAAGTGAGCCACCTGTACATGACGTGCTCATATCTTGTTACGTCCCCAAGCTCTTCTTTTAAAATAAAAATTCAATTCCACTAAACAATATTTTAAAAAATACCAGGATCATTCCATGAAAACTCACTGTGCGGCATTTAGAGTAATATGGTGTGTTCGCAATGCCAGTACCGAATTATTCCTGGTCCAGGAAGCAACGGGGAGAAAAAAATCAATTATGAGTAAATAGAAATCATTGTTTTATTAGTCTCGTAGTCAAGTATTACTTGTAAGACCCAAAATAATCCCCCAAGATTTCTGAAGCCATCGTGAGGAAGCCGTTGATTACCATCATCTGTGTGCAATTCGTGTACGAGTCGCACCTGTGGTTCACTGCATGGAACATGCGACGCGTCCACATTTGAAGGCCAACGTGCAACAATACATTATCAACATATCATTCTCGAAGCTCCGCATGACAGTGACGAACATTTCTGCCGTGAATAACTGCAATTTTGACATGTGATCGTGATTCCATTTTACCTATCTTGGAACACAGCCTGTAAAATGTTAGCAATTGCATTTGTAATCAACTAGGCAGCAATGCAAACACCATTCAAGGGTGTTCGATCGTAGTGTGAAGTAGGTTTGCATACACAACCAACTTTCCTTTATATCGGAAGATAAAAGTTATGATATAGAATGATAGTATGATATAGAATGACCCACGTATACTATATAGTCTGACGGGAATCCGAACTGAAATCGCTCCCTCCTCGCGTTTTGTAATAGTTCCTGGATGAATACCGAGCGAAATAGGTAATTACTGTATGTATTGTATGTATCTAGCATTGGGGCAATTTGTGTCCGACTTTGTCGGCTATCTAACGCTGTTCCCAGGCCTGGACTTAATTTAATTTCCACGCCTGGGGATAAGAGAGACATGTGGTATTATTGGGTACTAAAAGCTCAAATATAATTATACAATATTAAAAATAATTTTTAATGTTTTAGAAAATTAGTTCACGGCTCGATCCTAAAGCTTAGCAGAAAGCTACATTACTGAACCCAACATACCATGAAAGAATGCTAGGTGAATTTTCTTTTAAAATTACACCTATTACATAATTTGTTGCAACAGATAACTATTTCAGGGAGCAAATGTAAAATAATTCTGAAGATCGGAGTCTATATTATCTATCACCGGTTAATATCTTTTATGTGTTACTCAACGTGTTGTGACTTTTCCTACGATGGATGTCTTGAAATATGCTGACAGAATGTTGAATCTAATGTTGTCCTATATTCTTTATTAAAACTGTATTATTCTTGAATTTATGAAAGAACATCAACTTGACTTGAAAGTATTATGATAGAGCTTTAACTTCTCCACCTCCCCGATCAATGTCCATTTCAATAATCGAATTGTGAATTTTAGAAAATTTCATTTTAATAATGCATCTGATTTCATCTGATCGATTATCCCTAAACAGTATTTGAGTAACACCCGAGTGTGCGAATGTTCGGATGTGCGGTTCCGTCACTCATTGGCTAGACTACTTCCCGTGCACCAATCGAGATACAAGGGGGTTCAAATATGACCGGGACTGATTTTTTTCAAATACCCCGCCATGCGCAGTAGCTACGCTGCCTGGCAAGAGTCTAGCCACAACCCCCCACCTCCCTCCTTTGCAGGTTAGAACCTGTTCAGTCGAGCCTGGGTCTTGCTAGAACGATGAGTGAACAAAAGGTGCCGCGAAGCGTGGAACAACGCATTATCATCAAATTTGTCGTTGGAGAAAACGTTCAACTGTCGGAAATTTTGCAGAGACTCAAAAAACAGTACAGGGAAGAGTGCCTCTCACGGACCCCTGTGTTTGAATGGTGTGCTTCAGAGAGGGACGAGAGCGCGTTGAGAATAAACCTCATAATCGTCGGCCGCGAACATCCATAACCCCAACAAACATTGATCGTATCAATGCGGTTATTTGTGAGAATAGGCGCATCACTATCAAAGAAGTTGCATCAGTAATTGGCATCAGTGTGGGTAGTGTAGAAGACATGATAAAAAACCACCTAAAATATAGAAAAGTGAATGCTAGGAGGGTTCCACGCACTTTGACGCACGAGAACAAATTGATGCGCATGCAAGCTGCCAGTGTTCTTCTAATGCGGTTTGAAAATGAAGGAGATGCATTTTTGAAGTCCACTGTAATCACTAATGAAACCTGGGTTCACTATTTTATTCCTGAGTCCCAGCAGGCATCACGTGAATGGCGACACGCCTCTTCTCCAAAACCCAGGAGAGCGCGGAAGATCCGTTCGGCGGGAAAAGTGATGGCAACTGTTTTTGGGGACTGGAAGGGTGTTATCCATGTAGACTTTCTTACAGAAGCTAAAACCATCAATGCAGCTTATTATTCAGCACTTTTGGAAACGGAAATCAAAGAAAAGATCCGATCCAAACGGAAGAGAAGTGGGAAACGGGTAACATTCCTTCAAGACAATGCACGGCCGCATACTGCTAAAACAACCATGACAACCATCAGCAAATTGAAGTGGGACCTTCTTCCACATCCGCCGTACAGTCCAGATTTGACCCCAAGTGATTTTTACCTGTTTGGACAGCTTAAATCACATTTGCAAGGCATGCGATTTGCGGATAATGACGCAGTCATCCAAAGTGTTCCGGAGTGGATATGCCGACAACCAAAAGAATTTTATGAAAAGGGCATTAGGATGCTCCCAGAACGTTGGAAAAAATCTATAGAATCCAGAGGGAAGTACTTTGAAGAATGACATGTACAAATAAATTTTTGCTAATAAAGTATTTCGTAAAAATAATCAGTCCCGGTCATATTTGAACCCCCTTGTATATCAGGTGTCATTCGACGCGTCACGGTCTCTTGATGGGGAACTGATAATTTGTTTTCGGATCCGGCCAGAAGATTCAAAGTAATTTTCAAGAACGTATTTTTGCGTGTTTTAGCGCTGCAATCTTAGTGGGTAGATGGAAAATTATACCAATACCACCTAACTAAATCTATGTAGTTGGCGTTGATTAAACCCCAGTACCCTGTGGTAATTTTCAGTCCACGGCACCAATTGTCAGCCTTTCCACCTCTTGTGTGTTAATCGTGTCTCACAGTGCTCCTGCGGCCAAGAGAGGGAATTTTTTAAAATGGACTTTTACAGCATATAGGAGAGTATCCTCTTCCCTTGATCTACCTAGTGTTGGCAATCATTAATAATCGATTAAATGGAACTATTTCAACAATTAATTTAACGATATATTGTTCCGCGAAGACCACCTTCCCGAAGGCAACCGTTGCAAGGGCATTATAATTATTATATTAAGGAAATATTGTCCATTTAATTTCAAATTACATGTAAGAACGTATAATTTTACACTCAAATTATCAAAACATTAACAACTGATACACCACTGTATTCCTCGTTTTATGATCTATCCATTCCTAGTGAAATGCACGCAGTTCTAGTGAGCAATTTAAATCAAATGAATGTTCTTTGCTTCACAGAACATTGGTTATCTCCTAATAAACTTAGTATTTTCCAAATTCCAAACTTTTACCTCGCAGGTTATAATTGTAGAGAAAGGCAATCTCATAAAAGTCCTGCATATGAGGGTTCTTGTATATATGTTAGAAATAATATCAATGCTATCTTCTTGACAGAATTAAATGTGTATTCCGTTGAACATGTTTTTGAAATGTCTGTTATACATCTTCCTTCGCTAAAAATGATATTACTTTGATTTTTTTTTTTTTTTTTTTGAAAATGTGCACACAATTCACTTTTCCCCATAGCACGTCATCGCAGTTTGTAACTGTTTTTTGACGTAAAATAAATAAATAAATAAATGTACTTTGCATCTACAGGCCTCCAACAAAGAGAGCTGCAGATTATATTTTTTTCAGTGGTATTTATGAAGCAGAAGTCCACTATACTCCGATTTAAATGTACCTTCAAAGTCACGAGCTGGAACACTGTCATCAAATCTAGAACTTCGATGCTACATAAAGTTTTGGTATTGAAGCTGCTGATATGATGACAGTGTCTCCCTCTTCTTCCAGCTCGTGACCTTGAAAGGACACTACATTTAAATCGGAGTACAGTATAGTATGCATTACTAATTTCGAATGCGCGCAGAAATTGAAAGAAAACTAAGCAGCTTCCGGCCATGTGAAGAGTGTCCATGACTTCGTTAGATTCCCACGAACTTGGTTTTTACCAAGTTCGTTTTACCAAGGTTTTTACCAAAAATACAAAACCAACTGCATTACTAATTTTCAATGTGCGGATACATTAAAAGAAACCTATGCAGCCTCCGTTCACGAGAAACACTCAGGAACTCGGGGAAAATCCGAAAACAATAAAAGAAATTCCACTTTTTTCAAGAGCAACTTAAAACTTATTCATTTTGAAGTCGTAGACACAAGTACTTATATCCAACATACGTACATAAGTCTTAGACAATCCTGAAAGGCATCTAATCCACCTGAAAATTTCCTTTTTTAGCTTACCGATTATTTTGAGGACTTCAATGAAAGAAGTGACGGACACAAGCATTGTATCGAAATGTATTTGCGAAACATCCGATGGTATTGAATTTTTGTGAGTGTAGACTAGAGGTTCCCAAGGGGTCGGTATCGACCCCTTGGGTGTTATTTTAAAGGGATCAATGAAGACAAAGGGGACGACTAGGGGTCAACAACCGAATATGTACGGGTGACTGATCGGCATGATGAAGATTCCATTGATTAACTAAGTAGTGGATCCACAGCCGCACATACTTTCTTACATTATCTGTAACGGCTTCGCAATTTTTAAATTACACGAACCTTCAAACGTGTTTTCAACCAGCAAAATGTGTTTTTCGCGCAGAGACTCGAACTCGGGTCCACGTGCCATGCGCTTTTCCGTTACACCATGCATTCGCTCTGACGTACTCATTTAGGCTGCCGCTTAAAAACCTAATTGGCCCTCCCCACATTTCCTACAAGCAATTTTCGAAAATTCAGAGAGTTCAACAAAAATAAGACCCGCGCCATTATTCGTTCCTTGTTCTATTCGTGAAAAAAAAAAATAAAAGAAAAATTAGGAGCAGTTTGGAGAAAATGTTTTTTAAATAATCGGTATTAATTTCAAGTAGAAATTACGCGAAAACTACTAGTTTTTTCAAAAACTTTTAAATAATCTTATTTAAAGAGAATATTTTAAAGAACAAATTGTCTTTAATGCAATAGTCTCTTTCTTCAATTTTGTAGTTTTGAAATGTTAACTTTTTGCAATTTTCGAAAATACAGAGCTCGACAGAAATGAGACCAGCATCACTCTTTTACTGTTCTTCCATACATACGAGAAAATTTCTCTATTTCATGCAAAATTACGCAATGTTTTATCAAAAAAGCTGGAATTTGTGAGAATTTAAAACTCTCTCTCTCTCTCTCTCTCTCTCTCTCTCTCTCTCTCTATCTATCTATCTATCTCTCTCTCTTCTCTCTCTCTCTCTCTCTCTCTCTCTCTCTCTATATATATATATATATATATATATATATATATATATATATATATATCCTCGCGTGTATCTAATGACGAAAGTTGCGCAAACTCTCTGGATTTTCGAAAATTTAAAAAAATGGTGCTAAACAGCAGTACTTTCTCCTCCGTACTTTTACGCAAAATTACGCGAAAAGTACTCAAATTTTCGATAATTTATACATGTTATTTCAAAATCTATCTTTAAGGAACAGATTTCATTAAGGGAAAAATCGGACGGCTATCTTCATAATTGTAGTTGTAGGAAAACGCCGACACAATTTTGAATTTTTGCAATTTTCAAAATTTTCAAAATTTGCAAAAATCAGGGTTTTAAGGTTGTACCATTCTCTTAAACGTCCTTACATATCCTACAACAAAATTTAATCAATATCGATGGAGCCATTTTTTTGAAAATTTGGAAAATGTCCGGAGGGGCTTCATGTAAAGTTTCCCCCAAATTATAATATCAGTTTCAAATTCACGGGGCCGCGACATCAGCCACATCGACTTGCGAATATCAATTTACAGAAAATCGGCTAACGAATTTTAGATGTGTGGTTCATAAACGGAAGGACAGAGACGTTTTGCCGTCATTCGATTTTCGAGTATCAAGGACACAGATAACATGGATTCTGCCTACACTACGTGTTAGAGGATTTTTTGCTACATTTAGAAAAAAACTGTTAGAGGATTTATCCTCTTTTCTTCACCAGGGCCCTGTAATAAGAGGTTTTCAGCTGAAAATTCGCCATTTTTTGAGCTGCTTTATATAAATTTCTCTCCACTGCGTAAGCGGTAGCGAGAAAGTAAACAAATTATCGCCTCAGTGCCACAAATTTCAACACTAGGCAGCTTGGACCTCATCAAAGAAGTCTCCCCTGACGTGGAGGTAGCAGACCCGGAATGGGGACTTCAGTGATGAGTGATGAAGATGATACGGATGAATGTGTTCCATCAGTGCAAGAGACCTTCGAGGGCGTCAAGACTGCATTAAGATACTTGGAGACAGTGGACAAAGCAGATCAAGTATGTAGAGAGCACGAACTCTGAAGAAGGAACTACAAAAATTACAAATGAAAGATGTACACAACAAACAATTAAAAATAATTAATTTTATAAGGTGGAATAAAGATATTGAATTTTTCAGTTTGTGTTGTAAGGTGTTTTGCTGTTTCTCTATGTTAATAAAATTAATCGTTATGGAGAAATTATGTTCAATTTTGACATAATCAGATATAGTGAACCTCTGATAGAGTGAACCAAAAATGTTAGTCCCCAGAAGTTCACTACAACCAAGTCGTCTGTATGCGTTTCAAACTTGCAGAGCCTCGAGTTCGTTCACATCAATCCGAGAATATTAATTTTGGAGAAAATCGGATGAACGGTATAGGCGTTAACCACACGCGGACAGACGTTTGCCGTCAATCGAATTTTCGGTATCAGAACCCACAAATCACGGTTTCTGACTACACACGATAGAGAATGTAATATACTGTATATTGGAACACGATTTATCCACTATTTTGTTATCAGAGCCTTGTAGTAGGTTTTTCGGTCTAAAAATCGCCATTTTTCGGCGTACAATCACAATACCTTCACTTCTTGCTAAGTAAGGCGATAAATTAACAATCACTTTCAATTGTGACTGATGACACAGCTGACGTCACTTGACAAGGCTCCATTAAAGAGGTTGCCCGCCGTTAAGTAATTGCTTTTCACGAGTTGCCTTCTGGAATAGCTTTATTATATCATTGGTATGCAAATAAATTATGCACTGTATGAGTACAATTCTATGGTGTTACAGTATTCGTGAAAATTTTTGTTAAAATATTTGATTTATTGCATTGTTATACAAGTTTGTTGTGATATTGTTTTTAAGCATTGTGCCTTCTGCTTTTTTGCAAAAATTTTCTTTGGTTTTGTTCTGTAGCATGTTTGCTACTGTATGCCACTAATAACTATGTATTCGCGTTTCTCTTGCGCAAGAAAACATTAACCTTGCAGAAATGTTAATAAATGAAAACATTAGCACTGCAGAAATATTATGATTAGTTCTTTCAAAACGCTCAACATAGACTGGATTTTGCCCAACGATGAAGATTAAAAATGTAGCTACTCACACTCAAAAACGGAAGTCTCCGATTGCTGGAAATCGAGATATTTACGAAAACACTGGTATGCAGAATTGTTATATTTTAGTAATTTATATGCAATTGTGTCACAATTACGTATGCTTTGCATTATACAGATAAGCGGTCCCTGAAAGAAAGAATTGTTTTTAAATCGACTGAGATTCAGGACATAAGCAGATGTCACTGCAGCGCCTCTGACGGGCAGAGCCTAGGTATCGAGTCCGACGATCGCAGGATTTCCGACACTAGCTACCTGGCTATGTCAGATTCAGCCGCTGTCTGAAGGAGAATCCTAGCGGCCGGCTGTTCTGATCGGTAGTTTTCATGGTTTCACTGATCAACACCAGGCGAATGCCGGAGCAGTGCCCCTTCTCTCCCCTTGTCCTACCTCCTTATGACACACACTGCGCTACACTTTCACTTGTTAGGAGCTTAGAGCTTGTTCTGGCAGAGGTGTCCTGCTGCCGGGAGATTCCTGGAGGGGGAAACCTTGCAAGCCGACGTGGCCCGATCTCACCATCCACCTCTCGTGATAATATGCATTACGCTAATTGATTAGCGATTCCGGGCCTGTCAACCGATAAGGTCGTTAGTACCGTAAGTGTAGTACATGTGTTCCCCTCGGGATGTGGCGGAGATCTTCCCCCGCTGAATTGTGAGATCTGGCGCCGATCTGCCCGTCGGCAAGAGGGGTTTTTCGTAAACAGGTATCTCCCACCACCGAGGCACCGCCCTAGCCAGAACAAGCTCTAAGCTCCCGACCGGACTCCCGGCGTATGTAGCGCATGTGTGTGTGTGTAAGTTAGAGGTGAAAATAGAACAAGGAAGAGAAAGGAAAGATCGCGCGCGGTTCATGACCTGTTTATTAGGGTTCTGCCCCGGTATTCGCCTGGTGTTGATCGGAGAAACAACGGAAAACTACTACAACTTTTCTTAGAATTGACTTGTCTTTTCGGAAGTAAAAATGGAAATTACGTGATACTTTTTGATATTTAGAAATGAAATAAAGAATATTTGTTTTTTTATGCTCTAATCCCTACGGTCACCAAATATTACTTATTCGTTAAACATTTATTTTCTCTTTTTAAGATGAAAGCACATATTAAATTGAGGTGAAAGAATAATAATAATAATAATAATAATAATAATAATAATAATAATAATAATAATAATAATACGATATTTGTCGAGTCAATAGCTTTATAAACGCGTCCTATTATTCCTGCAGTAAGTAGTCTATAAAAAATATAATTTTTCCTTTAGCAAAAATCTGCAGGTATGTGTATTAAGTACCGGTGTTCGCGTTTCTTGTAATTATAGGAAGTGTATGACCACTATCCTAATTCTTTCGTGGTAATTTCATACTTAATAGAGATTTTTGTTAACTAGAGTTTGAGCGATTGCCTTCTTTGGTTTAAATGTGCCCCGTTCAGGCACATTTATCACAATAGGGGCCGTCCATAAATTACATGAGGCGATTTTGGCGATTTTTTCAACTCCCCTCCCCCCTTGGTGAGAAGTCGTGAGATTTTTGTTCCCTCCCCTTCTAATCTCATGTGATATTTTTCAAAATGCGCATTTTGATGTAAATACGTTAATTTCTGATTGGTTGCATTGGGATTTATTTAAAAAATATAATTTGCTTCATTATATTTAAGACTAGATATGACTAGTATTTAGAAATCAGAGTGGCTGAATTACAATGAATATTATTGCATTTCTAAAAGCGCTCGGTAATTTTTCTTTAAAAATACAGGCAATGACATTTATCTTATTAATGATAAAAAGTTTGGTAATTTTTGTTAGAGGCTTTTTCTCGGTATACAATGCTACTTATTGTTCACATAACTGCGCTAAAAAATTATTGTGCATGAGTTGCACAATAGCAACTGTTCTTAGAGAAAAAAAATTACGTCTGCCGAGACCCCCTCTCCCCCACGCCCGATTACGTGAGATTTTCTTGACCCCCTCCCCCCTAAAAAAAAACTCACGTAATTTATGGATGGCCCCTTATCTGAACTGGAGGAATGAGTAAAATCGAGAAACTGCTCTTTTTCGCAAATTTAGATGCGGACTTGGGATAGAGGGGTTCGTCTACACAGCACAGATAGCTGCGGTAGCACCAATCAAGCACTAGGATTTAGTTTTTGAAGCCCGCGAAAGTATGAATTTGTTCACGTTGCTTCTGTAATGTGGAGGGTGAAGGCATACAATCACGATTCAATTTCTCCGAAATAATGTAACTTGCAATAGCTCCATGCCATAGAACTTGCCCCACGATTCAGAATTGGGTGAAAACCCAATTTCGATCTCGCGATACATTTAGAATGTATTGGGAGTGGTCCACTGTCGGTGGGTTTCTCTTAATGTGGCTCACAAAACTATTCGGACACTTACTAATTACAAGAAATGTTCAAATTATTGAGTTCTACGAATTAAAATGACGTATCTTCAGTTACGTAAATTCCTGCAAATTCAAAGCCAACGAACTTCGAAAACTGAAGGGCCCCACACGAATTATGAAAAATGGGTTACAAAGGCAGAAATAGTAGTTTGGAATGTCAGCTCGCGTTTCAGTATGCGAAGGGCTGTCGAAAATTTGCTCGATGTTCATGAAGAAACATAACGCGGTTCATTGACGAAGTCAGAATCCATGTACACCGTTGGGAAGGACGCCCAAAGACATTCTCTAATGGATAATACTACATTATAAGGTGAAAAGAAATCCTCGTGCGGGTGGTAAGGTCGTAAGAAAATTTCCATGGTCTCGTCGCTAGGCCCTTCACACGTAAAATTAAGAATGGATTCTTACTTTCTAAATTAAAAAAGGGAAGAATGGACTATAGTTCGTGAAAGAACACGAAGTGAGGGGAGGGACAATACAACGTAATTTTCCCGAATGAGTCAGAATTCAACATCTCGGGAACATATTAGCGAATAAAGGTTAGGCGGAAGAGCAGGCCTTACGGCCTGAGCCTCGCCAGAAATAAAGACATTATTATTATTATTATTATTATTATTATTATTATTATTATTATTATTATTATTATTATATTAATAATAATAAAAGTGTGGCGCAAACTGCAACCCAGTGACGAGCACTGTACCGAGCATCTAATAGAATGAGGCTGCATGACTGCAAACTGTATGGGTGAGCTGGTATTCATAAAACAGACAACGAACTATATTGCACTTTCTAGCTTTCTTCTTAAACCGTTGGGTCTGCTTGCAATTTTGTTTATCAAGACCACTACCCTAGTCACACCGTGCAGCTGTAGTTATTGTACAACTGCCTAAAAGCGCTCCACCCATCGGATCTTACTTAGCAGTTGAGACTTTTCGAAAATGCCAATCAGATCCAAGCAGCACATGAAGGAAAAAAGGAGAAATATCTAATTGCACAAAAAGATTAGTCTGGTGTGCCCACTGGGTTAATGGATGTAGAGACGAATCTATACTTTGAATGTGTATTTTTATATAATATACAACTGTCCAATAGTTTTAAGGCAAACCTTTTTAGTTATTAGTCTTTAATTGCTATTTTTTTAAACGAGTGTCCAATGGAATGCTCCACATAATTTCGACATAAAAACATTTTAAATTTTAGAAATATAGTTGACTCCGTTTAGTGAACTTCTGGGGACTAACATTTTCGATTCACTATATCCGATGTCAAAATTAAATAAATTTTTCCATAACGATTTTATTGACCCAGAGATTCAGCAAAATACATTGACAGCATGAATATTTAAATATCTTTATTTGTCCATAAAAAAAAATCCAAGATTGAAATTGAAGCAGGCAATCGCGCGTCGCCGCCACCAGTTGTGGCCCACGGAGGACACGACCTGTTTCCACAGTGAAACGGAGCGGCATAACGTCATTAGTAAGGTGCCCATTCCGGATCCGCTACCTTCACCTCAGGGATCGTCTTCAATAATTGAATCTTCTTAATTATTATGAAGGCCGACGATATTTTTTCAAGCTGCCAAGTGCTGGAATTTGTGGCACTGAGGCGATTTATTCTTTTCCAGGACGTTTTATTTTCTATTGCCGAGGTTCAGGTTCACTATAACTGAATCATCTTATGGTTACTTACTTGTATTGTAAGTGAAACGGGAGTAGTGATCAAGTTTACTAAAACCGGAGTCGACTGTACATGATAATGTAAATACCACAAAAAAAATTGGGGTGCACTGTACACGAATGACACCACTGACAGTAAAAGTGTAAGAGGTTTTAAATTACCTCAAACATTTAATGTCTACATTTAAACTTCTGAAATATTGTTTCCAGGACTTCATGCAACCACGTGATATTGAGGATAGACAGGTTACTAAAATTTTACATCCACAAAATGTTGGATCAATTGCAATATGATCCAACATTTTGTTTGTAGTTTTTACAGTTTAATGGCTTGTAGAAGATTAATTGAAATGTAAGGTTGGACATAAAATTCCCTTAACACTTACCTTACTAAGATACTATTGAACACAGTAAGTCTGCAGACTCAACATCATAAAATAACGGATTTTTTAACAATTGGTATGAATTCTCCAAAGATCAAAACAATGTTTATTAATACCCCCCAGAAAGTTGTACTACACTGCCCTACTGTTTACCACACGAAGCCAAAAAAATTGTATTGAAAAGATAATTGAGATTTAAGACAAAATACCGTTATCAATATTATATTTGCTTAACTACTATGAAGTACATTAACTATCCACTCCATCACTTAGTACTGTAAATGTCAAAATTAACATTTTTCTATTTCTAATCAACTTCTGGGATGTGAAATAGCAGAGCTCCAAGAAAAATGTTCTACCTCTAGACCTCCACATTTAGGGTATTCAGATGCATACAACTTCTCTTGGAATGTATCCACTCTTGTAAGTTTATTCATTATTTCTTTAGAACATTGTAACTTCGACAAAATATATTTCTTGGAATTTATTATATTATTTTCAAATAAATACTCAACTGTATGTGAACACTGGTTGTTTGTTGTTGATACTAAAATTTACCATCGGTTTTTTTGAAGATGACTTAATATCTCGCTAAGACAACACCTCTGGCACTAACTTGTGTAAAAGGAAAAATGTTACTTAGTGCATTACATGGTTTGAATATTTTCTGAATGTAGGATTATGACAAGAATCTGATTAATGTAAAATAAAATTTTAAGAACCTTTTATAGTTCAAAATTTTCTTAGAATTCTCAAAATTTCCTAACATGAAAGACATAAAATTGGTGTTTGGCAGCCCTCATCAGAATCTAGAGAAAAGAATGAAAACAATTCAAACTGTATGACAATTATGAAATCCAGATAAAGGTATTCTTCCCTGAGAAGCAACAAGTACTCAGTTGTTTTTTTTTTTAATGATCAGGTAGCCCTCATAAGACGGTCAAGTCTGGTTTTTTAATTTAAGATGAAAATTATCAATGACCTATTTCAATAAATTATCTGTGTCACAAACTATACAAGAACAAGACTATATTAATACAAGTTTTGTATACTTACCTTGAAATAACAGTATAATCAACAATATCTGCTTAAGCAGATGGAATTGGTTAAGAACGCAAATATATTTCACTACCTTCATAAAATCACAACCTTATGTACCATTTCTAAATACTTACATAATTACATTCATGAGTTCAATGTCAGAAATGCAGATCATACTACTAATTAAAAGTGATAAAGACAAAAAAATTTCATAAAACAATTCAAATAATACTACAAAATGAATGTACTTTAACTTAATATTTCATTGACTTGTATGGAAAATAGAAGAAATCCAAAACATTATAACTACAGATAAGTTTCACAAAACATAACTACCTGAAAATCTTTCCTATAGAACATTCTTGCCCACTTGAAACATATTTGCAAAAACAATTCTTTATGTAAATATTCATGGCCTTCATTGCCTATTCAGTTTTGATATGATTGGGGAATTATAGAATACTAAAATAATTAAAACTATCCAATCTCATACTACAAGTACATTACGCATGACAAAATTAAATTTAGGGCAAACTATCATGCCCATTTTACAAGGATCGTGAATACCTTTAATTAAACTTTAAGAAAAGAAGGATGTGCCCACTACTACATACAACTCAAAGTGCCAATGCTTTTATTAATGTTATTTAACACCCTTCAGTCACAAGGAAGTCAATATGTGGAATTAGAAAGTGAAAGTTTAAAACAAGCAGTCCATGTTACATATTCTACTTGGTACAAACAGGACCACATTGTATTAATTTTATGTCAAAGCAGAAATAGCAATGCTAATTGACACATAGCCCTTGACAAATGTTACTAGTGCAAAACTGAATAGATAGTACTCATGCAGCTGGAACTATTGAGTTCAAGTGAAGAAACACATTGTCAACATAAAGTAAGGATCAGTTCAATGCGCAGAAGCTCTTAGTAAGCAAGGTCTCATGGTCACCAATTACACATCTCCCACAAAATATTTATTTTTGTGATTCTTTAAGTTTCAAATTCTTTCACTGAAGCATAGTAGTAATGACTCCAAAATTCTTAAATTAATAAAAAAAAAGATTAGCTTACTTTCAGATTTTTCATACTGCAAAATCATGAGAAATACTACCTACTATTTTACCATAAGTAAATAATATATATGGCAGTGCAGCACAGGTTGATAATTGCACACCATAAAAAGATAAATCAAATTGAAATTTGATTTGTGTCAAAAAATAAAATAAACTCTAGAGGTTCAAATCTGTAATTTGAGACACAAGGAACTACTCAAAATTGATACCGTTTCTTGTGTACTGATCACAAACTTTGATAAAGTATGAACACACCACCCAGTCTGTGCACACTTCCAAGAATTAACACCGATGTTCATGCCAAAAACAATACCAGATTCATTCTTTTAATACATCACACTTTCAAAATCTCCAAATTAGAGGAAGTATGCTGATGAATGAATATGCAAGTGTATACTTAAAGCATTTTTTAAAGTTCCATACATTCAATGGTTTTCTATTCAGTCAGGGTTAATAGATTCAGAGAATATTTTGATAGGATTAATGAAAGGGAAAAAGGATATGTCTTCTTAATAATCACAACTTCTGTTATAGTGAGTGCCATAATTATTTAGAGAAGAACAAAAATAACAGCACACAATATAATTAATTAAACACTTTATTAAAAATAATCAGCACACAATGTTTTCACAAGGATTAATACAATAATATCACTGGAATTAAAAGTAACAATCTGTTAGTGAAACACTCAACACTTCATACATTACCAGGTCACACGAACTAGTGGTAATTGTAATATCAAAGTATTATACACCATTACCTCCTGCACAAGAAAAAAAACATGTAAATGAAAATTTCATGCTGTCAATTTTGTCACTCCATGCAAAATTTAATACTAACTCCACAATTGAAATCATGGTGCTGAACAGGTACTATATATAATACAATTTGCAATCTTGCACACTATTTGCGGTCATCAACTGAACATTTCATCAATACTCTTACCTATTTTGAATAAGTGGAAGTCCTCACTGAAACTGATGTGCTCATATAATATGCGAATTTACAATTAATGTAGTAAAATTAAGGACCAATAAACTATTTCAAACAATTTATGATGTTCTTAGTTTTCAATTATTAACTAGAAGAGGCGATTCACAGATGAACCAAAGTACGGCCCATTGGAATAAGGGCAATTATAGCTAGGAAATTAGGGCAAGTGTAATGTTTGTTAAATGATCGGCATCATTTTTGCATGAGTATCGGAACGGTAAGAAGTCAGATCGAATCACGAAAACGTTCCGTGAAACGTACGCGTTTATTCACACGTACTTTTCCACGGTCTCCACTCCTCAGCAGTTGTGCATTTTCTACCACATTAAACTCAATACCATCAATTGCTTGCCGAATTCGATTTGCAAGAGCTGACTTGAGCAGTATATACGTAGTAGGAGTCCCTCTTTGTTGAGTTATTTATATAATGAGCGTTACCAAAAGTGTCCATCACCCAAATCTCAGTTTAAAATCAAAACTCACGGAGAAAACTCCCATAAAATACCAAAGTACGTGGGAGAGAAGGGTGCAAATGAAAGCCATGCAAGCATAATTTTAACTATTACGGTACACGTAAAGCAAGCACTGATACTTACTGTGTCGTCAGAGAAGCGTACACTTATATATATACATATATCACATATGATGGAATTCGCGCTTTATTAAATGTAACTGTTACGTAACAAGACAAATGTGACCCATAATTATAAAACAATCCAATGCATGTACGTCACACACTTTCATAACAAGAACGTATAATCACTTTTACTATTGCAGCGCACGTCACCTTCAACAAGCCACCATCTTCCTTGATCCTCCCGTGTCCCGTGTTTGGAAACTGTGGCAACGATGGACCGTTCAGAGCAATCACGTTCTTTTGGAACGAGTTCTCAGGACTGTCCCTGATTTGCATTTGTCCTACCAAGGAGATTGCAATTGTAATTGTTCAGAACGCTGCGAGGTAACACTAGTGATGCTAAAGCACAGAGTATAGAACACAGTGCTCAGCAAGGAGGTTAGATCACAAAGCATTATAGATATATCCAGAACGCTTATTTCTAATCTGTTTCTAATCGTAACCACGAAGATTAAGGAGACTCAACAATGGTGATAAAGGCATAGGAGGTATATGTAAGAAAAACCTCGGCAGCTCATCGGCTCATCACGCGTTTTAGCGACATCACGCGATGAATAAAAGAACTTACATTGGCATTTCTCGGCCCAATAACGTTGTTTACGTACATGACATACATGACCAACGCATCAACTCATTAAGTATAAATGGTGTAGGTGTAGGTCATGGCCCCACCACTTCGTAGCGGCCACCGGCGAAATCTGCTCCTAAATTGAACCCGAGAAATCCGCCATTTTGATGCCAAGGACGCGCGGGAATTCAAATACTGCTCTGCATTTCGAATAAAATACGAGATGCATACTTACAATTTGCGTTTTTGATTTATTTAGACTTTAACTGTAGAGTATTTTTTAAACACTCACCAGAATTGTAATAACACTTCATATTACCCTTATCCAGGGCTTGATTACTGGAGGAAAATGATGGAACAGCATTCCAGTACATCAGGAATATATTATTAAGTTTTATTATAAATACGTAACTATTTCTATAAAATTAATAGTTAATTTGCAGCACGTTTCCGTACCTAACATTTTGTAAATCAGGCACTACCCGTATTTCATGAACAATAACATCAATCATTGTTAATTTTGTAGGCTACTTATTAATTACTATCTATGTATGTGTGTTGGACAGAAGTGCCAGTAAGTTTATAAAAATGATTGTATGTAATGTTAATCTATTTAGTATAATATTTACTAACATTAACATACAGGCCCATTTCCACTTCAACTCCAAGGTCTTTTACTTTAGTGTTGAATTATTCACAATAAAACAAATTAAACTAATTCAGAACAATTAGAACAATTTTGTTTCTAGATAGAGAAAACAGCACTGACAAATTAATGAGATTTTTTAAGCACAGTAGGGAAACCAGCAATAAATAAACAATTGACAATTTCAGATAATTTTATGTAATTTGAATAAAAAGAATTAATGTAAATAATGTACAATATATTTGTCAAAAATGTAAATTACTCATGTTTGGCATGTTGCCCATTTAAGTTTTTCAATAATTGGTAATTTTGGATCATCATTAGACAAAAATTACTGAAAATGTACCAATAATTAACAAATTCAATTAATACAGTAAAAAAGAATATGAATTAGTTTGAAAATTGGATCTACTTTTATATTTTCAAGTGAAAAACTAGTATACAGCTTATGCATATTACATTACAATATTTAAGAGAGATCTGAAAACATTTATTTATTATTTAAAGTAGTAAACAGAGAACTTATGTTTCTGTTGTAGCTCTAATCAGTATGTTTTGGGTTATCTGGTTTAATTTCGAATGATGTAACATTTATTTTAAGGTTAAAAACTGTACTACCGGAGTACAAAGGCAGCTGTGTGTAAAATTTGACAAATAATTTAACAGAAAATACTTATGTGAATGTTTTGTTTCTTGTACCATGAGTAAATTCAAAAACATATGGGCATTTCTTGTATGCACATACTAATCTTGTAACACTTCGAAAGACGCAGTACAGTCTGCTAAGACGTATTGAATGCGAGATCGAACGTTTCTGGCGAGACATAGGCTCCCCGACAGCCTTCTTTACAGCTCCTGAAAACACAACTAGAAAGGTCTCCAATGCAGTGAAGGTGATTGGACGAAGATGAGAATTCGAAGAAACTACCTGAATTTTGAGGAGAGGCTTCAAGACCTACTTGAACAGCACATCGCAGACTTTGTGTGTTGTATAAGGAGATATCATAAAGCAATGAAACGAAGACAACAGTATGTATTCATGCAACCAGAAGAATTTTTTCAGGAAATTCAAGGATCAAAGAAAGTTGCTAGAAACAGTTCTTAAAAGTTCCAAGATGGAAGAATATACGGAGCATTCCCAAGACCCATGATGGTGGAGCTTATTGAATAGCAGAATAGGAAGAGAAGTGTTGTGATATACCACAATTGTGCTTGCTTAATATTACATGGAGAGATATTTTCAATTCAATCAGGAAGACGCAGAATTGGAAAGCACCAGGTACTGATGGAATACAAAACTTTTGGTGGAAGTATTTCCCGAGTATTATATCATTTCTATGGGATGGATTGATTTGATACCTTATTCGTGGCTTTTGTATGTCCTTTACCTCTACAAAGTAAATGCCCAGTATGTGAACCTCATCCAACACTGCATGGCAACTTGGCGTACTAAGATAAAAATCTCATTTTTGGAGGCAGCTATACCACCAAGGAACTGAGGATCACACGTGGAATTTGGAAGATAGCTATGTGTCTTTCCAGGGAGATAGTCGTAGTCCCTTATGGTTTTCCCTAGCTCTAAACCCTCTCAGCAGAATGTTAAGAGATTCGGAAATGGGATATGAAATCACCTAAAATCCTCATATCCTCATTACCACCAGTTCTACATGGACAATCTCAAGTTATACACCAGAGATAATAACCAGCTTTCCTCGCTACTTGAACTTGTAAAAACCTTCAGCGACTCTATTTGTATGGATTTTGGCATCGATAAATGCGCTGCAGTGCACGTGAAAAGGGGAAAAATCCTTGACCCGGACAAACTCATCCTTATAAGTGGCACCAATATCCAAGAACTTGGCCAAGAGAATACCTATTTAGGCAAGCATCAACTTTTGAGCACAAGTGAAGCAAAGATAAGGAATGATATTCAAAATAAAATTTTGCAAAGAGTCGCAAAAGTTTGTAAAACTCTTTTAAATGGAAAGAACCTCATATCATCCATCAACACTTGGCAGTACCTGATGAGTGATAAAAAGCAGTCAAATACATAAATATTGCTATTTCTTGCCATAATAATAAAATACAAATGTGTGATATGGATCTCACAAAAATCAGTCAACAAAAAAGGATCAAACGCATTTCAGATTTAAAACTAGTAGATACTAAATAGAATGTTCAATGTCATCTCTGAGCTACAAATAATTTTGCCACCACAAACATCACTTAGTCAAGGAAACTGATAATAGAAGTCTATTATAAGCCCCGACAAGATCATTGGTGATATTTCACAACATAACCAGATGCAATTCAAACACCACAATTTTCTCTATGTAAAATAATAACTCAATTCCATAGATGTTTAACCTACTAACATAACATCATCACCACTTCTTCATGATGTACCCACGTATTGTCCCCTGATGGTAGATAAATTAGGAATATTGTGGTAATTCAGCAACCACAATTGAAGTTTATTATAAACTTCATTTGTACAAATCAAGAATTATAATACAAGAATTACACAAATTAATAATTTATACAAAAGACATGATTCAAAAATGCCTGTTTTACAAATAAACCTAGATAAGTCAAAGTGGATGATTAAATATTTTCAAGTAAAGAAATGTTCAACCCTATAATCAATATCTAAGTATAATAAATGTTAAAGCCATGTTAAAGTTAAAAAACATATTACTTTAAATTCATTTAAATAAAAAAAAGAGTACTGGTAATTAAAATTAAAATAAAAACAAGTATTTAATGTATATTCATGTATATCAAAATATATTATTTATTACATACAAACACTTGTACAAATGAAAACATTTATCGCAGATTCAAAATATAATTTAAATTATGATTGCCATATCAATAAAAATATGTAAATGTAAAGCAAATGCTGTACAGTAAAATAAAACAAAATTACTAATCTTTCCATTAAACAAATAAATTTCCAGTAATCAAAAATAAGATCCCATTCAATAATTCCTTTTAATAAAATCAAATAAAAATATATTTAATTGATCAATTTTCATATTCAAAAACACTTTAAGAAGTTGGTTGTATAAATGAGCGACCAAATAGGAAAATTATTATGGATTTTATTAAAAGAAAATTTCAATGACAATTTCTCTAATGATTTTCTGAAAAATGATTTTCTAGTACATCAAGAAGGAGGATTTATTTATGGAGGACTATCTCAGAAAGAACAATTGGCATAATTTTCATCATATTACAGTTTTTATTTGCTGATGGACTATATCAAAACATAACTAAGGTAAGCTCTCAGTCTGCATTGGTGAATTTTATTTGAATTTTCCTTGTCAGTCATTTTAATTCACGGACTGTAATTTTCTTCTGGTCCCGAATAAAGTTTAAGAATGCTAATATGCCTCCCGGGCAGCCAAGTATCTATTGACTCTGGCTGCAGAAGCTTACGTTTTCATTCCCCTTATATGCCCTACTCATGTCACAGGACCAGTTGGGTGCTTACAGCTGCCTCGCTTCGCTGGGAGAGATACCTGGAGGTATATACGTTTAGGTCAGCGCCGGATCTCGCCATCCAAAGGGAGAGGAACACCATTTCCCGAGGTAAAACATGCACTACACTTACGAGACCAATGACCACAACAGATGACGTGCCCAGAAACAACGACAACAACAACAACAACAACAATAATAATAATAATAATAATAATAATAATAATAATAATAATAATAATAATAATAATAATAATAATAATAATAATAATAATAACAGTCACTCCGAATCAAGCACACTGCCACTAAGAACATACTAACAACTGAAGTGTGTAAACGATTGCATGGACTCTTAAAAAGTTAACTCGCAGCTAGAAATCTTGTGCAGGCCATCAATTCATATGTCATTTCAGTGCTGACATACTCCTTTGGCTTTATTAAATGGAGCAATACCGACCTCGACAACCTCCAGAGGACAATTCAATCCGCTATGACTCAACACCGAAAACATAATCCCTATTCAAGTAGTACTGAACGTTTTACCCTTCCAAGATCACAAGGGGGGTGTAGATCTCATAAATCTACACCTCTCTCAAATTGCTTCACTCAGAAGATACTTCCTGGAACATTGCGGGAGACTTCCGCAAGCAGTGAGCGCAGTTGATAAAAACTATAGTCCTCTGAACTTGAAAAGGACTGATCCACCTGTGCAGCCAGTCATTGAAACCGAAGAGAAGATAACCTCATGGAAAGGTAAAGCACCGCACGGAAGGTACCCCCATGATCTGAGCAAACCAGAAGTCGACATCTCTGCGTCGCACGCATGGCTCCAGCATGGAGATCTCTTTCCGGAGACAGAAGCCTTCATGAATGATAGCTATCCAGGACAAGTGGTGCCAACTTTGAACTACAGAAAACACATTCTGAGAGATTCGATCATTCATTTCGATACATGTAGAAGATGTGAGGCTGCAAGGGAAACTATCCAACACGTAACAAGTGGATGTAGTGACCATGCACAGTTGGAATATAAGAAGAGACATGATGAAGTGGCGAAGTAGGTCCACGAATTATTGGTAATGAAAACCAGCTTACTCGCCACTTCCTCGCCATATTATAAATATGTTCCCAGAACGTGCTTGAAAGTAGTGAGCACACTCTCTACTGGAATCGCTCCATTATCACTACAGACAAGTCAGCGGCAATAGACCCGATACAACATACATTGATAGAGACCATCAGGTGTAGCGGTTTTGGAGCGAAGCAGTATCGCGGGTTCGAGTTCCACCGTGGGCATAGTTGTGTTTGTATATGTCTCTATGTTTGTGATTGTCCATTTCATCCTTCATCATCATTTTCATTTTACTCCATCCACCAGGACTAATGACCCTGGGTGTAAAACGGATTCACCATGACCCCCCCCATAAAAGTCACGTTCATCTACCGTCAATAAATATGACAGCCCCGGTGGGTTGCACGTTCGCGTGGTCCTGAGAGGGGCAATTCGCGCCACAAAGAAAAGCGCCCCCCCCCCGTGGCGCACACGGTTGCGGCAGCGCAGACGGTCTGCGCCGAGGAGGATGTAGGAGCGTTGTCATAAATGTTCGAAACGCATATGATAATAATGATGATAATGATGATGATAGTAATAATAATAACAATAATAATAAATTATTTATTTATTAGTCAAAAACAGACAAAAACTATGTGACGTATGGGGGAGAAAATCATCTGCGCCGCTTTCTTGAGTTTCAGAATCCCTTCCCAACAATTCAACTATTAATAGTTGAAAGATGAAAAAATAATAGTAATAATAATAATAACAATAATAATAATAATAATAATAATAATAATAATAATAAATTTAAAAAAGCGAGAGATACTTTCGTTGCCGAATTATAGAAAACTTATTTTTAACGGTAAACGAACAGTTTGATTTTTATGTATTGCGAACAAAATAGAAACTCAACCTAAACTCTATTACCACTACAAGCAAAAGGAAAGTTCAACAAAACGTGCGCATAGTGAAGCTACATTTACGTCCAGAAGCAAATCAAGGGGCCATCTCAGTGTTTAATTATATTATATGTACATTCCATTTGAGGTTTGAATGAATCGAGAGACCTAGAAATATTGTTGCCTTAACATCAACTCATAAATCTACACCTCGCAATTGCCTTGCATATTCTTCATTTTCAATGGGGCATACGATTGCCGATTTGAGACGCAAATGGCATTGAGACAGTTTGTCCTTCGATAACTATTAATTTGTTATTACAAAACCAATTTGAAACTTCTGAAATTGTACTATTTATTGTTTCTTTTTTGCAAAGAACATTCGTGTCATCGGCAAAAAGAACTGTTCTTCCATTTTTAATACATGAGGACATATCGTTTACGTAGACCAGAAAGAGGATAGGACCTAAGATCGAACCTTGTGGGACCCCATGTTCAATTGACAAAGAATTGGAATGGTAAGTAAATAATGTCCTTTCGTTCCAATACGGTATTTCTCTGAGATCGATGTTTAAGGTACGAGGTTATCTAATCTAGGGCAATACCACGAATTCCATAAGAAGTTAATTTTGAGAGCAAGATGTTATGGTTAATAACGTCAAAAGCTTTCGAAAGATCTAAAAATATCCCAATGAGTTCATTTTGGTCCATTGATGAAGCAACATCTTTAAGGAAAGAAAAAAATGGCAGTTTCCGTAGATTTTGATTTCCTGAAACCGTGTTGCCTATAGAAAAGCCTCTCTAATATTTTTGAGAAAAGTGCCAAAAGAGAAATTGACAGGTAATTTTGAATTTCATTTTTGTTCCCTTTTTTTAAAAAGTGGCTTAATTTTTGCTGTTTTGAAAATATCTGGAAATATTCCTGTGCACAAGGAAGCATTGAAAATGTAAGTTAATGGGTGTATAATGGCAGGTGCACACGTTTTTAATAAACAATCCGGAAATTCATCTAAATCAGATGAATATTTATTTTTTACGATGTTTCACATTGCTTTAGTTTTGTTTCTAGCGTTCAAAATGTCCTCATTATTTTTGCCTGAACTATTATTTTCCGTGAAATTATTTTATATTCTCGGAAGTAGACGTGGAAACCGGGTGATATGTTACACGTTTAGAAATATTTTATTTATTTATTTATTTTACGTCAAAAAAACAGTTAAAAACTGCGTATGACGTGCTATGGGGAAAAATGAATTGTGTGCACATTTTCAAAATTCTGTGATCCCTACACTAAGTCATATACTACTTAAATTTTGAATTTTGAAAGGGAGAAAAAAAAAACAAAACTCCCATGTAGTAAAATCTATTTTCAAGGATAAATAAGCAATAAATTTTGAATTTTATAAAATCTATTTTCAAGGATAAATAAGCAATAAATTTTGAATTTTGAAAGGGAGAAAAAACAACAAAAAAACTCCCATGTAATAAAATCTATTTTCAAGATTAAATAAGCAATAAATTTTGGCTCTTATTACTTCCTGCCGCGACAACATGGAAACGATAATTTGAAGAATTGTGTTTCCCACTGAATTCTAGAAGACGTGCACAGAAAATGAAGTTACATTTATGTCCAGAAGCAAAACAAGGGGCCATCTCAGCATTTGCTCAATGGATCAGGGAAACTGGACGAAAAACCTGATCGAGATGGGGGTGGAGCATAAAGTGGAGCATACGTTTGTTTTAACACGGTGTTCTAAATCCTTGTGTGATCCAAGTATTACTTTTTCGTGAAATGTTTAATTTTCTCTTTTCAATAGGAAAGCGCGCGTTAAAGAGACATGAAAGCTTTGAGAAAAATAAATTATATTTTTCATTTGTGTCAATAGCGTTATAAACTGCCTCCTACGATTCCTTCCGCAAGTAGTTCGTAAATAATTTTATGTTAACTTTATGCTCTGCACATGCGTGTTTTATGTATTGTGTCAGTATTCATGTTATTAGTACTTGTAAGAATTTGTGCATCGTGCTCACTGTAACCTACATTATTCGTTAATATTTCATTTCTAGTTGTGGTTTTGTTAATTATAATTTGATCTATTGCTGTTTGTGATTTGAGAGTATTCCGTGTAGTTACGTTCACTATAATATCTAAATTAAAAGAATGAATTAAATTGTGAAACTGCTCTTTTTCGTGGGATTTGCTCAGAAATTCAACATTGAAATCTCCACATACAACAATGGATTTAAAAAAAGAGATTACTAATTTAGTTCAGAGTTATCTCTAGATTTTCTAAGAAATTGAAATATCTGAATCTCGCTTTGTTGTAGGTCTGCAGATGCAAAATAAGATAATTTTGAGTGTAGTAAGCTGTACGGCTGTTATTTCAAACACTTTCTCAACTGCATATAAATTGAATTCTGATAAGAAGGTAGAATCAATATTATTTCTTACGTAAATAACGAACCTCCGTAAGCCTGGCCCTTATTTGATTCCCTCGCTCTACAATAAGATCCTGCTAGGTAAAAACTAGGAATTTGGAGTGTGTTTAGATCATTATGAGATAACCAATGTTCGGTAAAGCATAGAACATCTATTTGACTCAGATCACACTGCAATGCTGCCTCGATAAATTCAATTTTATTTGAAAGAGATTTCACATTATGATGCATTATTTGATCCTTTTGCGTGTACCTACACGGATGCTTTTCTGCTGCATCTGACTGTAGTTGCTATTTATTTATCTCATTTTTACCTCGAGTGCGTGATCCAAGGAAGTATCGTGTCCCAGCAATGTTAGGAGGTGAGGATGGAGGGGTTACAGATGTAGGGGAATGAATAATGGGAGAGGTAGTACAAGGAATTGGTTCAGGGGATAAGGTAATTGAGTCCGAAGGGGTTCCGGAGGATGGAAGAGAACTAGGAGATGTAGGTGGGGATGAGTCTTGGGTAGGATACTGTTATAATAATAATAATAATAATAATAATAATAATAATAATAATACACAATAGTAGATGAGAACTATACACCACTCAACCTTAAACAAAAAAATGTATTACACGAACAACTAACACAAGTCGAGCTCTTAGAACAATGGAAACAAAAAGCTCTCCATGGTAGATATCCTACAGAAATAGCCAAATCAAATGTCGACGCCTACTTGTCGTACAAGTGGTTTAAAATAGGATATCTCTACCCCGAGACTGAAGGATTCTTGATAGCAATCCAGGACCAGGTAATTGCAACACGAAATTATCTCAAGCACATTATTAAAGACCCCGAAGTGCCTTCTGATATCTGCCGGGCTTGTGGTGTAGGCCAAGAAACGATCCAGCACATTATTTCGGGTTGCAGTATGCTGGCCCCAACGGATTATAAACAGAGGCACGATATGGTAGCACGAATCATCCACGCCAAACTTGCAAGGAAATGTGGAACTGCTAGTGAATTTGATACCCCTACTACAAGTACCATCCAAAAAATGTCATCGAGAATAACATCTATAAATTAAACTGGGATCGAAGTGTATTGACCGACAAAACAGTTCGTCATAACAGGCCGGATGTAATACTTTGGGATAAATCTAAAAGAAAAGTATGGCTGATAGACAGCAGTTGTAGATACCAGCAACCTCGAACAACAACAAAAAAAGTACAAAAAGAGAATAAGATCTATAATGCCGATCGTCCTCTCAGCAACAAGTGTGATACCTACCGTCCTGAAGCACTCTCTGAAAAAACTGGGGATCGAGACGAACATTATCATCAATCTACAGAAAGCTGTGATCCTGAGCACGTGTTCTTTAGTCAGAAGATTTATGGGTTCCTAAATAAATTTGTGTTAATTATTTACTTTTTAATTTATAAACTAAGTGTTTAAATTTATATTTGTAGAAATGTTTACCTTCTAATTAGTTCTTGAAATAAATATGTTTCTGTTAAAAGTAATGTACTACGGAAATCATGCTTTGATAGAAATATCTGTATGACTCCTCAAACATGTACCAGAAAGCTGTGAAAAAATAAATAAATAAATAATAATAATAATAATAATAATAATAATAATAATAATGAGGTGATGAAATAACACACAGTCCAGTCACATTAATGTGACCACCTCCTTTTTACGACGTAAACGTGCAATAACTCTTGACAGCAGTGCCAGAGCTAGACAATTTTGGTCCCGGGACAATGCTGAAACCTAACCCACCCTCAAGAAATTAAACATGTGAAAGGTGTATCAAGAAACTATATGAGTTATTTTATTTCAAAAAATAACAAAAATTACGTTTATGTTAGAAAAAGTTTTTGAAAATATATTGTAAACTAGCGTTCCCATAATATGTGTATATTAATTGTGTATATTATAATTTTACAAATATGTGTATTAAAATACCTTGGAAGTTAAGTGTAGATAATTTGAAGGATTAAAAAACTTACAGTGACAGTATTAATTTGAAAAAGTTTCAGAATTGTCTGACATTTTTCATTTCATAGAGTCCACCGGCACTGCCACGCAGACGACAAATGGCAACACTAGCAGTAGATACAGCATGTCGGGTGGAAGCGGAAAACAGTGCAGTAGTTGTAATGCAAGGGAGAACGACGGCTGCGATGTGTACGGGCGGATAGACGGAACTGTAGAGCAACTGATTGCCCAGGCGACAGGGTCTCTTCAACAAGATTGACTTGGCTATCCGGGAGACGCCGCGTCCAGGGCACAGGTGCCAACGTTTCGGTCGCCATTCTGCAACCTTCCTCAGGGCGTAGTACTGCCAAAAGCACTGCAGTACTACGCCCTGAGGAAGGTTGCAGAATGGCGACCGAAACGTTGGCACCTGTGCCCTGGACGCGGCGTCTCCCGGATAGCCAAGTTAATCATGACTCCGGCCGCGGAAGCCTACGCTCTCTCTCTTCAACAACGTTCGGCTGCTGAGGGTTTCGCTGCATGCGCCTGATCCATGCTTCCATGCTGTCTGCTGTTCATCGGCGACGAAGGCTGGAATTTTCTCGCCAATACCACAACTGGACATCCACTGAGTGGTGACAGGTGGCCTTTTCAGATGAACCACGTTTTCTGCTCCATCGGTCATTGCGTATATGGCGTGAAACGCAAACATTCTGCAACAATAGTCGAACGGGTCCAGACCGGAAGAGGAAGTGTCATAGTGTGGGGAATGTCTTCGTTGCATTCCCTGGGTGATCTCGTCCTTTTATGGAAGGCACAATGGATCAACCATGGCTTAGCCATCGAAAGCTGCTATTTGTGAAATAATGTTGACAATGACAACGCCTTCAATCATTTCAATTATATAAATGTCAACTACAACTCACCACTGAATCAATCAACAAAAGTATGCCGACTCCTACATGCAGGTTGTTTTTCTTCCACAAAACGGAATATAACAGCAGCACAATGCAACGTATCATGCAGCACGGTGTAAGTGCGTGGCTCGAAGAGCACCAGAATAGGTTTACAGTACTCCCCTCGGCACCAAACGTCTCTGATTTAAACCCAATTTAACTGTGGGGCCATCTTGATCAGACTGTTCGCGCCATGGATCCGCAACCGAGAAACCTAGTGCAGCTGGCCACGGCCCTAATTTGGCATGACTCCACATCCCTGTCGGTACCATCCAGAAGCTAACTGACTACTCTTGCACGTCTCGCAGCGGACAGCGCTGCTTTACTTGAATTTATTCAGAGCTGCCTCCGACGTAAATCGTTTCTTTATTTTCCCCCGCCAGTAATCCCTGGCGAGGCGGGAATTTATTCAGTTACTCGGAATACATAATTGGGCTCCAGCATTGCTGCTTTTGGAGCTAGGGTGGGCTTTATCTTAAAAATACTAACTTATCTTAACTCTAACCTAAAAACTAAACCTCTAGCCACTTTGGGCAATTTGTTTTTAAAACAATAAGTTTCTGATTGATTTAATGTAATGAAGTTCTTATCATTGGTCTTCTTTTTTTTTTACATTCACAGTAACATTCATTCTTAATCTATATATACAAAACACATTCATACCACACTTCACTGCACTCACTGCCTCTGACGTAAATCACTGTTACGGCGTCATTTTATCGTAAGGTTGAACGCCACCATAGTGACGTCACTGTAGTGACGTGTAAGCCCCCGATTGGATAGCACCACCACAACTTTCACCTATCAGAGGCAACACTTAATACATCGCTGTATAAAGGGGGTTACTCAGGATTTGGATGGAGGTCACATTAATGGGACTGGACTGTGTATAAAATCACAAGTATTATAAACGACGGAACACCTTCAAAATAATGTTTATTTCATTAACACGGTTATCGCAAAACGTTTAAATATTTAACAATCAAATTTTACTAAAAATAGTCATAATACGATACAGTTCATAAAACTACGAGGATTTTTTAGAGTGAAAAAGAAATACATTTTGAGTATTTTTTAAAAGAAAAATTAAAATTTGCTATGACGTATTTTGGAAACTGAATTATAGTTTGTTTATTTTCTGACTTTGTAGCTATAAAACGACCTTAATCGGTGATGATAATAGTTTTGTTTTTTGGGTACAGGAGGTTTGGATGAAATAGCAAGTAATCCTAAGTCTATTGTAACCAATTTGAGAACTAATTTAAGAATAAATCATATAAAATATACATCACAATAAAACATAAAATATCTCTATCATCAATATTATGGTTGTAAAAAGATGATGAAAAACGTTTGCCTTTTTTGAAAATTCTAAGAGTTCAACCATAGTGTTTCCTATGCCATTTTTAAGCGTACTTTACGCGAAAATAAACATAAGCCAAAAAACGGTAGTCATTTCAGAGATTTTTTTAAAATGTTGAAATTTCATGTAAAGTACCTTCCAAAATGGAAATATCCCTTTCAAATTCGCAGTCACGAGTTCGGCCTGGTCTATCGGGGAATGTCAATTTTGGAGAAAATTGTGTGAAGCAGGAGTCGGCAACCCCGGCAGGTGAAAACATCTCGTGTGGCTTGGAGGGCCTAAACTATTTTGGTCATTAAACTGAAAAAAAAACTTGCAGGGATTTCCTTGTAGTTTACGTACAACAAACACATTTCAGAAAACTAATTTGATATACGAAAAGAAAACTGAATACGAATCGAAATAACTAGGTCACTACAAAATATGTTTAAAAATATACTAAATGGAAACATTGTGTTTTACGAGCCAGTGTTACCGAACTAATAGCTAAGAGCGAGAGAACGTACACTGACCCCAAGTTTGAGAAAACGGTGATAACGGCTGTTCCTGTAGTGATGTGTCAAGAAATTAACCACAATCGAAGCGTGTCTGCCAGAACAGTGACGCTAAGAGTAGAGGGCAAAGATGAGGAGTTGAATTTTGAGCTAAGGGAAAATCCGTTTACATTCTTTTGTTACGTTGCATTTACTTAACGTCAATAAACAGTTAAAAAATGTGTAACGTACTATAGAGAGAAGTGTATTCTGGGCACGTTTTCTTAAATTCTGGGATCTCTACTCTAACTCGTATACAAGTTGAATTGTGAATACGGGTGGAAACGAGCGTTTTTGAACAGAAATGTTAAGACACTATTATTTTGGTAGTCTTAAGGTACAGATTGTCATTGAAATTGTGAAGAAATATAAAATTCAGGTACGGTCCAAAACGTTTCTATTGGTGATTTATGGTGTGTAGGTAATTGCATACGTAACTAATAGAACTATAAGGTGATTGCCAATAAAAACAATTTTGAACCTTACCTGAATGTTATTAGCTCGTGTAATAAAAACTGTTTGCAAAGGAATAAAGTTACAGATTTGGGCTATTATCCCTCATCGTGTCCTTCGTGAACAAATCGACTTTCTGCCGCGGGAACATGGGGAATGACATTTTGAATAACTATAGTACTCTCTGAACTCTAGAAAATGCACAGATGAAGTTACATTTATGCTCAAAAGCAAAACAATTGGTCATCTCAGCATTCGCTCAAAGGATCAGAGAAACTGGAAGAAAAACCTGATCGAAATCAGCACCATTGACCCAGAGCTGAGGTGCAATACTCGGAGCTCGGTACAGTCTCGCGTTGTATAGAATCAGTTATGCAGCAGAAAAGATTTTACTTGGCGCTTAAACTTTTGAATCGATTTTAATCATTTAAAGTCACAATGTTATAGAATAATGTGAATTTTTTTAAGTGAGCTGTTGATACTGACATCTGATGAATATGATGACTACGTCGAGTGTTATAGTTACAGACATCTGTATTCACAGAAAATATTTTTCCATTCTTGAGTAAGCTATTTTTGACAAAAAATCACTGTTCGTAAATCAAAAGGCAAAGCAATGGTAGAATTCCTAGCTTAAAAATAGAGAGGCTTAGAAGAATTACGATTTGCTTATTATATGTACAATTCTTTTCTATAATTCAAAAGACTGGGAGCTTGGGGAAGTGTTTCCCCGGAATGTCATATTTCAGGCGGGAATGAACATTCCCGAAATAAACCCTACGAGAAGTATGAAGGCTGACTGAAATTTAAAGAATTCTGAACGCGTAGCATAATGAACCTAATTTTGTGTTCAATTCATTTAAATGAACGTTCCTTTAAGGGTTGACTAATCGAGGACTACAAAACTTTTATTACCTTAAGATCAGTCAATGGCACATAGTTCATTTTCAATGGAATGTACAATTGTTTATTTGAAATGGGATACTGTATTGAAACTTTTATTTTCATTTACTATTAATTTGTTATTACAAAACTAGTTCAAAACATGGCACAATATATAAACAATTGCACTACTTCCTGTTTCTTTATTGGAAAGAATATTCTTATCAACCGCAAAGAGAAATGTTCTCCCGTTTCGAAACGGCGAGGGCTTATTGTTTACGAATAGTAGGAAGAGAATAGGGCCTAAAATCAAACCCTGCGGGACCTCATGTGCTATTGGCAATGAATTGGAAAGGTGAGTATATTCTATTCTATTCTATTCTTCTTCTTCTTCTTCTTCTTCTTCTTCAACATCAAGGATTGCACTGATAGATCTGAAGACCTGTTCCGTCCTCTTCAACGTTGACATCATCCATCCACCGAGTCTTTGGTCTTCCAACTCTTCTTCTGCCAGTCGGTTCAAAATTTATTATTCGTTTGGGGTTTGTTCATTCTTATAATATGGGCATACCAGTTTTTTTTTTTTTTGTTTTTCGACTCTATCTAAGAGGTTAAACATGATTATTTCGTGTCTTATAACTACATTTTTCTTATGATCTAATAAAGAATAGTTAGCAACACTTCGCAGGAACTTCATTTCGCTAGTTTGAATTTTCTTTTGATTATCTATTTAACGCGCAATTTTCGCACCATAGGTTAATGTTGGGACGGCAACGTTTTATAAAATTTAACTGAGTTCCCTTCGGGTTTTATATTAGAAATGTTTGATTATTAAAATCTGTTGAATGATATCAAACAAATAAAGACTAAATATTTATTCACATAAAATAGCCATACACGTTTCAGAGGTTCTCCATCATCAGTGGCTCTATAATATATAAAATGACATAAACAAATAAACATATGAAAACCAATATCTACAATGAAGCGCAAATAGAGATAGAAGAGCAATTTGCGCTTCATTGTAGATATTGTTTTTCATATGTTTATTTGTTTATGTCATTTTATATATTATAGAGCCACTGATGATGGGAGAACTCTCCTGAAACACGTGTATGGCCTAATTTTATGTGAAGTAAAATTATTTAGTCTTTATTGTGGTTTGATACCTCATTCATCCCAGATTTTATCATGGAATACCACAAAATCTCCGCTGCCACCACAGAAGTTTTGATTATTGTTCCACGCATTTTCTAGAATCTACTCAGTTTGACCTCAAGATCGCTTTCTATTTTATACGACACGCTGCAGCCTAAGTAATAAAAGGTGCAAACTTGTTCTAAACTTTTATTATTTATAACTATTTTGCACTTGGCATATTCTGGACCTACAAAAGCCATGGTTTTAGATTTGGTAACAGATATCTTAAGATGATATTGCTCCATTACTTTTTGTAATTGCTGCAACGAGTAGTTGAGCATCTGCAAAGAGCGTAGTCTAGAAGGGCATATAACCTATATTTATTCCAGGTGGTGATGATGATTGCCATTCTTCTATAGCTTCTATAATCAATGTATATATTAAACAATGCCGGTGATAATGGACAACCTTATTTGGCGCCTTGATTGACAAAATATGTATTGCTGTACTTGTCGTTTATTTGTATTACTATCTTTGTATTTTTGTAAAGATTTTGTAATGTTTTAATGAGGTGGCCAGGGTAGCCTTTGACATACATTGTATCCCACAGTTATTCTCTGTAAATGGAATCAATCATGCTTTTTTGTAATCCACGAAGAGGATGAATGTTGGGAGACTGAATTCTCTTCTTTTTTGGATAATTTGCTGTAAGATTTAAACACAGTCAGAGCAAGATCTTCCTTTTCTGAAGCCTGATTGCTCTTCTCTTAGTTTAACTTCACTTACTACATTTAGTCGGCGTGTAATTATTTTAGCATATAGTTTATAGGCTGTGTTTAGACCCTCTGTAATTATTCAGATTTAAACGATCTCCCTTTTTATGGATTGGAATAATTGTTCATTCTTTCCACTCTCTTGGGATGCTGTAAGTTGTCCAGCACAAGTTTAATATAACCAGAAGGCATTGTTTAATTGCCTTGGGAGCATTTTTCTGTAGTTCCATGTTTACTTCATCTCTTTCTGGGGCTTTATTATTAACGAACGAATTTAGGATACTTTCCATTTCCTTATATTCTACAAGGTCAATATCATTTATTGGTTCCAAAGTTTGGTAGTCATTCCTTAAAATATCTTCACTTATATGGTTTGTCCATAGATAAGTAAAATATTCGTACCAATCTTCTGTGCTGATGTTATTCAGATGTACGGTGTCTCTTTCTTCTGTGTTTAAATATTTGAAAGCCTTGTAGGTCATTGTCTGAGCACCGTGAATATCGTATTCAAGATCATTTATGTTTTTTTTTTTTTTTTTTTCTAGTTTTAATTTTTTATAGCTTCCTTTTTTCTTTTATTATTTATAATAATTTATATATAATAAAATTATACCTATTATGACAAAAAATCTATTATTCCAATACGGTATTTATACTCTCTGAGATCCTTGTTTAAGGTACGCATCTAGAGCAATACCACTAGTTCCATACGAAGGTCATTTTGAAAGTGAAATGTTATGATTAATGATGTTAAAAGCTTTTGAAGGATCTAAAAAGATTTCAATAGGGACTTCATTTTGATCCACGGATGAGGTGACATGTTTAAGAAAAGAAACTATGGCTGTTTCTATAGTTTCTAAGTCAATGTGGACAATTTGAAAGAGCATCGTATTTACTTAGAAAGAATTCTGTTCGTAAATTCAAAAGTCACTAATATTTGGAAAAACTGACAAAAGGAAAATTGTAAACAACTTTGAATTTCATTTTGAAAAATTGAAAATAACTTTGAATTTCATTTGTTGCCTTGTTTAAAAAGCGGCTTAATGTCAGGTGTTTTGAAAATATCTGGAAATTTCCGGTGACATACATTAAATATGTGAATTAACTGATGTATAATGGCAGACGCACATTTCTTTAATAAACAATCCGGAAATTCATATATACCGACCGAATATTTATTTTTTAGTTTACCGATTATTTTGAGGATTTCATACAAAGAAGTTTCGGAAACGAACATCGTGTCTAAAATTTTTGGGGAAACGTCTGATATTGAATGTTGTTGCTGAAGACCCTTCAGCTTGCGTTCTATTTCCGATCGCAAACTGAAAAATCTTTCAAAGACCTTCCCGCAGCTAAGCTATCGCACCTGGTAATGATAAATAACATCTCCATTTTCACTATATATCTCTACCAAAAACTCTCCAATGATTAAGTCTATGAGTTCTTATAAAGTTCTTATTAGTGAGATCGGCAACAATTCTCGAAAAGTATTGGTTAAAAAGACTAGCCACTATTGCCGGATCGTTCACATTTCTATCATATTTTAAAGCAACATTCTCTACAAGGTTTCTCGTTAATTTGGTCGAATTTTTATTTTATTCCACATTGCTTTGGTTTCGTTACTTGAGTTCAAAATATCCTGATCGAGTTAGCGGGTGTATAACGGCAGGTGTACGAGACTTTAACAAAGATTTCGGAAATTCACCTAAACCGGCCGAATTTTTATTTTTTATTTTACCGGTTATACTGATTTTTTTTTAGGAACAAGTTTCAGAAACGAATATAGTGTCCAAAATATTTGTGGAAACGACTGATATTGAATTTTGTGGCTGAAGATCCGCAATGAGATCGGCAGTAATTTTAGAAAAATATTGGTTGAAGAGATGTCGGATGGTTCACTTCTCTATCGTTATCTTTTAAAACAAAATGCTCTAAAAGATTTCTAGTTGATGCGGTCGTATTTCTTACTATATTCCACATTGATTTTGTTTTATTATTTGAGTTCGAAATATCTTGACCATTGTGATCTTAGTCTCCCTTTAAGACTTTTCTTAACAATGATTTGTAGTTTTGGAAGTAGAGGTACAAAACATGAGATACGTTATGATGTTTAGAAATGAATTGATTTGGTTTGAAATGGCATTCTAATCCTTCATGTTATGGAAGTTTTGCTTTATCGTGAAAAGTTCAATTTTCTTTTCGTAAGATGAAATCACGTATTAAATTGAAATGAAACCGTAGGGAAAAAAATGTTACTGCTTGTGTCAACAATATTTGAAACATCGTCCCATGATTCCTGCAGCAAGTGGTCTATGAATTATTTTATTTTACTTATAGTAAACGACGAATGAATGGGTGTACATTATTTATCTTTTTGGTGTTTGCATTTCTTGCAATGGAAAGAATTTGTGCACGGTGACCACTGTATGTTAAATCTTTCGTTTCAATTTCATATCTAGTGGTGGTTTAATCAATTATTATTTGATCAATTGCCTTCATTGAATTGTGGTCCGTGTAGATACGTTTATTGTAATATCTAAACTGAAGGAATTAATTCAATCGAGAAACCGGTCTCTCCCGCAAGATTCGACCACAAAATCAATGCATACAATCAATCCAAAAGTGTGATTGCCGACTTTGTTTAGAGTTCCTCCATACGCAGGTTCCTTAATCGAGTCTCTTCCTCTACAATAATAACGTGCAAGATGGATACAATTGGAATTTGGAAAATGCTAAGTTGATTACATGATAAGTGTTCTGTAAAGCAAAGAACATCGATTCGATTTAAATTGCTCTTTATGGATGAGAGAAATGATGTTTGAGATACTACACAGTTTCTCATCTTTATGATGATATTGATCAAGACTGTAATAACTGATGCATTGGCAGCTCTTCAGAGTTCGAAAAGAACAACTTGATCACAAGATTTATTTGAAACTGTGTGCGATAGTCAATGAAATGAAACTGGAATGGGAGAAAGTAAAGTGTTATCACTGTTAGAGCTCGAAATATGGTTAAAAATATTGTTTGGCTTGTAGCTAAAATGAAGATAGAAATTTTGAAGCGTCATTCAGATCCTCCAATGTTCATTCCTTGGATTATTCCATTAATTGCTCTGCAGTAAAACTAGGAATTGGGATAATTTTTGTTAAATCTGTTAACATAAACATCATGAATCACATAAATTGTGAAATCACTGAATTCTGAGCCATATTTATTGCACTTTGAAGTAGTAAGATCTACAAGTCAATGACACTACTCGAGGTTTCGACGTTTCTGTTCGGCAGTTTGTGGTTTCAATCTGTCCCACAGTAATGGTGAAACTTTGAGTTGAATCTACAGAATGTGTGTAGTACGGCCGCCGCGCCCATCAGGACATTCAGGAGCTCTGGATCTTCTGTAAATATCTCTCTTTTTAAAAAGGGAGCATTGGTTTGAGTTCCAAAGATGGGTACCAAAACAGTTTACTCACCTTGAATGTAATGTACTATTGAAATCGTGAATTTCCTTATTCCATTCTACGCAGAGTGGACATTTTTGATTTGTATAGCCGAACTTCTGACACAAAGAAGCGCAAAGGAATTCAGCACGTACTGGCGGACGCGAATACTATAAAAGACGTAGCAAGTTTTTTTTTATCCCAAACGACATAAAATCTTAGGATCAGCGTCTAGATCGAAAAAGCACCTGAATCAAATGACCTGGATCATGTGGATCTCAGTTACGCCTTCGGAATCGAAAAAAGATTTCAAGTCTCACAGTGACTTAATTTTGGGAAGGTGATCACCAATGCCAGGGCACCAACAATTTCCAACTTTCATCAGATTTGTTCATCTGAACGCTATTCTAACAGTTTCATTTCATTGAAGGATCTGGTAAATTTCTTAATTTCCTTAGCAAGTTTTAGCAGACTGATACCCTTCGTTCTCCTTTCCACCATTCAGTACATAAAGCAAGCAGTGTTATCAGTCTTTCAGTACTCTTACAAAAACCTTTTAAAGAAAAGTCCGCACGATGCATCTGTACACTCGACGACCGTTAAATGCGAGACACACGAGAAGCGAGACATTGTGAATGCGCAGTAGAGAACGCTACGAGCTACGCACACTCTCTCTGTTCAGAAAACATCAGGTAGCTCAATGCAAGCTAGTGATTGTAATCGCAGAACTGCACGACCAGAAATGCATTGTGCCGTCAGTAATTCGTATCACTTCTTTTATGGCATGGACGGTACTGTACTGAATTTGTTTTATATCTTCGATCTAGCTGGTTTTCTCTTCGGAATAATTTGCGATTGGGGATTGCTCTTGAACCTTTGCGCATCTATACGGATAGTTTACATGTTGTGACAATGCTTGTGGCATAGTTATTGAGTTATCTTGTTCCCATACACGGACAACATTTTCCGAGATTTATAAGTAAGTCACAACTCGTGGTTTTTATAGTATGCTTTCTTACACGAAATGTAAATGTACATTTTTTACGCCAAGCCTGCTTGCCGAAAAGCTGAAAGAGTATGTTGTTGAGGCCATATTCAGTGTAGTCGTCTCCATCTTCACGTCAGCTGAGTGCACAGTTTTTTCAATCTCCTCTCTCTCGTGTAAAAATGTAGTGTAGTATCCATAAAGAGGGCATGCACGAACACGGAGTTGTGAGGGTTGCCACAGCGCTGCCCCGACATAGATCTCTCTCCGAAGCCTGGGGTTTAGCACAAAACTTGATCTTCGTCGTTTGATGAGAAGTGAACGTCTGACAGCCCGTCTTGGAGTGGCCGGAGCCCAAAGTAGAGAATTAGGAGACACAGTACAACCCTTCCCTCAGTCACCAGGAACCAGCGAGGTTGGCACAGCGTGTAAGACGCAATCTGCGCATGAGATTCCAGTGTCAAACCCGTAAGAAAGTATACAGACTCAACCCCAAGATTACCCATTCCCTCCAACACAGGTCGCCATGCACAGCAAACACATGTCTTGGCGTCTAGCAAGTTGATAAGGCCAATGAGGAAGAGAATCGACACGAGATGAAGAGGGAGAGAACGGATGATGTAGAAAGAAAAACAGGAGCCTTCTCTGCATTCTCCAGCAGGACGTCGATCGCCACACTTCAACACATGTTAATGGAAAATACCAGGAATTCGTGAATTAATTTCAAATTTCCAAGATGTTTATAGGATCCGTAAGGCATTTCATTAAACAATGCACATGCAATTACACAATAAACATTTGTATTTAAATATATTACAATAGAAGGTAAATTTAAATATATTACAATAAAAATAATACTTTTATTATCACACAATTTTTCATCAAGAATTTGCAGCTTCTTCTACAATTGCATCACTTGAACCGGAGCCAGATGCAGTTCCATTAGATCTTGCTCCTCTAAAACATATAAGAAAATAAATATTTAACATAAAATGTTTTTTTAGTTACGTTGTCTGCAACAATTACTACAATTTCATTTTGCAATCATTAACTTAAGAAAACTATTTATTTAAAATATCTTTATTAATAAATCAGTAGATGAGTAAAACTTTCAAGATTACTTACCTATACAAAACATAATGTTGAATCATAAAAAATATATCAAATATCACAGAAAAAAGCCCCAGTCCAAACTTCGTAGGATCACCAAATATGGATTTCCAATCATCTGGAAATTAATTTTTTAATTTAACAATAATGTGATAAGAACAACAAATGACCGTAAAAAATAAAGCAAGTTTTTAAGTTAAAACAAAAAATTACGAACAAATGGGTTAAATAAACTGGAAGATAGTAGAAGAATTGCCAATCACCCAAAATAATATTAAAAAGCACTCTTCACTTATGAAAAAATATAAGAAACGGTGATGGTTTTCGGGAATAACCCAAAAACAAGCAGCATCACCCAATAACCCAAAACCAAGATACGGTTTGTATACGTCCCCTAAAATAAAGGATCGTCCCGTTTTTCCGAGCCCTATCCCGAGACTCCACAATGCTTTTCGCTATTGCGCCATGACTAAAAAATACTACCAAGTTTTCAACTTAAGACCACGCTCACAGAAACACTGAATGACAGGTTGAACAATCCAGACTATTTTCAAGTAGGTGAGAGAATCGATACATTCTTATTTTCCCTCGAGTGATCCGAGTATATTATTCCATCATGGAGGAACATATATGATGGGTTGTTCTACTATCAACATTTTAAAGCGTCAAAAATGTCTACATTGCTTTATTAGAGATTCATGGTCAATCATGATGCGATTTGATGTATTAATTCTAGTGTAGCGTCACGTTGGCGGCCGTGGGTGGGAGGAGGAGCGGAAGTATCGCATAACTGCGGGCTGAATAGCCTTGGCGCCCCGGCGTTGGGATATTTAGACCAAGTGGACGCCAGCTTGACCTGGAAGGTCACATGGTAGACGCGAGCCTCCCTCCTACACCAAAGACGGTCACGTGACGGCTACACTAGGTATAAAATCGAGCCGACGAGCTCACACGAGGTTTTTGTTCTGGAAACCTCGCGCGATGCGCAAAACTTTACGTCCAGGCTGGAGCGTGTCGTGCCTCTTGCACGGGTGACGAGGTCACGGTAGTGGCGCGGGAGAAGCGTCAGTGGAGGCGGGGCCTCCCTAGCTATGGGGGGTATCCACAGGGAAATACTCAAAAGTGGATAGTTTCGGAGCATAATTTAGTTATTGTACATACGTGTAAACAAACTTGTACATACTTGTAAATGTCTGTGTTTTTCTCAATGACGGCGCACTAGTGTTGTTTTTTGTTGAGGTCTAATAAGCGTTTATGAAAAATGCCGTAGTGCATGTACAGAAGATTTGAAAAAAATATTTCCCTCCCCGAAGACTGTTCATAACAATGCAGGGTTTGCGTATTACACAATTTGTTCTGCTAACATAGAAGCGAACTTTGAAAGATCAGAATATCTCAAAATGGTACAACTAAATTTGGACCACACGTTTTGTGCATTTTGCATTGGAATTTTGTGACTTAATTCTAAAAAGCTATGTTTAAAAAAATAGAGGAAATATTTTTTTGCACTATTCTTGGAACCAATGCAAGACAGCTGAAAGATTGTTCTCTCATGAGCTGTTTATGGAGAGAGAGAGAGAGGGATATATATATATACATATATATATATATATATATATATATATATATATATATATATATATATATATATAGAGAGAGAGAGAGAGAGAGAGAGAGAGAGAGAGAGAGAAGGAGGTTATTCATTAGCATCGATTGTTAAAAAGTAGTGATGCTACCAACAGCACATGCTTCTCACATTATTTGCAACTAAATAATATTATAATATTGCGAAAAATAGGGATATTTTAGTTCCCCCCTGCATCCCTCACATTTTCCTGAATGACAATTTCACCAGCTGTGGTCATTGACGTACATGCCAAATTAATATAAATATATATTATAGATTACATAAAATGTTGGATGGAACAATCACATTGATAAAAAGTATGTTTAAAATGCAGGTTAAAGGCCGCCTAAAGTGGATTAACAAAAAGAGGAAGACCACAATACAGAAACTTAAAAACTTGTTCAACAGCCAAGTAAGTTGTAGAAAATGCAATACAGTCCCTTTCTCTCAAACCATATGATATTCTGGCTGAAGTACCATGCATTGCCCGAGTATTTATTAATCATACCATTCTGCCTCACATGGCTTGCTTAGCCCCTTCCCATCCTATCGTTGCTACCACATCATTGCAATGGACTGCTGTAAACCGATGCATTCTTGCGTACTCCCGGCAAACGTCCAGTAACAATTTTGACCTTAAATTGCTCTGAATCTAAATGCGCTATTGAGTCAACATGCATTTCGCAGGTTAATTTTGTTAATTACTATTATTACCTAGAGCCTAAATTCGATTAGGTCCAAGGAGTATCAGAGAAGGATCAGGAGGGTCACAGGTGGATCGGCGGATTTAAAATGCGAAATGCATTTTCTGTTGGAACACTTGTCTATTTTTCAGAAAAACGCATCGAAATAGGTTCAGCCTTTCCAGAAATTGTCACGGACAATCAGACAAAAAATGGTTTAAACAACTGAATGGGATTTATTAGAATATGTAAATAACGATATGAGATTAAAAAGTAGTTTTTTAATCACAGACAGACACACTAATTTTATTTATAAAGATTTGATGTGATGTTTTGCTACACTTGGTGCATAGACACGCAGCGCTAAATGATATGTCGGAAACTTTGGCTTTTATAACAACGCAGAGAGTTCGGAATGTACTGGCCCAAGCGAAGGTTATAAGAAACACATGAGATGCGTTCCGGAAGAGAAGTGCGCTTGAAAGGGAGGGACGGAGAGGAAGTCCCTCTCAAATTCTTTCAGTTTGATCCTCGCCAGACGCGGCGGCGGCGGCGAGCTGAGTGGACCGTGCGGAGCTGACCGGCCTTAACGGGAGGATGGGAAATGAAGGTTAATAGAGCTTACAAGAATGGTGGGAATTAAACGCACATGCGAATTGGAGCGGTGAAAGAAAGAAATAATTACTGAGGGCATCTATTGTAGGAAACGCGAGAAATGTATGAAATACTTCCATAGGAGCAGCAGTAAGAAACATCAAGTGTTCAATACTACAGATGAGCTTGTGATTTGTGATGGGAATAGAGAAAAGTATGTCATTGTCAAATGACAGAAATAAGAACGATGAAGAAGGAAACTCAAGTGGGAACATTAATAGTAAGTTAAAAAAAAAAATAAAAAAAAAAAATTGAACGAAATTGTCAAAGTTTTAAAAATAAATATTATAAAAGTACAGATGGCAGAAATAATAAAAAATATAAATATTAATAAAAAGGAGTCCCAAACAGTAACATATGCTGAAATAGCTACAAAAGAAAAAAGAAAAAAGAAAACAATTACCACAAGATAGTAATATAATGGAACAAACTCTCAGGGAGAATGTTAATATTAGTAATAGGGGTAACTAAAATCAAGAAAGGAAATAAGGGAGCAGTGATCATAGAATGTAACAATGAGAAAGGGAAAGAGGAATTAAAAAGGAAAGTAGAGGAAAAATTAAAGAAAGAAGTAGATGTTTTCATTCCAAAGAATATTAAACCTAAACTTAAAATTATAGGAGTTAGAAAAGAGGATTTTGAATTAGAAGACAAACAATTACCTAAGGTAAAAGATGCAACATGAAATACAAAGAAGATGTAGAGTGAAGATAATGGCATGAAAGTGATAAAATGATATAATACTAATCAAGGAATAGAAAAGATGAAACAAGTAATATATTCTAGAGACGATCAGGGATATTTAAATTGTTAATGGAAAAGGGCAAAGTAAAATGAGGATGGAAGAGGTGTCCAGTATACGAGTTCGTAAGTGTTGTCAGATGTTTCAAGTGTTGGGGTTTTAATCATTTTATGTAGTGAAGACTAAGAAAGAAATGGTATGTAAAGTAAGTGCAGGTAATCATGACAGTAGATGATGTGAATTAAATAAAAAATGTGTTAACTGTGAAGACAAGGTTAGAAGACTAAAATTGATGGACATTTCGACGATCATAACAACAGACAAAGATTGTCCTATATTTAAGAATGATAAATGAAAAGAAGAAAAGACTTGTTTATACTTCTGAATAGCAATCATTGAATATACAAGCTACATTCATAACACTAAATGTACAATGTCTTTTAGAAAATTTTAATCAAATCAGTAAATACAAAAATGAATGCAAAAACAAACCTAGCTTAATGGTGTTCACTGAGGCTCGAGTTATGGAAGATATAGAGGATTGGGATATTAGAATACAAGGATATAGGCGTATTAGATGTAATTCACAGAATCAAAGAACAGAGGGAGTAAAAATATTCATGACAACAGATATTAAAATAGAGAATGTTAAAATAGACTGTATAGAAAATAACTGTTGAATAGTTAGATATTTTTTGTAAAGAATACAGAGGATCAGTAGTTGCTGCAAGCACTCTCCAAATGCATCTAATAGCGAATTTATTGATTATATAACAAACAAAGTGGAAGAAATAATGACAAATAATGATTGCATAATAATGGGGGATTTTAAAACGAATGTACTAAAAGAAAGTTACGCCATGAAGTTAGTAAATAATTTTAAAGCATTGGGACTAAACCAATTGGTAAAAGAGCCAACTAGAGTGGATAGTAATAGTTGCACAATCATTGATCTAGTATTCTCAAATGTAAACATAAATGTAGAAGTACAAGACACACCAAAAGTAACTGATCATGCCTGGGTAGTGGTGAAATCAGATTTAAAAGTAAAATCAACTAGACAAATAGAAGAGAAAGGATTACAATACATAAAGGGACAGAAATTTTAAATATGATCAGTTTAGAGAAATATTAGGATTATATTAGACAATTAAAAACTGAAAATAATGACGAGTTAAGCGAAGAATTTGTAAAAGCCGTTGTAAAAGACCTGGATGAGGTGGCACTATTTAAAATATTGAAGGTGCACACAGAATGGAGTGAAAAAAAATGGTATTGCAAAGAAATAAAAATGCTGTGCAAAAAGAGAGATGAAGTATACAAAAGAGCTAAAATAACAAGAGAACCCAGACAAGTGGGAAGAGTACAAGAAGATAAGAAATAATGTATTTCTTATCTTCTGGAATTATGGAAGGTAAATAAGAAATTAACAGGAGGTAAAAACTGTGAAATGACTAAAGATATATTTGATGAAATTAGCACAGAAAATACAGCTAACAAATTCAATAAATATTTTGTAAGTAGCATTAAAATATCAGTACAAAATGTTGATGCAGGAAATTAAAATATTTACAAACAATGTGAAAGATGGTAAAACAGAGAATTTTAAAAAAAAAAAAAAAGGTGTAGAATTATCTATGGATTACCAAACAAAAGAGGAACAGATGAAGGTATTACAACAAAAATGTTAAAAGAAAATTATGAAATATTAGAAGCAGTATTATTGCAAATAAATAATACCCTAGAAAAAGGGATTTTTCCGAAGTTCTTCAACAGTAAGCTAAGCTAATTTCATCAAATATATCTTTAGTCATATGACAGTTTTTACCTCCTGTTAATTTCTTAATTACCTTTCATAATTATTTACTATTATTTTTGTGTTCTTCAATAGTTTTGTTATAATATTCTACTTTCTTTTTCTTAACTAGTTTAACTCCATTATTTCTTATCATCTTGTACTCTTCCCACTTGTTTGGTACTCTTGTTACTTTAGCCCTTTCGTATACTTCATCTCTCTTTTTGTACAGCATTTTTATTCCACTTCTGGAGTTCCAAAAACTTCCACAGTAAAACCAATTCCAAAAGTAACAAATACAATGAGCACAGCGAAATTCAGGTCAATAAATAAACTACCCATATATGAAAAAATATTAGAAGAAATAGTAAAGAAGTAGTTAAATGTGTATATTGAAACAAATAAAATTAAATGAAACGAACAATCAGGCTTCAGAGAAAAACAATTCTGTGAAACTGCGGTACAAGCAGTTTTAGATGAATGGAAGTTTAATATAGCTGCAGGAAAGAAAGCAGGAGCTATCTTCTTGGATCTCAGGAGGGCAATCGAAACTATTGATTGGACAATGCTTATTGAGAACATGTACAAATACGGAATCAAAGTGATGTAAAAATGTGGTTTATTTGATTTCTTAAAAGAGAAAGCAACAAGTAAAATATAATAATATTATCTTGGATGAAATTAGTGTAGATGTAGGTGTTCTGCACGGGTCAGTTTTGGGTCCAATATTGTTCATAATTTACATTAACGACTTAATCAAATTTATGATAAACCTTTTTGGGAATGATTGTAAAATTAAATTATTTGTTGATGACACGTTATTGTAAGTAAATGGAGAAACAGAAACGGAAATTGAATTTAAACTGTAGAGTGTATTTATTGCAACACAAGAATGGTTAAAGTTGTTGTTAATGTTAAAGAATGGTTAAAGTTACCATTGTTGAATGTAAAAAAGATTTTCTTGTTATTTCTGAGGAAAATAAGTCTATTTTCATTGAAGTAGAGTAAAATGTGCCCAAAGTGAACCAGGAACAAATCGAAAACCTGCGTTAATCGGAAAATTTCTCCGGTCCGTACAGTATTTTGTATAACATAAAACGGATTCTGTATAGCGCGGAAACGGAACAGTTTTTGATGTTTTGTAAGAGAAAAACACCTTTAAAAAACGGAATTTGTATGAGGATAATGCACTTGACCTAGTGTCTGCGGTGAGACATACTCTTAATGGCATGTATTTGCAGGTCAGTTTTAAGTTCACTGTTCCTGTGACATGTGATTTCGACGTGGTAGCAGCAGAGCTAAGGTGAGAGAGTTGGGCTGAACAGCATGGCATTCGACTCTACTCCAAGATAGGCACGGGATGCAACATTCTCTCGCTACGTTTAATTTGACGAAACACGTTGCTCAGTATCTGATCTAAAGGCTTTAAGTTGCATGTTTGCACTCCCTGCCTGCAGTCAACACCTAAGAAAGTCGGAAAGGGAAGATAACCTTGCGTTGCCCTGACGTAGTCTGCGTTCCGGAGCGCAGTTTTGCCGCCCACTGGCGTAGGGGAATAGTCACTCCTCGTCTTCGGACTCTGAGCGTGGGAAGGTCGCCGAGGATGGCTCTCGTCTGTTTACGAATTTCCATGCACCGCCTCTAGAAATGTAAGAGGCTAATTACTCAAAGCCACACTAAGATATGGTAAATGAAACAATTTCATCTGTGCGTACATAGTACTCTGAAGATCTGCGATTTTTTCGGCAGCTGCAAACGTTTGCACTGAGTGCTAATAATCCAGTACTATTGGGTTTTTCAATCTCAAAGTACGTAACTGAAAATATGAGTCACGGGATGGTAAGTGGTAAGTGGAAACTAGTGGTGCTAAAACATTGCTTTGTTTATAACAGGGCGGCTCGGTGGCTCAGAGCGAAGTCGCTCGCTTTTCACCAAGGAGGTCCTGGTTCGATTTCTGAACAATCTCAAGTGAAATTTGTTCCGACAAAATGAGTTTGCCTACCCTTCACACGGGCAAGTCCAACCTCTGTGAAGTGTCCTAAACCCTACCCCTAACCTAATTCCTTTCCAATTCTGGCCGCTGGGAAGTGACGCAGAAGAGCGTGTGGGAGGCGCGTACGCGGAAATGCTACTTGGTGGTCCTCTGGAAAACGACGTATGGAGTACTAAGACCTAAGACTATATATAACGGAGGATTACTCCGAAAAGCTCTCAACGCCCATCAAGAGGTTAGGAGAAGATGAAGACGCAACAACTCTTAAAAAACACCTACTTTCTCGCCCATATTTTCAAGCAAAATTACGCGAAAAGTACTCAGATTTCGAAAAATTGTACATGACTTTATTTCAAAATCTATCTTTAAAGAACATATTTCATTAAGGGATAAAATCTCTATCTTCATAGTGGTAGTTGTACAAAGACGCCGAAAAAAATGTTGAATTTTTGCAAGTTTTGAAAACTCAGCATCTTACACGAAAATGAGACTTGCACCATTCTCTTAAACGTCCTTTGCACTATTCAACAACAATTTAATTAAAAACGATGGAGAGAGTTTTTTGAAAACGTGGAAAATGTCCCAGGGAAAATTTGGAAAATGTCCCTTCATGTAAATTACCCCCCCCAAATTAAAATATCAGTTTCAAATTCAAAGGGCCGCGACATCAGCCAGATCAATAGGGGAATACCAATTTTGGAGAAAATCGGCTGTTAGCCGCTAGCTTTGTTCACAGACGGACAGATGGGCAGACAGGACAGGACAGACGTTTTGCCGTCATTGGATTTTTCGGTATCAAGGATCAACAAAATATGGATTCTGGCTACACCACGCGTTAGATGATTTTTTCCCTAAATTTAGGAACTGGATTTATCCACTTTTCGTTACTAGGGTCCTGTAATAAGAGTTTTGCTGCCGAAAATTCGCAGTTTGTTCGCGCAGCATTAAGTAACTTCCTCTCTACTCCATAATAAGAAAATAAAATTAAAAAAAGCAGAAAAAAGAATGGATGAATGTGGGTACAGTAATATTGGAGATGTTTGTTTATTTTACAATCAGAAACTAAGAATATTTAATTCTTAATATTTAATTATTGGTGAATTACTCAGTAAATGTGTTAATATGAATATGCGCAAGTATTTTAATTGTAATAAAGCTATGAATTCTAAGTTTAGGTGCGAAAATATCCATATCACAAAAATGTGAAAAACAGTCAACTCCGAATTAAACGGAAACCTCCCTAAACCAGAATGTTTTTGGTCCAAAACGATTCCGGCTTAGATTTTTTGCGGAGGGGAGAGTACATTTTTGTGATAACCAATTTTGGGGTCGCTCTCAAGCATCTGTTATATCACAACGTTTGAGAGTAGTATGTGAACAAGTGATAGGTGAATAGAAGGAACTGAGAGAAAGGAAGCAAAGAGAAGTCAGAAAAATATGAAGATAATAGAATAAATATATAAAGATAAGAATATACATACTATAATTGTAGGCGTTCAATATCATTTGCAGCATACTGAGGATACCACCAGTAAAATCTAAGAGAATGTTGCCTATGCTCCAACCAACTGTACTTTTGCGTCGATAATTCATGACGGCCTTTAAAAATGAAAAAGAAAAAAATGTTATGAGTGGTAAGAACACGAAAAATAAATTTTATATCATGAAATACAACTGAATACAATGCTTACCTGAGGAATATATTTTATTAATGTAATAGACAGTTTGACGTAAGAACAATAGTACAGGAAATCAAGCCATAGTATAGTTCCAATTCCAGCTAGCAGATAACTGATTTCCAGGAACACGAAGAATACACCAAGTATGATTTTGGCTACCAATGATACAGATTGATTTTCCCGCTGCAAAAGAGACAGTTAAATTATTTTTCGAAGTTTATAAATGTAGTAATGCTCTCCGTTTTCCATTAGGATGTTAGTATTACGTATGTCTTTAAACTAAACGGAACGGGGTTATATTTACTATACACATAATAATTCACACGAAGTAAATGAAGGTTGGGTTATATATGTATTTAATAATTTAAACATTTCTTATTTTAAAAGCTTTCCCATTATTCTACTATTTCGAAGGAAACTGATTAAAATACACTTTTCATACCTCATAAAAAATGCACTGCAAAATCGTTATGACTGTTGCAAAACAAGCATGAAGAGAAAATACGATGTCATTTATCTGCACTGGATTATGTCCTCCAGGATAACGATCGAAGTATTCATCCTGAAAATTAAAGATGTTAAAATTTATAGTTACAAATTACATAGTTACAATATTAATTTATTTGTTTTAAAATAATGAAAAAATACTCTATTTTCATTAGCAAACACATTATAAAATAAAATGGGTTTCTGAGATTAAACAGTCCATAGCAAGCTGGGAAGGAACACGAAATAAAATATAATTTTTGGAAGTAAATATAAATAATTTTTGGAAGTAAATTTTTTTCGGCTTTTGAACCTCCGAATTTCTACACTTTCTACTCTTAAACCAAAGTGCTCTCGTCTAGTTATAAAATGGCACTTTTGAGGTAATAACCAGTAGGTCCACAATAGCACATACATTCTCGATGTAAACGGGGAGGGGGAGACTAACGGAACTCCCCCCTACAAGGTACTGACACGTATTAAAAAATATAGCCGATATTAACATTCTGTACTAACGAAATTCATTCAGTATATCAATTTTTTGTTATAAATATTAACAATAATTATATAAATATTAATAAGTCAATAAATAAAAATACAATTTCTTCGCTCTTTTTATAAAAGATATTTTCTCTGTATGAGAAAAAGTTGAAGCAAAACAATTGGAGACTTTTTGAGCAAAAATGGATAATGTGGTATTTCTACGTCACACGAATTCGACACTATTATAATATACTAATACAATTATCTCAGAAAGAATGAAATATATGCAGCAATACAATATATGGTAGAATTATAATACTATATATACCTGCAGCCGGCAAATATTTTTCTTTTTATAAATATTGATATAAAATATATATAATATTGCGTATATAATAATTCATATTATAATATAACAAGTAAACAAATATTCCTAAATGTTACACTTTTCATTTTTAATATTTTAGGGCTTTACAAGGAAACTTTCCTGTTATTACGGGAAAATTGAGAAGAGACTTGTCCCGAACTCTAAGGGTACAGTTTATCTTCTCATAAGTAATATCACTAGCGGTTTGAAACTTGTCAATAAGTACGCGAGTGGCGTAACGACAAGCGAACTGCAAGCATCTGCGAAGCTTCAAACCACGAGTAGAATTCGGTTCGACTATTTCATGAACGAGTCTTTATCGATTAAATACATTGAACATAATGTTAAAATAGCAAAAAATATTTCGTGATGGGTTATTTCAGAAGCTTTTTTGAATACGACAGTTTCCGCCATGGAAGGAATATTTATTTATTTTCCACAATATTTCCACATCTGCGGTATGACGATAGCGAAAAGTACACATGTGAACCTTTCGATTTTTCGGCGCCCGTTTATAACAATCTTATTATGAAACGCTATTGACCGGATTGAAACTAATAACTCATGAGTGCAATAGTCCCTCTAATTAACGCATAGTTCTGGCCTTTCCAGATGTAAGCTCGAGGAGTACGTTCGCCCTAAGGGGGCTGGGTCTGCGCGAAGAGCACGGTGTTCAACTCTGTGGCCTCAAAATGGGGTCTTGGGAGTAAGGCGTGCGGTGGATGATGGAACCGCAGCAAAAATATTGGGGACCAGGACATTAAATATAGTACCTTCTGAAGGATTGGAAATGCCCACCTTGTGTTCCTGTTTCTGGTCAATACCTAAGTCGTTAGTTACAAAGGAGGATGCAGTTGGAAGGAAAGTTGCTTGCAGTTGGTTGGTTGGTTGAAAGTTGGTTGCAGTTGGAAGTTGGTTGGAGCTCAGCACCCACGGATTTGTCGGGGGTCGAACTCTCCGTGATTAGACCTCTACACCTTGGATATTTAGCAGAGATTCGTCAGGTGTGAGTACTAATATTCTCAATAACCAACTGTAGATCTGGTAGTTTTTGGTAGGGGAAACTCTCCATCCAAATTTCTAAGTCGACAGCTCAAGAAGTTGAGGAACCAATAGAAAGTCGTGTTCTGGCATACATAAACAGATATGAGATTGAAGGACGGCTGGGGAGTGAGAATGAGCAATACTCGGTGTCCACTTCCAGGGCCGAAGCCGATAATGCGAGGAGCAAGATCTCCATCGCCAAATTCAATTAGGGACCCGCAAGTAAAGGGCTGATATACTGATAAATTTCTCAAAATAAAACCCGGGGGTCAAAATTATGGCTTACCAATTTCACGAGAAAACAAATGATTTTTAGAACGATTGGGCTATTCTGAAGGAAATTTTGGGTAAGGGAAAATTATAAATCAAAGAGGTACTCTTGACATTTAGAATAAAAGTATAGAATGAGAAAAAATTGTAAAGATCTTTGATGACGATCATTTGATGAGAAATTAATTTTGGTACCATACATTAATTGCATTAAATGTCTATAATTGCATTGTTAGGGAAACCTTAAAATTATTACGAACTATTAACCCAACAACGCCAGGCTTAATCACATTAACTTATATTTTTCTCTAACGCAAAGCAACTTCGAAACATAAATTAAAATTCAACATTCAATTAAAATTATAAACCGATTCTTCTAACAAATTAAATATAAATACATTGCTAGAAAGGCGGAGGTTTGTCGACTCGTCTATAACATTTTAACAGGTAATTTCAATTGTAATAAAAATTTATCAAACTATTTTCTATTTCTTAGCATCACTACCTTATTTCATAACGCTAAAAGATTACAAAGTTCGGAAATTTCATACCCACATTAACCGACATTTTAAAGATTCTCCGAAAAATCTTACAATTTGAAATTTTAATAACAGCTTCGATTCACATATTTATATTCATGTTTTACTTAGTTACTTAACGTCAAAAACTGTTAGAAAACTGTGTGACACTGTGGGGGAGAAGTGCTTATTTTCTTGAGCTGTGGAATCCCAACCTTATCACTTACACTATATTAAATTGAATTATGAATACAGTTGGCAACGGGCTTCCTATATCAACCAGAATTGATAAAAAATATTCACTCCTGTGTAATAAAAACTATCGGCAAAGGCATATTAGCTACTGATTTTGGCAAGTATCCCTTATCGGGTCCTATGTGAAGGAATCGTTTTACTGCTGCGAGAACATGAAGAATTATTTGAATACCTGTATTTCACAATGAGCTCAACAACACGTGCACATTTAGTGAAACTATATTTATGTTCAGAAGCAAAACAAGGGGCCATCTCAACATTTCGTTAATGGATCAAAGAAACTAAAAACCTAATCGAGATGGGGGTCACTGACCCAGAAGCTCCGGTCCAATTCTTGTTGGAGTCGTATTTATCGTTCATTTTCTTTTGGAATTATACAGTAAAATGGTAACTAATGCATGAATTAATGTTAAAACAAAATTATTTTACTTTTATAATCTCGAATAGTATTGAAACAGTTACGTGACAAAAGATTTTACATGGCAAACTTGTATATCGATTATACTGACCCCCATATTATGCCGTATCTAAGGGGGAATCAAGATTCGCGAAATAAGTGCAACGAGCAGTGTGAAGGCTGACAGAATTTGAAAGAATTCTGAACGCATAGCATAGTGAACTTAATGTTGTATTCAATTCAAACGCATAGCATAGAGATCTTAATGTTGTATTCAATTCTTTTAAATAGATGATTTGTGGTTTGAATTGAGAGACCCAAATATCTTGTTGCACTAACATTAGTCAATTGCACATCGTTCTTTTTCAATTGAATATACCCTTTTTTGTTTCCAATGGGGAAATTTCATCGCAACAATTTTCTCTTCGTTTAGTATTTGTGGTTACGAAACCAATTTGAAATATATAATATTATACTACGTACTGTTTTTATAGCAAAGAATATTCTCAACATAAACAAAGAGGACTGTTCTTCCTTTTCGAATCGACGAGTGCATATCACTTACGTATAGTAGGAAAAGAAGACGGCCGAAAATCGAACCCTGCGGCACCCCAGGGTGCAATAGGCAAGGTGAGTAAATATTGTCTCTACATTCCAGTACGGTATTTCTACTCTCTGAGATCGTTGTAAAAAATACGAACATATCCAACGTAGAGTAATACTACGAAATGAAATTATTTATTTTGTCAAAAACCGTCAAAAACTGTATGTGACGTTTGGAGGAGAAAATCATCTGCGCACGCTTTCTTGAGTTTCAGAATCCCTTCCCAACAATTCAACTATTAATAGTTGAAAGATGAAAAATAATAATAATAATAATAATAAATTTAAAAAGCGAGAGATTAACATTTCAAAAACTACATCTTTTCGTTGCAGAATTACAGAAAACTTTTTTTAACGGTAAAGGAACGAACAGATTTGATTTTTCTGTATTGTTAACAAAATAGAAACTCACCCTAAGCTGTACTACCACTATACGCAAAAGGAAAGTTCAACAAAACGTGCGCATACTGAAGCTACATTTACGTCCAGAAGCAAATCAAGGGGCCATCTCAGCATTTGCTCAATGGATCAGGGAAACTGGACAAAAACCCGATCGAGATGGGGGTCACTGACCCGGAAGCTGAAGTACATTACTTGTTACAGGCATATTAGTCTTTTTTTAAAATTATACAATGCAAATGTAAACTATTTCATTATACTATATCTTGGTTTTGTTAAAGTAAATATAATTTTTCTTTTTGACGATCAGTATAGTCTCTAACTGTAAGAAACAGTTTTGCAACAGAAAAGATTTTACTTTTAACTTAAATTTGTGTACCAATTTTAATTGTTTAATTTCATCTGGCAATGCGTTGTAAAGTAACGTACATGTATTGTATGTGGATTTCTTTAGTGAGCTGTTGATATGACACTTGATGAACATGATTTCTACGTCGAGTGTTGTAACTATAAATATCAGTATTACATGAAAATAAGTTCCCACCGTTAAGTAAGTCATTTTTGACAAATACTACAGACTCATAAATAAATAGGCAAGGCAATGGTAAGATTCCAAGCTCAATGAAAAGAGGCTTGCACGGATCATGTGGATGGGATTTTTTCATTATTCGGATAATTTTCTTTTGCAATCTAAATGTCTGGGCACTAAAGGATGAGCCTCCCTAGAATATTATGCCATATCTCAGGTAAGAATGTACATTTGCAAAATACACGCAACGACCTGCATGAAGGCTGACAGAATTAGAAAGAATTCTGAATGGGTAACATAATGAGCTTAAATTTACTGTTTAATTCTGATATATGTACATTCTATTTGAGGTTTGATTGAATTGAGAGACCTAGAAATTTTGTTACCTTAACATCAGCTAATTGCATATTGTTCATTTTCAATGAAGCATACGATTGCCGATTGCATTGAGACAGTTTTTCCTTCGTTAACTATTAATTTGTTATTACAAAACCAATTTGAAACGTCTGAAATTGTACTATTTTTGTTTCTTTTTTGCAAAGAACATACGTGTCATCGGCAAACAGAACTGTTCTTCCATTTTTAATATATGAGGGCATATCGTTTACGTACAACAGAAAGAGCATAGGACCTAAGATCGAACTTTGTGGGACCCCATGTTCATTTGGCAATAAATTGGAAAGATAAGTAAATAATGTCCTTTCGTTCCAGTACGGTATTTCTACTCATTGAGATCAATGCTTAAGGTACGAGGTTATCTAATCTAGGGCAATACCAGGAATTCCTTAAGAAGTTAATTTTGAGAGCAAGATGTTATGGTTAATAACATCAAAAGCGTTCGAAAGATCTGAAAATATCCCAATGGGTTCTTCGTTTTGGTCCGTTGATGAAGCAACATCTTTAAGGAAAGAAAAAATGGCAGTTTCCGTAGATTTTGATTTCCTGAAACCATGTTGCGAGTCTGAAAACTCTTCGTTTTTCCTGAGAAAAGTTTCCATTCGCGTATACAAAAGCCTCTAATATTTTTGAGAAAACTGACAAAAGAGAAATTGGCCGGTAATTGGAGAATTGGCCGGAATTTTTGATTTTCACCGGTAATTTTGAATGCCTAGGTAATTTTGATAGCAAAATGTTATGATTAAAGACGTCAAAAACTTTCGAAGGATCTAAAAATACTTCTCAAAATATGACTAATTCTGAATATTTTGCTTTTCTAAATCCATGTTATGCACTACACTACCACATATTCCGGGAGACCGGTCGGGAGCTTAGAGCTTGCCCCGGCTGGGGCGGTGCCCCGCTGGTGGGAGAGTCCTGGTTAGGGGGAAACCCCACTAGCCGACGGTAGGTCGGCGCCGGATTTCGCCATCTAGCGGGGGAAGATCACCGCCATCTCCCAAGAAAAACATGCACTACACTAACGGGACTAATGACCGAAGCAGTTGACGCGTCCGGAAACACGAAAAAACCAAACCAAACTAAATCCATGTTAGCGATTTGATTACAGTTCATATTTACTGAGAAAGGTTTTTATTCGTACGTACAAAAGTGTCAAATATTAAAAAAGCCCATAATTTTGAATTTAATTTTTGTTGCCTTTTTTGAAGAGAGACGGAATATTAGTTGTTTTTTATTGCTATTTAATCATATCATGAATTGCAATGCATTACAATATCTACCAAAGGATTTTCATCCTAATGATAAAATGAAAGATAGGAATTTTTTGGGAGTGAAATATTCATACTACAAAGGTCACTTCGCATGCGAGTAACCGCGCTTGTTGGCACATTCTTTACAGACTCTTTTTCAAATACACTGCATTAAATGGCTACCCACATAAACTCAAACATCTAATTTGATAATGTAAAACGTGGTACCCAAAGGAAAATTAGTTTTGTTCCAACGAAGATTATTACATATGCAAATAAAAGTGTGAAACATACTTAAGGAAAAGATTATAAAGAAAGAAATAGATAAAATACAATAGATTTTCTTAGAAGAGAATAACACGCGTGCATTACTATAAATAATTTTCGGCTTTAAGCTGTCAGCACAGTTAAAGATTTCACACATTTCCCCGGGATGCCCAAGATTTAATTTCAGGGAAAAATGCCATGCATATCATTTCTCTAAATAAAACTAAATATTAACATTAATGCGACTGCTATAAAAAATTCAGACTTACTTCAATCTTTGTTATCCAATACAGTCCACAATTAAAGAGAGAATATAATATAAATCCAACTATATTCAACGCCAGGAAGTCGAAATTGAGCCCCACAACACTGAAATTACAAAGATACATTATACATTAAATGTATTCAACACTAAGAACTTCTTATAGTAAAATCAACATATTGTTCTGAAAGATATGAATACGAAAATATCGCACAATTACACTGGAGCACATTACAAGACCATGGGCCAGTGAGAGTATTACTAGACTGTAATATTTCTTTAAAACAACTTCATAGATTTCAAAGAAATATTTTAAACAATTTTTCCATTATCGATTTGGGTTTCTCCAATCTCAAAATTACTACATTCTTTTGCTGTTTCAAAAAAAAACAAAAAAAAAAAACGCACGCACGCACGCACGCGCACGCATGCACGCGCACGCACACAAACGCTTAAATCGCTAATAATGTAAGGTTCCCATATTCCGTCCTAATCTACGAGTACTTCTTCCCGTATACAAAAAAACTTTAAAAAAATAATTGTATTAGAAAGGATTATGTAGTGAAGTTTTGTAATGCAGAAAAGCATGCTATAGAGGATTTTAATGAATTTACGCTTTGAGGGTACTTGATACCGAGAAAGTGTTTGTTTTTTCAAATTTCCGTTTGTGAACAAAATCAAGTCCTAACCCTTACGTAGGCTTTCCTCCAAAATAGATATTCCCAATACAAATGCTCGAGATTCTGCGAAACACAAATATTTTTAAATTTTTGGAGGCCCCTACGAAATTTCCAAGCTTCTAAAATACCCAATTTTCTTTACACTTTCCTTTTTTGGAATAGACTTAAAACACGCTAATAAATAAGTAACGAATTTTCCTTAAAACTTGTCAATAAGCAATGATTTGTAAAGTTCAATTTTTTTAAATCGGTCCTGCAAATTTATTAATGAAATGAGAGATTTTTTCTCACTCCAACCTATTCTTAAATATTAGAACTTTAAATCATTTCCAGCCCACTTTCTTCAAAGACCAATTAGTTTTCGCGTAATTTTGAGTTAAATCATGTTGTTTTTCCAAAATTACCTAAACCAAATTTGAATTTTTGGTCAAAATGTATTAGGTTTCAAAAATTTACCATATGTAATATTTTTGGAACTCACGGTAATATTTACAAGAACATTTTAACATTAAATGTATCTGTGGTTCAATTTAGAACAAATAACGTCTATCTTTTTTAAAGAAAATTGTTGCGTCTTTTTCGCACACGTCTCTTAGCCTTTCATGGGCATTGAATGTATTCGGAAAGTGATATCCGTTGAGTTTTTGTCATTTTACTTCATCACATCACAGCCAGTGCCGTTGATCCCTTCGGCCTGGATGCATCACGGCCATCCGTCTAGAAATCCGTGATGCCTCGGGTTGCTTAACTTCCGATAGTTCACGGAACGAAGTTATGCGGCTAACGACGCAGCCTGCCTGTGATTTCCTCAGAGGTATCTCGAAATTTCTAAAATTTGAGTGTGAATGACCTTTACATTAACAGCCTTTTCAAATATCCTCGCTAGGTACAGCCGTTTAATTGTAGTCTACAATTCGTAATGGCGGTGGTTCGAACAGGACGCCGGCAAACATTTCTTTAATATGTTCGTAAGGATAGAACACAATACATTGAATTCAATGGCAGGAGTTCTATTTTCTCAAAATTATGAACTTTAAAAAATGAAAGATTTTCTCCAATCTCCCGTGTTTCTTTTGGTGAAGAAAGTTGTTCAAGAGATGGCTGAGATATTAGGAAGGTACAAACGGCATGCCTAGAAAAGTGTTCTATCGTTCGCCATCTATAACACGAAATACAGTGCCAAAATGAACACTTAATTATCATTACATCGTACGACGTAATTGAATACCTTTGGTGAGCACTCAATCTTTGCAAAGGCAAAGTCATTTATTGAGATCATGGTAATGAAATATGTAATTTGTGAAATTGCTCTGTTCTTCCCGGGTATCCTTTTCATGTATCCACTCAATAGGGCACTGTATTCGTGGGTAAGCTCTATGACCTCAACATGAGTTCACGTGTGTGTAATGGGAAAGGACAAGGAGAAGGAAAGGAAAGGAGAAGGAAAGGAAAGGAGAAGGAAAGGAAAGGAGAAGGAAAGGAAAGGAGAGGAGAAGGAAAGGAAGGAGAGAGAGGAGAAGGAAAGGAAAGGAGGAGAGGAGAAGGAAGGAGAAGGAAAAGGAAAGGAAAGGAGAAGGAAGGGGAAGGAAAGGAAAGGAGAGGAAAGGAGAAGGAAAAGGAGAAGGAAAGGAAAGGAAAGGAAAGGAAAGGAGAAGGAGGAAAGGAAAGGAGAAGGAAAGGAAAGGAAAGGAAAGGAAAGGAAAGGGAAGGAAGGAAGGGAAGGGAAGGGAAGGGAAGGGAAGATCGCGAGCTGTCCATGGCCCGTTTGTTAGGTCGGCATTCGCAACAGCATTATTCTAACAAACAACATTATTGATCGGAGAAACGACGGAAAATTACTGATAAGATTGGCTGGCCGCTACAATTCCTTTCCAAACAGAGGCTGAATTCGACCTAGCTACCGTCGAAAATCTTCCACCTTCGGTACTAGAGCTTCAGACCTTCCGATCAGAGAAGCTGCAGCAGCAATGGATGTTAATTGTTTCCTGATCAATGGTCTTCGTAAATGGCCATTCTCTCTTCGTGAAACTATACGACAGTATTACTTACGTGGACAGGAAGAGCTCATGACCTACGTCAAGTGAAGCGTCTACGAACATTAATCAGCGGTGTAACCAAGAAGAATTTCATGTCGAGATATCCGTTCGCCCGTCTCCGATAAATAATTTTGAAACAAAAACAAAAAGATGCTTTGACGGCCTCTCAATTTTATTTAACATTTTAATGTGATATAAACGTTATTCTTAACATTGTAATGGAAAAAAAATATTGTGGACACTATTAAAAATATGGATTAAAAAAGCTGTTTACGGGAAGCATTTGAGAAGATATTTTAACAGTATATTTTCTTGGAAATGGGTGCAGGGTTCTTTTTTGTACTAAAATTGGCGATGAAATATTCCTCCTCTATTCAGTTCGTGGATATGATGCAGTCATTCTTCGTTGGTGGATATGATGCAGCCATTGTTCTTACTTTATACGATTTCTTTCTCATTGTGAATCACTGAAAACAACGAGTATACTCTTCTAAGATTTTTCAATGAAAGGTTAAATGATCAGTAATGGAAATATTTTGATGATTATATATTATTGGATATAGTTTTAGCGGCTATAAATGCATATTTCCTCAATTTTAGGTCGTACCAATTATGGAGCCATACCACTCACACTGTTAACAGCAGAGGGTATTGGTGGCATCACCACCAGTGTCAAGCTCAAAAATTGATAGAGCAATAGATGTCATTGCCCCGCAATACAGAATACCCTTATCGCCATAAATGAATAGTTTTTCTCGGAAATAACGTGTCAGTGAACAGTTAACTTTTGGGCCAAAAACGTCCTAAATCGGCTAGTCCAGGATTCAGCTGAGAGGAATGCAGATGGCTAAATGAGCACAAGAAAACGACCCACAGATTACTGAAAAATGGGAAAATGGGAAATGGGAAAGTAAGAACACTGGCTAAAAAATGAGTGGGAGTTGAAGTGTTCTTCGATGAGCAACGTTGGTGATATAGCTTGTCGGGGTGGAATACAGATCTTAGAAACTAAGATTGAAACACGGTTAAGAATAGCGAGACAAAATTTAACGGAGTTCTTCCCAATGAGAACGTAAACCATTTTGGTTTTGCGAGAGGGAACCATCTAGGACCGTAGACCGTAGATATTTTCTCTCGCTTCGCCGTTTTTCTCGGAAAACTTGCAATAGTATTCTGTACGTACTCTATAGATTAGAGGATACGTGGCTCCTTCCACATCGCTAGTAGCGTGTGGTGGGCTATTTGAACATCCACTTCAACAGGTTGTACTGTAATGACACATGCGAATGTGCATGTTCCTTAAGAGTGTTATTTGTAGAAATTCCTGTAGGAATAGCCATTTGTTACGAACAATTGACTTTTCGATTGTGTGTTTTCTCTGTCCTGAAACAGATTTCAATGTTGTTTGAAAATGATACAAATTAATGATAGTGCGTATTGTTACTTTCCGATTGTATATTTTGTCTGCCTGATCTGTATTATCAAGTAAAACGTGGGAATGGGTGGCATACCGAAACTTTTCTTCGTCTCTAAGTCATGAAAATATCTCGAAAGTTTCTTTTGGTTGACAAACTTTCATCTTTGCACTCATCAATAAACAATTAACTGATCCTACAGAAAAAGTAAAATAAAATATTTCGATATCTTCTCTATTCAGACGATTGTTTAGTTTTCTTTCTTGCAATATCTATGTTGTAATATTCTTATTAAAACAAATTTTCTAATTTTTTCATTACTTAAAATGTTTAACAGTAATGAGACCTTCAGAATAAAAGAAAAGCATAAGTACTTTCATACAAACATTTTTGGGAAACAAATCGAAACAATTTCTGAAAAGTGTCATTTGGGCGTGTCCGAAAATCGCCATTTTCAGCTCATTTACAATAGATTTTCGAACAACTTCCTTAAAGCTCATCAAAAGAACGTGCACACAAATGCATAAAATATAAAATACACATATATTGTAAATATTAATGACGTGCAAGATGTTCCAAAATATTACACAAGTAACTTCTGAAAAGTCAGAACTCTTCTATAAATTGGCCGAGGTGGCTCAGGACAACTGATGTCACTGTAGTGCCTCTGACTGGAAAGTCCTAGGGTTCGAGTTCCGACGGTAGCAGGATGTTTTTTTACACTAGTTAGAAATCAGCCGCCGTCCGGAGGAGAATTCCAGGGACCGGGTGCTCTGATCGGTAGTTTTCCGTGGTTTCACCGATCAACGCACGGCGAATACTGGACCCTAACAAACGGGCCACGGACCGCACGCGATCTTTCCTTCCTCTTCCTTGTCTAATCCTCACTCCTTACGTACCTCCATTTACCCTTACACTTCTTCCCTCACGCATTATGCTAGCATATATCGGGAGCAGAACTTGTTCCGGCTCGGGCAGGCGCCGCTGATGGGAGATACCGGGATATGGAAAACCCCGCAAACATGTGTAGAACAGCGCCGGTCTCGCCATCCAGCGGGGGAAGAATATGGGGGAAAACTCACCTCCTGTCACACAAACATGCACTACACTTACGAGACTAATCACCATAGCCTTTAAAACGCATGGAGACACTAAATCATCATTATCATCTTCTACAATGAAAGCGGTTCGAAAAAGCGGACGGAAGTCATATTTATAAGTGCACTGTAGTCCGAAAGAAAAATGTAAAGAAAGACCTGGAACCATTTTTTTCATTTCCAATAGTATTTCCTAAATAAACTCCCGAATGCTTCGGACGTGTCTACGAAGTTAAAAAGCTTTTAATCTGCTCCAATTATTCATCCTCCCGTCATCCGCCCCTTCGTTATGGTAAACATTACTTTATTAATCTCAGTAACACTCAAAAAAGGATTTTATCGCAGAAATTTTGACATGGAATTTAAGGATCGAATTAAATACTCGGCAGTCTATTCTTAGCATACCAGAGGAAATTAAAAAAATAGTTGCTATGACCTCCAAGGTAACCCTCGCATTTTATCGCTAATAGGAAACGATCTGAAATAATCTCCCCATTTACATCTCTCCGTAATAGCGACGAAATAAAGATTCACAATAAAAATTCTTTAAGTCCATGTGTATTTGACATGTTAAAACGAAACTAAATACAAATTTCAAGTCTTAAAATTCGACTTGACTTTAGCATTGACTAAGATGTAGACATCACTCGTATTCAAATTCGTATTAAATTATCGTTAGGAAAAGAAATGAATAGGTGTCGAATGAATAAATGTTTATATATTAGTAACGGAAATTCTGAAATGGCAGTCGAAAATACTTTTCGTTCGTAATACACGTAGATTATGTTACTGATGTGGATGGAACGTCACTAAAATGATATTAACGATGAATCAGAACGAATTTCAATTAATAGCATTCAAGTTGTTTTACAAATTCTTAGTATTATTTGAAATTCTTCCACAGTGCAGGAACAAACATCGTGCGTTCACTTTTTTTAATCTAAATGCCAATAATTTTAAAAATTTGGATTCAAGATTTGAAAAACATGCTAAACAAAAATCACTCACTAACACACGAACCCTCAACTAAAACCCGAAGAAAAAAAACGACCAAGAATTTAGAATTTACATTTTTATCTAGAGGGTGGGGCAAAAAGAACGCATGACGTTCACGGGAACGGTTTTCCATATCCGCACACGTTCGTACTCAACAGAACGTGAGAATTCATAAATTAAAGTTCGTGAATTTATGAATTCTCACGTTTTAAAGATAACGTCAGAGAGATGGCGACCTTCTTCGTAAATACACATGAAAATTCTTTCTTCGAAATTCGCCATCACTTTTGTCAACGTACCACGTGAAACAGCAGCAATTTCATGACGTATTGCAACTTTTACATCGTTGAATATACAAGGTTTGTTGCAGTACACTTTACTTTTTAAGTAACCCATAAAAGGAAGTCGCAAACTGACAAATTTGGCGAGCGTGCTGGCCATTCGACATTACCAAAACGTGAGACCACGTGTTGGGGAAACATTTCTCGAGCAACAGCCATGGAATAGCTGCATGGGCAGTGGCTCCATTCTTGTTGGAACCTCATGTCTGCCATGTCTATCCCTAAAGTGTCTAGTTGTGGCCGCATGAAATTGTGTAGCATTGCAACACAACGTGCAGCATTCACAGTTACACTAAGACCGCCTTCGTCAAAAAATAAGGTCCAATTATTCCCACTTTGGACGCTCCACACCACACTGTGCAGTGGTTTTTGATGCATTTATTGGGGTTATCTTCTTTCCAATAGCGACAGTTTTGTTTGCTTACATAACCGTCCAAGTGAAAGTGAGCTTCATCGCTCATCATCAACAAAATATCAGTAACAAGAACATCAGGCATTCTCTCACAAAACTGTCTCCGTTCATCATAATCACGTTCGTGAAACTTCTTAACGATCATAATTTTGTAAAGATAAAGTTGTAACTCATCCTTCAGAATGCGCTGCAGCCAGCGACGAGACAAGTCTAGAGTTGGCTCACGTCGCCTAGCGGGGCGGCGAGGGCTTTGAAGAACGGACGCTCTCACTCTTCCGACATTTTCCGACGTTCGCAGCGTGGGAGGACAACCAGCAGAATTCTGCTTCATGACTAATCCAGTTCTGCGAAAAGAGACAACCCAACGCACCATTGTGTTGCGCTGGGTATCGAACCATTCTGCAGAACATTGAAGTGTGTACGTAAAAGACGTTGCACTGTCACAGAGCCTACTTTTGAAGAAATGTTCAACAGCAAAACTGCACGCTCCACTGCGCCATTGCTACTGAAACTCGACGCTCTAACCTACAAAACAACATGACCTCTACTCCGTCATTCCACTTCCACCACTGATACTACGCAAGTCAAATCCATGCGTTCATTTTGAGCCATCTGTATATATTAAGCGATTCTTGACGCGTTGAAATTTACGTATGTTGTAAGGTTCTTGAGTTTATGTAAATAATTTAATTGCCGGCGTTTCGGCCCGTTTATTCGCCATTCACACACGTAGACACGAAACAGATCTTACATAATTTTAGTCTTCACACTCCGGAACTTTCCTCTCAGAACCAGAATTAAAAATAGATAGCCATAAAAGTAGGCATTCCTATTCAAATTTTCAGATTTGGACTGCTTTTGGAGGTATCTGAAGAATATTTTCTCACCCAAATTACTTTGTTAGTAGTTTGTGTGTTAGTACTAAATTAATTGTAGGTAAATTAGAAAGTAAGCATTCACTACATATGTAATTATGTACTAACTTATTCATGCTCTGTAAAAAAATTATAATAAAACATTTAGTCACAGAGTGGAGTTGAATTGTTCAGAAGGTGAGATATCGCCATATTATGCCGCGCATGGGCCACTATAAGAATGTATAGTTTGGTTAGTTTACAACCTCAAAGGTAAGTCTCTTCAACAGTTAATATTAGTATTATTGCCTTCGATTTTAAATGGTTTCTTTACATACTATCTATATAAATAATATCAATTTAGGTATAAATATGTAGTCCCGATGAAGGCCAAAAAACGGTCGAAACGTCGGTAATGTAAAGTAGTAGTTATATCGACCTAAATTGAAGAACCATACAATACACGGATATTTATATCATACTTTCGAAATATCCCAAAGAAAAAGAACGTTTTGGCGTTCCGCACGATTTATATTTTTGTAGGAATTTGTATGGTTATCTCACATAATAGACCACTCTGGAGAGATTCACATTTCAATTGTTCTTCTCGACACAAATGGAGAATGCCAACGAGTGATGGAATAATGACCGCACAGACCGCATCCGATTTCTCGTTCTGTTAGTCATTAAAAGCAAATGGGCTCTATACAGTGAGAAACGCTACGCCAAGCTGACCAAGAAAGCTATTCTGAACGCTTTAGAAATAGACTTTGAGAAAGTTATTCCAATCATGACCATTCCAAACAACACTCTTCTTCTTAACAACAACAACAATTAAATAATAAATAAATAAAGAGAATGTTGTAGCGCCTTAGAATATTATTTTATTATTATTATTATTATTATTATTATTATTATTCTAAGGCGCTACAACACTCTTTTATTTATTTATTTATTTTACGTCAAAAAAAAGTTAAAATCTGCGTATGACGTGCTATGGGGAAAAGTGAATTGTGTGCACATTTTCAAAATTCTGTGATCCCTACACTAAGTCATATACTACTTAAATTTTGAAAGAAAAAAAAATGTCTTGGCCTGCTCCACAACTGCCTTCCATTTTCCTCTATCTTCAACCAACTCGTGCCAGTTCCTAATCCCTAATCTCTTAATGTCCTTCATAACATCTTTCCATCTGCTTTTCGGTCTCCCTTTCTTTTTTTCTGCAGTCTGGTACCAATTATAAATCTTCTTGACCATTCTTTCTTCTTACATTCGATATAGGTGTCCAAACCAGCCACGCGGAAGTGAGATAATATGATTTACAATGTTTTTAGATTTTGTGATGGCTTCAATTTCATGATTATACCTTATCCTCCAGAGGTCACTGCAACCTTTATTGAACTAAAGATCTTTCTCATTATTTTTCTTTCAAATACATTTAGCCTTCTAATGGCATTTTCCTTAGGGTTCAGGTCTCTGCCGCATATATTACTACAGGTCTTATTGCGACTTTATAAAGCCGACGTTTTGCACTTTTTGAGAGTAGCTTACTACTGAATAGATCTATATTTGCAAAGTAAGCCCTGTTCCCTGCATCAATTCTATCGTTTCTATTGTTCTTATTTACTCTTGAGCCAAGATATGTGAAGGAGTTTATTTCCTGGTACTTTTGATTATCAAAACCTCTTCTCTACAGATTTCATTATCAGCTTTACATCTCATGTACTTGTTTTTTCTTGGTTATTGCTAAACCAAACTTTGCTGATTGTTCTTTTACGTGTTTCAATATTTCTTCTAATGCTTTCTTTGACCTTGCTGTTAATAAAACATCGTCTGCATATGCTATGCATTGTTTCAATCTAGTTGTTATAGTACCTTTTACATCTATGACTTTTAAAATAACGTCTAGTGTAATGTTAAAAAGAGTTGCCGATAATGGATCCCTTGTTTGACTACATTTTATATCAAACTTCGCTCATCTAATTCGCTTATTTTATTTTGTTTTTTCCTATCTTTATTTTAGCTTTTGTTTCTGATAATGATAGTTGGATCAGTTTCCTCAGTTTGAAGGGTATTTTATACTGTTCGAGGCTTTCCGGGATAAATCGCTCTAACACATATTCCGGGAGACCAGTCGGGAGCTTAGAGCTTGTCCCGACTGGGGCCGTGCCCCGCTGGTGGGAGAGTCTTGGTTAGGGGGAAACCCCACTAGCCGACGGTATCTCGCCATCCAGCAGGGGAAGATCCCCGCCACCTGACCAAAGCACTTGACGCGCCCAGAAACACGAAAAAATCAATCAATACAAACTTTTCTCCACAGGTTCGATTGCTTTATTAAACTTTGTTCTATACTTAAAACTTATTCTTTCTTCTATGCTTAAAAGAATGGCGCAGGTCGAATTTTATTCATACATGAATTTTATGAAATTGAATAGGTTTAAAATATTTTACACTAACAACACTGAAGATAAAGATTTTCTTTCTTAATGAAATGTATTGCTCAAAGACAGATCTAGAAATAAGATACTAAACAATTTTTCGAAAATTTGAATAGTTTTTGTGTAGTTTTGCGTAAAATATAGGCAATTTTTCAACATTTTTTTTTAATTGATGAAAATATGATCTTAAAATTATTCCACGTATGTATCAAAGGATCGCAAAAAAATTGTGCTGGTACCATTTTCAGCGAACTCTTTGTATTTAAAAAAAAAAATAATAAATTTTCTATAATATATATATATATATATATATATATATATATATATATATATATATATATATATATATAACACATTTTCTCAAAAACGGCTTCAACGTCTTCTTTAAAAGTTGTCCGAGGTTGGAGCAAAGAACGCTGAAAAAAATTGGGTTGGTCTAATTTTCGTTTAACTCTCTGGATTTTTGAAAAATGCATATGTTAGAAATAATGGGAGAGACCTTCGATTTTTAAGCGTCGGAAATAGCCAGGATCCCCGGGCGACTGAGTGGTGCAGCGGTAAAGAGCTCGGTCTGTTGATTCGTAGGAATGTTTTCTTTCTGATTGGAAACACTTTTACAGGTTCATGTAGTAGAATAATATTGCGTAACCGTTACAAATAATGCGAGAAGTCTGTGCTGTTGTGGCACTATTAGTTTTCTCCTAAGCCCCAGTTCCAATTGCCATTAGCGTCTCTTGAAGACGTTACAGTTTCCTCACTAACGAACTTGTATTATGACGCGAACGGAAATGCTTGCAGTTCGCACGTACTGTAGAACAAAGTGGATCATTTGACAAAGAGTGACAATGGTAGCAATCAAGTGACAATGATAGTAACCTTCAGTGTTCCATCCAAGTGGCAAACGTGTGTATGTGTGTGTGATGGGGAGGGCATGTTCGACATACAACCGCAAAGTAAATTCCAGGAAAGAGTTTACAGGGCAAAACAGTTATGGGGTTGTGTTCTTTTTATAATTTATTTTCTGCCTGTTCGGCAAAATATGCATTTCAGGTGTTTTAATATAGTTTATTAACACTCATGATTTTGGACTTTCTGCTAACAGTATTTGGGGAGGGCCACACCGCTACCTTGTATACAAAGTCTGCAAAGCAGTAATTCAGAAAAGATTCTTTTAATTTTTGTGTTTAGTTATTTAACGTTTTCGTCAGCGAAACTGGTTAATGTGGAAGTGGATTGATTCTCATTTACGGTGGTTTAAGAGAGTCTTTCGGATATCAGGAGATAATGCGGTTTGGAATGGAAGCATTTTTGCCTAGATTAAATATTTGCGCACTTGTACAAGACGGAAGAAGAGTGAAAAATCTGTTGCTCATCTGTTGAATGTATTCATTAATGGGAAGAACTTTAATTCTCTGTGTATTTTATTAATAACCATTTTTTATACTTCATCTTCTCACCGGGAGCGATAGCCCAGTGCATCAACTAATGTCACTGTAGCGCCTCTGACCGGGAGGTCCTAGGAGTCCTGACGGCGGCAGGATTTTCGACAAGCTTTTCAGCTAGGTCGGATTCAGTCGCTGTCTGGAGGAGAATTCTAGCGGCCGGCTACTCTGATCGGTAGTTTCCCGTTGTTTCTCCGATCAACACCAGGCGAATGCCGGAGTAGTACCCTACCAAACGGGCCACGGACCGCGCGCGAGATCTCCTTCCTATTCCTTGTCCTATCCTCTCCCCTTACACACACACACACACACACACACACACACACACACACACACACACATTAAAATGCATTACACTATCACATATTCCGGGAGACCGGTCGGGAGCTTAGAGCTTTTCCCGACTGGGGCGAAGCCCCACTGGTGGGAGAGTCCTGGTTAGGGGGAAACCCCACTAGCCGACGGTAGGTCGGTGCCGGATCTCGCTATCCATTGGGAGAAGATCACCGTCATCTCCCGAAAAAACATACACTACACTAACGGGACTAATGACCAAAGTAGTTGACGCGCCCGGAAACACGAAAAAATCAATCAATCATCTTCTCCCCTATTTCCTGCTCCAGGTCTTGAGCAATCCAACAGCTCTTCCCTCTCTTTTTCTTATTTACAGGTATTTCTCCAAGTGCTTTTTTAGCCGCTTGTTGTAGACTATCTTTGAGATGTTCATATATCTCCTTATTTGATGCAACTATGTAGTCATTCTGTAAATTATCCAATCTGTTTTGAAATAAATAACTTACACTGGGTTGTGATAGACCCTCTATATTATTTTTTCTACTTTCACTACTTATATTTTTATCTTCCTTATGTTCACCGATATCTATTTGTTTTGTCTTGTACGTGGAAACACAATTTTGGCCTTCAATAGATAATGGTTGTATCTACATTCTGGGCCTCAATGCCCCCTGACATTCATTACTTTACCAGTTAAATGCTGTCTAGTGATTACGTAATCGATGACAGACTTCCTCTTAGCTTATCTTCCCAAGTGAACATATGCTTATCTTTATGTTGGAAGTGACCGTTTCTAATTGTAAGTTCATGCTGTTCACATAGTTGAATCAATCTTCTCCCATTCGAATTTTCCACCTCTTCTCCATGTTGTCCAACGACTTTTGGGCTCTCAAATTTTCCCACTCTAGCAATAAAGTTGCACAATAAAATAAGTTCTCTACTTACCCCACATTCACTGATTACCCCATCTATTTTTTAATAAAATTTCCCTAAAATACTAATATCTTCATTTTGACTCGGCGCATACATTCCAAGAATCGTCATTTTGTATCGAAAACCTTCTAAATTTACATTAATCAGCCTCTCATCTATAGCTCCTCAACTTTTAATATGGTTTCTGAATTTGTTTTTTTATTACCATGGAAATCCTTTACTACCCCTCTGATCTTTTGGTGCTGCGCTCCTTATAAGAACACAGGGTCCAATATCTTCTATACCTGAGCCCTTTTTCTTTGTCTCACTTAAACTTGCAATATCCATATTTAAATCTTGAAGTTACTTAATTACCTCCTGTACCTTATTTCTCAGACCTTGAGTATTCCGTGTTCGAATATTCATTACCCCTTTCCTTTGCCTAGTTCGTGTCCGGTTGCCGTCCGTTTCCTCATGATTAGGCCTTTTAGCATTTATATTTTTTTTACATGGAAGATGAGGAGCTGGCCCATCTTCCTAACCCCCTATTAGGAGGACCAGGATCTTTTTTAGGGTTTATTCCCCTTGGAGGCTGGCTTCACTGTGTCTCAGAGCTCCTCCTGCCCAGATCTCTTTAGGAATCTCCTATTTCCGTTGGCGATATCATATCAGTGTCCTTCATCCCTAGGTAGAAATGTAGGCTAGGATTTTTGTCAAAATTTTGCCATTTTTAAATGTTACAATTCTGCAATTTCTGAAAATACAGAAAGTTTGCTGGGAATGAGAGTAGCACCACTTTCTTACGGTCTTTAGATGCACGGGAGGAGAAAATTTAAGGAAAAAATTGTTTAAAAAGTTAAAATTTGCCTATGTTTCACACCAAATTACGCGAAAACTACACAAATTTTCGGAAAAATATACTTGGCTTTAGTTGAAGATCAGTCTATAGAACAGATTCTAGTAAGCCAAAAATTACTATCTTTAAAAATTTAGTGGTAGGAAGGCGCGGGAAAAACAACTTCTGCAATTTTCCAAAACCATCTATTTCAACGAAAATGAGACCTGCACCATTCTCTTAAGCGTCCACGCTGAGGACTTAGTCAAATAAAAAAGCTTGGTGCTTTGAAAATGTCTCAGGGTATTCATGTAAAGTACCCCCCTCAAAAAATATTGGTTTCAAATTCTAGGTGCCGCGACATAAGTCACATCGACTGGGAAATATCAAAGACCCCGTTCAAATCTTATGGAAATGAGGTTTCGGTCAAATTGTCTGAAAATTTAGTAATGTTGTTCCTTAGATCATTCTGATCAAAAGTCGTTACGACTGTTAAGCAAAAAAGTTGTTCTTTTTGATCCAATGAACATTTTAAAACGGAGATCATGTTGATTTGTCGGATGATAGAAAGGTACATATGTGCTCTCAAAGCATATTCAAATGAAATAACCTCGCTTATTTACACATGTGAATTATGTTATTTCATTTTCCGTGAGTGCTTCATTACCGTGAGCCCCTTGCCTTCCACATTGAGGTACTTGATCAGCGTAGGTCTCCTTACCTTATACGGTAGGGTGACTCATTAACGTGCCTTTCACTATCGAGGAGCTTGATTATCTTGAGTCCCTTTGCATCTCACGCTCATTGAAATCGTTTATCGTTTTCTCGGAAAATGAAATGTCATAATTTACAAGTCTAAACAAGTGAGGTTCTTTCATTTGATTACGCTTTGAGAACACATGTGTCCCCTTTTATCCTTCGACAAATCGACATGATCTCAGTTTTAATTATAACAAAAAGAACACATTTTTTGCTTAACGGCCGTAACAACTTTGGATCAATATGATCTAAGGAACATCATACAAATTTTCAGACAATTTGACCGAAACCTCATTTCCACAAGATTTGTGCGGGGTTCATTGGATAAAATCGGCTGAGCGGTTCAGGCGCCAGCCGAAGCCATTGACCGCAGACGGAGAGACGGTTTGTCGTCAATCGATTTTTCGGTATCAAGGACCCATAAAACATGGATTCTGACTACACAACGTGTTAAGAGGAAGTAATTTACTGTGTGTGTGTGTGTGTGTGTGTGTGTGTGTGTGCGCGCGCGCGCGTGCGTGCGTGTGTGTGTGTGTGTGTGTGTGCGTGTGTGCGTGTGTGCGTGCGTGCGTGCGTGCGCGCGCGCGCGTGTGTTTGTGAATACGAGTTCTCTACTTTGTCGTTACCAGGGCCCAACAACAAGTGTTTTTGTGTCTAAAATTAGCCGTTTTCCGGCGCACGATCATAATACTTCGTTTTCTTACGCAGTACGTAAGGGAGAATATGTAAAAATCGAGGAGGCATTTTATAAGTTGTTCCAAAGAAAGAAAACACATTATACGTAACTTCAACAAATTCATTCGACAAGCAAAGGTAGAGAAGAAGAAATCGGCATAATCGTAGATGATATTGAATTTTTATTTAGTTTTACATATTCACGACGAAAAAAAAACTTATTGTACCTGTACATAAAGGCGAGACAACTTTCCGCTACTAGCATATACAGCATGTGAAAATTTATTTGATGTACTGCATGAAAGCCTATGTCAGTGTAGAACATGGAGGGAAACAATGATTATGGAATTAAATGCTATTATTCCATTATTACTATGGAAGTAATTGTTGTTTTTTACTTTCTCGAATAGGTACGTATATACGGAGTAATAAACATAGTATAAAGTTATGTAATGCTGTGGAAAATCGATTTCGAGATTTCAACGGAAATACACGTTTTGGAGTCCCCTGACCGGGAGCGGTAGCTCAGTGCATCAACTGATGTCACTGCAGCGCCTCTGATCGGGAGGTCCTAGGTTCGAGTCCTGACGGCTGCAGGATTTTCGACACTAGCTTTCCAGCTAGGTCGAATTCAGTCGCTGTCTGGAGGAGAATGCTAGCGGCCGGCTGCTCTGGTTGGTAGTTTTCCGTGGTTTCTCCCACCCTAATAAACGGGACACAGGTCGCGCGCGATCTTTCTTTCCTATTCCTTGTACTTTCCTTGTATTCCTTGTAAAATTTCTCCAAATTCCGCACTTTCAGAAACGTGTAAACGCCATTTTCACAAAATGGCTCCAATTTTTTTTCAAACTTATCGGACGGGTAGTGCTAATTGCATTGTTAGATATGACATAAACTTCATTTCGCTGTATTATTTTGTTTTTCAAAAATTACACAAATGTTTTTTATATATCTCACTCCGTTTATATGCACATTTCCAGCGATTTGAAAACACTATTGCATTTGTGAGTTTAAGTGCTTCAAATGACTTTAAATCAAGATTTTTTGAAAACTCAAAAGTTTTCAATGAAAAAGGACTTCAAATTTCGCATTTATAGTAAGGCTTTAACGCCATTTTCTAAAAAACGGTACCAAATTTTTCAATGCAAATTGCCACTTATGACGTGCTACACTAATATGCTGAAAGTAATATTTCGGTTCTACTATAAGGAAACCGAAAAATTGAGGAAAAAAGTACTTTGAGCGACAATAGATGGCAGCTTGCGAGAATGTGGCAAGTCTGAATAGCTAGCACAGGCCAAAGAAAATAGAAAACTAGTACGAGAAAGTCTATCATTCTGAAGCACCACTAGTTATAATTGTGTACCATGCCAAGAGAAAAGAGCCTCCAATACTAAAGGACTAATAGTTAAAGCAATGGATTTCCCAGAAATGGCCGATGCCGTTAACCGAACGCTCCGAGAAGTTATGAAAGTTACGTAATTCGAGATCACACGGATTCCTGGATGGGTGACCGTCTAGGAATCCCGGTTGCCAACGAGCGGCACCAAGCCCCTGGCAGAAAGGATAAAAGACAATGAATGACTACGACGCTACGAGATTAAAGACGAAATAAGGGAGCATTTTTATATATAAACTCAATGCCCAAAGGCTGGCTAAGATAGGTTGTAGCGAAAAAGGCGAAACAGATTTGTTTAAAAAAATAAATAGAGAAGCGCAGTAGGTTTAAACGATGCAAGCCCAGGCAGGTGGTAATTAATTTCATTTTGGCGTGCCAAAATCATTTAATAAAATTTGTACAATAAATAGACTCTAAAGGGTCTAAAGAAAATTGTAAAATATCTTTTGGATATTTTTGTACTTTTGGAAGTTTAAAATATTTTCTAGTAAAACAATATCACTGTAGAGCTATTTAGTATTCTTTATAATTGCAAATATAATTCTAAAAATTTTCATTTTTCATGTACAGTAATGTCATTTTCTGTGATTTAATTTCATATAATTTTATTTGCATATAGAAATCTAAATATCTGAAATGTCAATTTTATGAAATGATTCACAATATATTCTTATTACTTTGAATTATTCAGAACGACTTGAGTATTCCGAAACTGGTAGTGTGGTAAAGACAGGTTGACATATGATAAAGGCATTTTAAGTAGTCGACTAAGAATTTTAACTCTTAAGACATTGTAGTGTAGAGTGAGTACCAAAACATACAATTTCTGTCACAAAAGAGAGTTAACTTAGGATGGTAATGGAAAATGTAATGAAACATGCACGGAATGAAAGAAATTCCTAAGCTTTTCTGAAAAGAAGCAAGCAAGTAGTTGTGATTAGGACCAGTAAGTTACATTACTACGGAGGGAGACTTGGCGTCAAACCAAGTGGAGAAAGTGTTTTGTGTGTTTCATTTTGCACCGTGCATTATGAATGTACAAAAACAATCCATGTCTTGCATGGCAAGTACCCCACTGTGAACAAATAACATCACCAAGTGACACATCTGTTCGTGAGACGCAGATGTTTGAAGAGATCAGGTGTGCCAAAACAAGTGGTTGAATGCGCGAGAGAAACTTTCAGTGTAGTCCCGAAACATTCACACGCTGGACCAGCTAAGAACTTAGCATCCCACAGTTAATGAAATGAAAAATCTTTCGAAAACACGCACGAGCACAATTCTACAAATTGGAGATTCTACAGACTACAACTCCTTTTGTTAAAGGTGTCTGAAAGGAGTTCGTTGAAATGCACAAGCATGCGGAAGACGGTGACTTCGGAAACAAACTGATTTGCATCGAAGAAGCAAAATTTGACTTGTCTGGAAACCTCAATTACGTGCGCGTATGAGAAGTAGACACTCCTGCTTGTAAATTGTCCACCAAAGTGATTTCACGTGATTCGTACACTGTGACTCACCTGACAATGTGGTTCCATGTCTTGACTTCACCTGTCGAAGAGGCACTCTTGCTGACTTAATCTACACCTATCTGCCGGGACCGCTCCCAAAGATATCTATTATTTGTTAGGGATTTGTTATTACATGTTATTAGATAATTTAATTTTATTATTTTTAAAACTTTCAGAGGTTTAGTGATCTTAAAATGTTTATGTCATTCAATGCTTGTTAAAACAACGCAATGTGCAAAATGAACAAAAGTGCAAGAAAAACAATGAACTCAAATATGTAAGCTTCATGAACTAAAACTATACAATTCTTTTGTGCCTATAATTTTGTATCAATCTCCAAGTCATTACTTAACAGACGACTGTGCAATTTTTACAAAAAAGGAGTCGTCTTGTCTCTTGGATAGATGGACTTGTGGGCATTTACTACAGTTCAGTTGCAGAGCCTATGGACATTGATGATACACGTCCCATTTGCCACAAGTTGCAACATATTTTTAGGAATGCTTTTCTATTCGCCAACATGAAAAAACGCCAAAAAATGTACAATTACTACTAATATGTCCATATATTCACTTTTATTCACGTTTGTCGTTTTGTAACATAACATGAAACACACTTCAGTGCAGGAATCATACGATTTTACGACACTGAATAAAATTGCAAATATGCTACAATCCTCCCCCTAAACACAAGAAAAAAAATTAGTCACAGACAAATCCCCCCATTGTGTGCACCATAGTTCATGGAGTGGAAAGCTGACTCTTACATTTTTGCCTGAGTAAATAAGAGTCCATGGGTAAGACTACGATACACACGATCTATCGAAGTGTTGTCGTTGCAAAATTGAAACTGATCGTTAATTAAAAACACGAATTTGAAAGTAATAAACAATATATAAAATTATAGTAGAAAGGTGGATCTTTTTAAACTATTGGACCAAATAGGATCAATCAATGAAGATATCAGGAATTAAGATGTATAATTCATATAAGACATATACATTTATTTATTGCTCAACAGGAATAATTCAACCATTCTAATATATAAAATTATGAAGTTATTTACTTAAATGATTTGAAGTTAATGACGCAAATGGTTTGAAGTTCGTCTTTGGATTAATTGACTGACGTGGTTTTACGGTGCGTCAACTTCTTACATCATTCGCGCCCATGTCAACTCATTTTGTTAATAATTATATCAAAATTAGTAGTTATCAATAATACTTGAAATTGAAGGTAGTATTAAAACTGTCGGCGCATGTTAAAATGTTTCAAAACAAATTTCACATTTATAAATCTACATGTAAAAAAGAAAAAAAAAAACAAATTTATTTCATTGAAAACAAAAATTCCGACATGTTTCGAGAACTTCATTCTTTTCATCATCAGTGAATCCACAGCAATGTAAGCTTTTTCATTTCGAAGTTAAGAGGAATGGACAATTATAAAATTCCTCCGATTGAAAAAAGTAGTTCCCTAAACATGTCTGAATTATTGGTGCGTTAATAAAATTAATAAAACATGGTCATATTGGTTAAGATGAATTCATTCATCCCACTCATACGGTTTGAATTCAACATATTTTAATTTTTCCAAACTACTTCTCAATTTTGTTGTAATCCTTTGGTCTAAACGTCAAATAGATTGCAGCATAAAACAAATTATTAGAAACGCTAAAAAATTTAATACTAGTAGAATTAATTAAATTCATAATTAAGTAAGATAAAAAGATCCTGGCAGCGCAACTGCAAACAAAGTATGTTAACTGCTCTTTTACTTCTTTCGACAATTTATTTCCCTGGTTGTATAGTAACGCAGTACCTTTGGGTATATTTGATTTCTTCTTTCTCCGTAGCCATGAAGATGGCCACGACATGATGGCATAGTACTTTCGTTGCAAAATTGGGTAAGGTTGCTAGACAATATTGTACATTTTAATAAATATACGTAAAAGCACGATCGTTCAAGCAATACAATTTTTCCGAACACAGCACACGAAACTGTTGCACGATTCAAATTTGTTTTTTGCATGAACATTTGTATTTGACAAGGATGTGAAAGCAACCATGAACTGTGTTCAATATTTTATCACGATACAAGGCATAATGATAACCTGTTTATTCCTTCCGGCCAGTATTGAATGCTCTTATTCTAATCTAATCTAAATTTTTCATAAAATGTTCTTAACTTCTCAATCAATTGAACAGTCTCGCAACTGTACACACTATCTTATCTCGAACCACATCCTTGAAACAAAGGAGCTATTTACTCTTTGTAGATTCATTAGCTAAAATAATTTTCCGTCGATAACCATACCACAATGCATCCCATCATACGCATCGTCGGTTGCGGAATTTTCGGAAGAGCGTTATGTTCTCACACGCTCCAATCGCCCTGCGATTGACTATGGTCAGGCAGGCACAATGTCCGGAGAGTCCCCCCTCCCCCCTCCTGGGCAACGACATTCGCCATCCCCTGTGCGAAGCGGAGCACCGGCGCTTTCGGCATGTGCGGAGGACATGTACAAGGGGAAACCAGCTGGCAGCGGAGCACAGTGCGTGAATGCGCCGGAGGGCTGCGAATGATTTCCAGTAGCTCTCAGTAAGCGAATCAAGATTGTTGAGAGGGGTGTTCAGCAGAGCTCTGCATTCGGACGAACAACACTGCACTAGTTTCGCGAGGCTCCGCCCCGATGCTCGGCGGAAGGTCTGACTTGGCTCTGTGGCTAGGAAATCCCTGTTTAACGGACATTTTTACCAGCCGCCTTCCGCCTTTTCCAGAACAGTCCAGCGTCGCCAGGCGCTCGACTTGACTATGACACCGAAATGTGAACTCAGACGAACACCTAGCTCGGGAGCGGTAGCTCAGTGCATCAACTGATGTCACTGCAGCGCCTCTGACCGGGAGGTCCTAGGTTCGAGTCCTGACGGCGGCAGGATTTTCGACACTAGCTTTTCAGCTAGGTCGAATTCAGTCACTGTCTGGAGGAGAATTCTAGCGGCCGGCTGCTCCGATTGGTAGTTTTCCGTGGTTTCTCCCATCAACACCAGGCGAATGCCAGGGCAGTACCCTAATAAACGTGACACGGCCACGTGCGCGATCTTTCCTATTCCTTGTACTATCCAAAAAAATTAATTACATGCACTACACATGCCGAGCAACCGGCCGGGAGCTTAGTGTTTGTCCCGGCTGGGGCGCTGCCCCGCTGGTGGGGGAGTCCGGGTTAGGGGGAAACGCCACTAACCGACGGTAGGTCGGTGCCCGATCTCGCCATCTCCCGGGAAACATGCACTACACTTACGGGACTAATGACCAAAGCAGTTGACGCGCCTGGAAAAATCAATCAACGAATGCGTAGTCACATGAGAGACACTTTTATAAGGAAACAACAGTTAGAATGCAAACATCAACAACCTGAACATGGAGTGAAGTGTGCCCCAGAATGTGTTAATTTACTGTAGTTTAACAATTTTAATAACTTTGTGTGTTTTTCACTTTAACCTTTTATGTTTTTTTCTTAAATAGTGGTTACTTATTTAATTGGACTTTTAACAATAAACTCACAAGAATTTTGAAGAGGCTTCGATAAAATTTTATTTTCACTGTGAACTTGTAAATACAGGACTAATTTAATAGAATCACATAGAAGTATCTGAAATGGCCAATATATTTGTCTGGAAACCAATAATCTTAACAATTTCTATAGCATTTCAGGATTTTTTAATCACATTAATTAAATTTGTGTTTTAATAATTAACTCGAATGTGTCGGAGAAATTACTGCACATCTGCAACATACCGCTTGCATTCTCAACATAACGTTCATTAGCTGGGTCGAAAGACATTGTATGAAAGAATTCACAGATCACCTGGCACTTTGTTGTTTTGTATATTAAAAACCCCCGCGACCAATGAACTTTAAGTGGGTGCCGGAATTGAGAAATAATTCCTGTCTAAAGATAACCGTCGATTCTTCGTCGTTGTTTCCACTTGCATCTTTCCGACCAAGATACACACTTTTTATAGTAGCACTACGGGCACAAAAATATTCCCGACAGAAGCAAATTATTGAGGGTCCCACGAAAACTTGCAGTTCCCTAAGCGAAATAATGCGTTGTTTGACGAAGGTTTGAACGGAAGAGTTGACTACACTACTCAAACAACGATATAATGACCGCCAAGAGGAAACGGACAGATTCTCCTCAGCTAGGTCGACGACCGCAGTGATTAGGGTGAGTCAGAATTAGAAACAAAAGCCTCCACTGTTTCGTTGTGTTTGAAACTTTTCAATTTATGGACTTAAAAAAATCTGAGACAATTTTACTACAATTAATTGAAAGTTAAGAATTACTGAATAATGGCAGTGAAGCCAGAGAAAAACGTGAAACGTGATGAATCCTCAATTACAACAAATGCAAACAAGAAATTTGACTACATGTTCAAAATAAAATATACGTCCAAAAATTGTATTTTATAACATACACAGCAATTATCTCTCATACGGTACCACAACAAATTCGAAGTAAATCATCGAATTCCTGACACGAACTTACACTCCAATTAAATTCATAGGAGAAATTTATTTTTTCTAGGATGAAGCAAGGTATGCTCATAAAAAGGCACAGAACAGATTATCGTGTAACTGCATTACCGAAAAGTTCAAAAATTAAAATTCTTTCGGCATCTTACTGTAATTACAATAATGAAGATACATTTTTTTAAACATATAATCATATTATATGTCGTTTTTAAAATTAACTATAATATTATAAAACATCTTAAATCTGTTCTTCAAAATTAGATTTTGAAATCTCAGAATTTTCGAAAATTGCAAATGCAATGTTCATCTTTATTTTTAACGCGTCAGGAAAGTTGTTTTACTGCCTCTGAGGACGGTGGCGTAGGGGTAACATAAACGGTGTACCTGAAGTACCCGAATTCGAATCCCAGAGGGTGGAAAAAAAATACTGGTGGGTAACAATTTTGAGAGTTCAAGTTAGGTTATAATACTCGTAATAAATAGTGTGAGAAAGAGCGTCCTTTTGTAGCACCACTTCTTTCTCACGTGGTATAAGATAACAGATTTTCGTATAGTAAAACTCTCTGAAACGTGCAGTAAGAACACCAAAAATTTAAAAAGCATGCAATAAACAGATCAAAACTTTGGAAAACGGCGTTATGAAGCCTAAAATCTCAACTTACAGGATATTGAAGGTGAATGAAATATTACCATTTTAGTATTTTATTATAATTTTGAACATATTGATTAAACAAATCCTACTTTGACATTTTAAATATTATTCTCTGACAAAATTAAATTAGCAAAGAATAACTATAAATAAAATAAAAAAATAAAAATACAAAACTTGAAAAATACAAATTATCTTCAGAAATCAAAAATGAGTAAGTTACAGAAGAAATGTTGTTTTCATTTTAATTTACAATTGTGTATATTTCTAAATTATTTTCTGAGACATATTTTCTATCAACTAGTACATATTTTAGACAGGAAAAACTTCGTTCTACATTTACACTTGTCTGTGTGCCAAGCATCACTCTGACGTACGTGTGCACGGACCGCTTTATAAAAGCGGGAACAACTGTGTTCAATCTCTGTCGTAACCTCAAAGGGCAACGTCTGTTCTGAGAAATTCGATTAATTTGAAACGCAGTGCGCTTGCCACTAAGCTTCGCGCCAGGACATACGGTCAAATGTGACTCGCGCATGCAGTCTCGTATTAGTAAGTTCAGCAAAGATTGTCAAAACAGATATACGATGATCCGATTGAATGGCAGACTCCGAAAATAGCGTTGGCTGAGCGGCCGTAACCCAAGGGCCTGGGGGCTAGTTCGTGATAACATCCCTGCTGCAATAACTCAGAAAATCTAATTAAGAAATATTAATTTGACAATAGGCGTCAAGAAAGGTATAGGCGCTCATTTCGTAGGGCAACAAAACGCAGAATAGATACAAATTAAACGGCACACAGGTTTTACAGACCACCCGAATTCTGTGCTGGGTTATATCATAAAATTTTTTTTCTTAAATGAAACCTTAAAAAATATAAATTAAAACAATTTGATATAAAATTATATCAAATGAATGCCAATGACCTTTGAAACGTTGGTCTAAAAAATGTAAAAAAAATTATAATGAAAATTGATATAATATAAATGTCTCCCAAAAAACCAAAGGACCTTCCAAGAATTACAAAAATATAAAAAAGGCAGTCCTATAAGTAATATCAACAAATTTAACCTTCGTATATTGAATTACAAAAATATTTCAAGCAATGAAACTATGAATATTGCAACTTCATCCAGTAAAATCCCAAAATGTGCAATTTTCAGGAAGCATTACCTAAAACGAGCAATATCGTGCAAAATAAAACAACTACTATAATAAATTGTCATGTAATATAATCTGTAATGTAACTCATTGATGTATACTTTAATTGTGGTCGCTATGACCCTTGTTGTTAAAAAGTGACCTAAAATAAATCAAATAAAAATCAATTACTAAAGTAACGTCCGTTTAATGATTCAAATTTCTGTCAAGGTTTCATCCAATTTCAAGTTAGCAAAGAAAAGATGCAGTTACACGGGATCCGGTCATCACTGATTATAAATTATCATATTATAAAATATACATGTGAACAAAGCATTTTAAGTAATTTTGGGGTATCATTTAACCAAAAAAGAATTTTCATTCTGGATGAATTCCGATTTTTTAAGAGCTATTCAAGTTAACTTGAGGGATAAAACCAACGTTTTAGTCTGTAGGGGGGGGGGTGTTATTCAAGTCAAAAGATTACAAGTAACCAGGCAAAAAAATTACTAGAATTATATGACAGAGAATCTACAGGAATGGATGAATATTACAAAAACTAGAAAATAGCACCAAAGATAAGATTATTATCACAACAAAATGTTCACAAGAACTCATAATTTACATCGAAATAGTAAAACATTCAGAAAATAGGCAATTCTATAGATTTTTTGGGAAGAAAAGAATATTTCCAATGCGTCACGCAAACGAGAAACTTTGTATATTCCCAAGACCCGTTTGATTAAGATATATTTAAGACATCCATTAACAACGAAACTACGCTTCTCATCTCAACCAGATTTCATATTTCGTGTTCCAACTCACAGTCAGAAGAGCAAGTCTTTGTTTACCTGAAATGCGCTGCAATTCTGGATGGCACGTGATGTAACTATGATTGCAGAAGGTTATTACGGAGCAACTGAGTGTAAAGGGGAATTATGCAAGAAGTAAAGCAACGGAGTACGCTTCGGGATTATTTTCAAATCCGAAAATATCACAAACTCATCTTGGATGGATGACGAAACACTCCAGAGTCGCCTCCTCACTGAAGAGATGTCTAACAATACTTGGAAATAAAACCAGGAAGAGCGTACGACACAAAGCGTATGTTAAAAATGGACTTACTTTATACTTTTGGGCAAAATATGGTAGATCTCGAAACACACTGACGCAGTCCGTCTCCACAGTTAAAAATGCAGAAAAGCATACTAAACTACAGAAAAAATACGGGAAAAAAAAGACAGACAAAGTCCATGTCCCCCCACCCAACCTTCCAAAAATTTCTAAAAATTTACTGAACATTTTTGTACAAGTAAAATGTTTTATATTAATATGACAAGTGAATGGATAAGGGAGCGCAAAAAGTTGTTGCCCACCCTATTGTTTTAGTCACGTCCTAGCGGATTTTGATTGTCGAATTTTAGATAATGTATTTGCTTTAAAATAATTATGTTCGTACAACTATTCTATTACACGTCTAATATTTGAATGATAAAAGACGATAGATTTGTAATATTTTTACACAATACATACATTTTACCATACAATTTTAATTTTTCAGGAGATATTTTGGATGACCTTCAACTCTTTTTACTTTTTTTTTTTGAAAGATGACTGCTGATTATGACATAATCATTCCAAAATTGGAAGTTCACTTTTCTGGAATCAAGGTAAGCTTGTGTGAAATTTTACTTGCTTGTCTGTATAGTGTGCTGCGAATACTGTTGTGATTTACATGTTTGTTCCTATTGTAGAGGTAAGAAATGTCTACTGTTGTTGGCTATCGAAATAACTGCATATTCGCATTGCAGGCGCTTCATTTGATTTGGTTTGAACTTTTTCAAGTACTGACTGAAGTGTTAGTAGGACCGAAATTGCAATTATAATAACCGTCCCCAATGATGCGAGAAAGTAAGTGCTGTTATTCAACCACTTTGGATGGAGAGAGAAAGTTAATTGGCATGGGAGCAGAATGAAATGAGCTATTAAGAAAATTCGTTACCTTTTAATGAAGGACAAGTCTGAAATGCGGTTTGATTTCAAATTATTTGCAAAATGGTCAGCAAATTTGCTTTTTCATTTGTAGTAGTAGCCGTAATACAGATATGTGATAACAGGGGTATTGTTCACGAAGTGTTAAAATGCCAGCAACCTTTCATAGGTGAGGTGTCTTTTTTCTAAAAGAAAAGTAAATTGGAATTTCTGGAATTTTAACAGTTCTAGTGTTTCATGAATTTTACGAGAGAAACAATTAAGCGTTTGTTTAAGATGAGGTTGTGTATAATATTTCCAGAAACTTCTTGCCACTCACTTTGATTGAAATTGGGGTACTACTATTTTTGATGAATTGTGTGTTTGGAATTGCTAGGAAATGATGCATTACACATGGATTTAAAAACAATTGTTGCGTCTTTTTCGCAACACGTCTCTTGGCCTTTCCTGGACATTGAGCATTTATAAATCTGGAGTAATCCTTCGTTAACTTCTTGTCTCGTCACGTCGCAGTCAGTGAATGCCTTTCATCCATTCGGTCAGGGCCTCGGCACTGTTAGTAACCGGAGTTTCCAGAAGGACACTCGTCCCGATGTCTTGAATAGCTAAACTTCCGTAACTTCACGGAGCATAAGAATTCGGCTCAGGGCGCCGGCTTTTAACTATTCCGTTACATTACCATATTTTTATAACCGCGGATTTTTTAACTATCTTTTAACTTCCGTAAAATGTTGCAATGGCCTCGTCAGCTTCTGTTTTATTGGTACAGAAGGGCAAAGGTGGGCTTCAGAAGTACGAGAGCGTTTCCAGGGAGCTCCCTTAAGCTACCAGTTAATTTTCAGAGTTTCCTAATGCTTCCCACGCTTCCTTTTGATGAACGGTTTCGGGGTTTTAGGGAACGCTCGCAAGAGCAGTTCTGAGGTTCAGGAATCTGCGCATGGGCGCATTCCCTTTCCGAAATGGTTTCTGAAAAGGAAGCGTGTAAATCGGGTCTAAGTGTTTACAGTTTCAGTTAAGAAACCCACGGTCTTCAAGACAGGTAAAAGAGTTATTGCCTCAAACGATTGGCATAACATTTGGAGGTACGGCGACAGTTCATTTAGGGAAACAAGTTGCCGTGGCAAGTGTATGCATCGTATCACCAAATACTGAATCTCCATCTCGCGAAGTACAACGAATTAAGAAAAAAAAGTTGATAGGCAATTTGTGTCGCGTGTGCCCCATATACTGCTTCGTTTGGATTTAGCACCCATTCTCCTCTCACTCGGATATCAAGGTGACAGGCTCGTCGAGGTTTGGTTACTCAGTCGAATGATAAACAATCCTTAACCATAAGAAATAAAAGAGGTCATCTTCGTCAACATATTAGCTTTATTAAGATAGCCGGCTTTCAACGGGCTACCGACTTTTGCCGAAAGCAGCGAGACTGAGGATGACGGCAAAGACATCGAAAGCCGGCTATCTTAATAAAGCTAATATGTTGACGAAGATGACCTCTTATTTCTTCTCATAAGAACGTCAACAACACCACATCATAATTCCCACAATTCTTAACTATTCAAAGTACATGTGAACGCACGTTTCTAAATTAATTCAGATTTCCGAAGCCTGAAAGTATTTCCAATGCAAAATGAGAAAGGATGACTTAATGGAGATAGACTGCATTACTGGCTTCTAATACGCAGTTATGCACTTTTCAACGTCGAAAATAGTGACATTTTGCAAGGGAAACGAAAAAACTTCAGTACGTCATCGCACAAGCTCCATCATCAATTCATGATCACACATACACCCTTAGAAATGTAATATTTCGCGTCGAAAATGTCTTGGCCCAGACATTAATGTCGATGGAAAACTCTGCCTGCTGATTGCGCTATCTAACGAGGTTTTTCAAAACTACGTTCTCTAGACCGAACTATTAAGATTTAATTTATTTTATTGGAGAGCGTATAAAATATTTTAACGCATATTGAGAGCTAAATAGTAGTCTAAAAGTAAAAGATTTCCGTAATTCCTGTCCATGAAATTGAATTGACATTAATTTTTGTTTACATAATGTTGCTTTAAAGTTTCGTTATTATAAAATGTATTGAAGGGGAGTGCTGGAACAACGAACGGATGGCTCAGTGTCAGAGTGTTGTTTCAGAACTCGGGGAATAGCGGGTTCGATTCCCTGTCTGCCTAGATATTTTAGCCATTCTACATTATTATAAAATTTACCTTCAACATATTTGTTACCAGTTCAACAGATTTTGTGTATTGCCTAACATTCATTGGTATTGATGCAGCTACTTTTTACGTAGATTCCGAACTACGTGTTTTGCGAGAGCAAAATATATGTATTTCAGTAATTCATGTTTTAATTCCGTTTGATAGAAGACACGCCACATATCAACATTATTTGTAAATTTCATACATTGACCGAAAGTTGGCACATTAATTAATGCGAGCTGTGCCCACTGTGCCAAACGAACAACACTTAAGTGTTGTTCCCGGATTCCCCTTTTCCCGGATAGCCAAGTTAACCAACACTCAAGTGTACTTTTGGCACAGTGGTAGAATGCTTACTTCCGGAACTTTAGGCAGCAGGATCGAATCCTGTGAAGAACACATCGTTTATCCGTGAATTTATGTCAAATTAACCTCTCTCAGTACTCTGCCCAGAACGTAATGAAAATTTGATTATAAAATCACGGTAACTCTGAAAAGAGTTTTTTATTTTTCTACGAAGTATTTTTATTATTCCCTCAAATTATGTATTTTTTTATTTTATTCTAGGAAATCTAGGGAATACATGATTAATAAGGAATCCCAAAACGCCACCTCTGAGATAGAGGGACATGCGATAACTCCTTCTCGTAAGGCTAGGCTACGGTAAGAATGAATAGGAAAAAACATTGATTTTTCTTTTTTTATCCAGTGGCAACGCTGCATACCCCCTTATCTCATTTTCACCTAGAGTCGAAAGTACTGCCCAGGACAATTGGAAGTAGGCAGTATGCTGAAGCTTAAGAGAGAAAATTGATCATCTCTCTCAACAAAGGAGATGAGTTTATTCAACTCTTCTGAACTATTATATGGTAGCGAACAGAAAGACATCGAAAACATAACTAATATGGTCGCCTGATGTGTAAGGGGCCGTCCATAAATTACTTGAGGCGGTATTAGCGATTTTTCAACTCCCCTTCACCTTTTGGTGAGATGTCGTGAGATTTTGGTTCGACCCCCTACTCCCCTTTCAATCTCATGTGATATTTTTCAAAATGCGTATTTTTAATGTAAACACGTTAATTTGTGATTGATTGCATTGAGATTTATTGAAAAAATATAATTTCCTTCATTATATTTAAGACTAGATATGACTAATATTTAGAAAACAGAGTGGCTGGATTACAAGGAATATTACTGCACTTCTTAAACGCTCGGTAATTTTTTTAATTGCTGTAAAAATGCAGGCAATGACATTTATTTTATTAATGATAAAAATTTTGGTAATTTTTGTTTGATTATTTTTCTGAGTATATTACGCTACTTACTGTAGCTTTCACATGACCGCGATAAAAATTATTGTGCATGATTTAGCCATATTTTAGTATAGAAACGAGTTGTACTTAAGTACAATTGTCTTAGATTTCTCGCAATTTAGCACTGTTCTTGGCGAAAAAAATTACGTGATGTTTGCCGAGACCCTCTCTCCCCTACATAAGATTAGGTGAGATTCGCATGACCCCTCCCCCCTAAAGACCTCACGTAATTTACGGATGGCGCCTAACAAGAAGCAATCCCTTTGGGTTGATTGTGGGAATTCTGATTGGATGTTGTTGACGTTCTTATAAGAAGAAATAAAAGAAGTCATCTTCGTCAACATATCAGCTTTATTAAGATAGCCGGCTTTCGACGGCTGCGGCTTAATAAAGCTGATATGTTGACGAAGATGACTTCTTTTATTTCTTCCTTTGGGTTGATTTTTTGTATAAATCGTTTTACCAAATCGAAATTCACAATCGTCAATCATGTAATTTCTTCAGTATTCAAATACTCGCCTTAATTCCGAAAGCTAATTTTTGCTGCTTTTTATACATAACACTGACAAGACAAGTGTAGAATGTGGTAATTTAGTGGATTTTAAGGTAATGTGGAATAGAAATATCTAGGCAGACTGGGCATCGAACCCGCTACTCCGAGTTCTGGAATAACACTGACACTGAGCCATCCATTCGCTGTTCCAACACTCTTCTAATAACACATTTTATATTAACGAAACTTGAAAGCAACATTACGAAAACAAAAATTAATTTCAATTCAGTTTCATGGGCATGATTCACGAAGTGTATGACCTCTATCATTACTTTTTACCTATCAATGGACGTTAAAATATTTTATAAGCTATTGAATAAAATAAAATTAATCTAACTAGATCGGTCTAAATAACGTAGTTTTGAACATCCCCGTTAGATAGCGCAATCGGCAGCCAGGGTTGTCCATTGCCATAAATCTCTCGGGACAAGACATTTTCGCGCGAAATATGTTTCCATGGCAGCACATTAATAAATAATTACGATAATTCAGAACATTTCAAAATGTCACGGTCCGTTTTGCAAATTTGAAATGTTGAGTGAAAGACTGATTTTTGGATTATAAGATAAGTGGTGCAACAAAAATTCTAAAAAGATTATCATATTATATACGTATTTTAAAATGTTGAAACATCCCATATGTAAAACTCGATTTCCAAAAGGAATGAGTATATATCTTAAAATTTACAAGTGCGTTGAAATAAAAAACCGAAACAAATGCAATAAACTTACCTTTTCCGCCTCCAGTTCTCGTATATTTGTGGGTAGAACGAAACGGACCATGCCGCAAAATACACCCAGCCAACAACAATACTAATAATGTACACAGCTTTACTGTGCTGAATAGTAATTCGTACAAACGCATCTTCCACACTGAAAAAAAGAAAGAGAATACAAAGATATACATCAATAAAGGTTATTAACTTCACAAGAGGAACTGGGCAATAATTTACCAAGATGTCAAGTGCAACTGACATCTTCAAATCTTCGAATTATTAATCTTCGAAAAGGTAAGTAATTTTGGTGAATTCTCCTGGAAAGAATTGAAACAAGACCACTTGAAAGATCTACACAAATTCAATCATTACTACATTATGCGATACAAGTGCGTACAAAAAACGGATCCAAGAAACGAAATAGAAAATTAATTCTAATGTCACACTCGGGAATATTCAATCAAAGTAACTTTGCACATTCTTAAGTTGAAACGACTTTAAAGAGATTTATGTAAACTGAGAAATATGCTTCGTAAAGAAAATGGCAAGAGAGTAAAAATCGTGCAAATTGTCGTGGAGTTTTTACGATATCGGGGAACAGAATTACACATTTGTGATGCTGGTGATTATGGTGGCGGAGTCGGTTGTGGCAGTAGTGATGGTGATGACGGATCTAGTGGAGACTGACGGCAGTAGTTGCGACACTGACAGTGGTGGTGGCGGCGGTGGTGGCTGTAGTGTGTGATAGCAGCGATTGTAATAGCGGCGGTGGAGATAGTACTGGTACTTGTAGTGGGCAGTAGTTGCACGCTACACACTATTTTTGTAAAGAAATTACTCATTTAGGACATCTACGTTTGCTTTCCAGCGATCTGTCGCCTGAAGTTGACGAGATACGAAGCGCTTAGGGTAAAAGCGTATTATGACGAAGGATGAGTATTCAGTGTTTCCGGGTGCAACTACAATGGCCATCAGTCCAGTGAGTGTAGTGTAATTGTATCCCGGAAGGTGGAGGTGTTCTTTCCCCTCAAAAACACGAAATCCGCCGCCCTCTTGCTCGCCAGCTTGCGGGTCCCCCCCCCCCGGCTAGGTTTCACACGAAGCAGGGCACCGCGCCAACCAGGAGAAGCTCATAGCTGGTGTTTCGACTTGCGTAGAAGTGCAGTTCGTGTAATTGTGTGTGTGTGTGTGTATGTGTGTGAAAGCAGAAGAACGGACAATAATGAGGAAACGCAGATCACGTGCGGTCTGTGGTTCGTTTATGAGAGTAACTAGCCGGCATTCGCCTGGTATTGTCCCAAGGAACCACAGAAAACTACAGATAGGAGTACCCGGACGCTAGAATTCTCCCAAGAAAATGGCTGAATTCGACCTACCAATATAGATAATTTCGAAAATCCGCCATCGGGACTCGAACCCTAGAATCTTTCAGCAGGCGTCGCGGCCGAAGCAACGGATCATTGCCATCCAGCCGGTCGGCCGGCCAGCCAGCCATGTGAAGAAACGACCGCTTCTAACGCGCAACACCTCTTCTAACGACGTCTGGGGCTGGCTGGTTAATCTAACAATGCACAATGCGATCCAGGGAAATTACAGAAGACTACAGTTCGCAATTCTCATGCTGACATTCAAATACATTCAGATACCACTTTTTATATTAATCACGTCATTATCAAGAAATGGGCAAATAGTCCAAAAGTCAAAATAATCAAATTTTACGACACAAATTCGTAGATCTAGGCAACTAAAAAAAATTGAAAATAAAATTGGGCATATTCCAGAGATTACTTTTGAGATGAATGAAATGTATTAACAAGATATTGAAAGCAATCTGTCCAAGTATGAAGAGCGGCGGAGTTCTGTCCGGAGTATGCTGGGCATCTTCGGCCATTTTTCACCAAACTTTTAGGAATCGAATGATAAAATCATATTTAGAAAAAAATTATTACCTGACAGTTGGGTCGCTGCTATTTGCAGAAACTATGACATGTCCCACATCTTCGGCAAACACGCTAATTTCCACAGTTTCTCCATTGGATATAATAAAATTTATATTGTCGTCAATGCGAACCAAGTTTTCTATATCTACATATAGGTCGACTTTTGTGGCTTCTGTCAAATCCCTAAAAAGAATAAAAGAATTATTACATCACTAATACTTTCAACTTTTTGAAGTTACGAATAACAAAGTTATATTTTTTATGACAAGAAATACTAAACTAACACAAAAATAAGAAAACCCTGTACATTTTACTGCTGAACATCCTTACGTTTTACTGTGATACCCAAGTTGCTGCAAGAAAATTAATCTGCACGGTTATAATACTCAGTGTACCAATTCCACTTTCATAAGTTTATTTAATACTGATAAAAGCATTCACTAACCTCGCCGTTATACGGAAAGTAGTTGAATGCCCGACTACAATTCTTATATCGCTCGGACTGGCTTCAAGTCTTGGATCCGCCGCAACGAATGCTGCAAAGATGATAATAAGATAAGATAGATGGATATTGTAGTACTGTGAACTACTGACACGAACCGTCAGAAAACACACCCGAACATTTTTCTCATTATCAGGCTTAAAATTGCTTGGACATTTGTAAATATTATACTTACCAAAGATCTTTAAAAGTATTCAGTTTTTACTTTCTCGCCTTACCACGTACGTACTACAGAGAAATTATGCTAACGGTGCGGCGGAAATCGGCGATTTTTCGGTGGAAAAACTCTTATTGTCGGTCTCCGTACAAGTCACAAAAGTCCTCGCCGGCGTGTGGTTACTTCCGCCTTTAGAGGCTCGCCGCGCCCTTCTCTTGCGAGCCGCGCCCTGCACCCCCACCGTCGCTGGGCCGCCCACCGGCTAATCTTCTTCATAGTGCAGTACGTGACTACGCTAGTCTTCGGTAGCTCTGCTGTTTCCGACAAGCAGATTTTAATTCATTCTTTATGTGTCTCTACGAGCAACTACACTGCCATCAACAGTGCAGCTGTCGACGTCAAGCAGACTTTCATTCGCCGCTATTTTATACGCTGCCTTCGGCGATTCTGAGATCTTCGATCGCAGACTTCCGCATTGCATTTATGCACTTTCGAGAGTTAGCCTCGTATATCGACTCCACATCGGCACTTGTTTATTTATTTATTTATTTATTTTACGTCAGAAAAACAGTTAAAAACTGCGTATGACGTGCTATGGGGAAAAGTGAATTGTGTGCACATTTTCAAAATTCTGTGATCCCTACTTGTACTTGTTCTTGTTTCTTGTTTCTTGAAAAGTGAATTGTGTGCACATTTTCAAAATTCTGTGATCCCTACTTGTACTTGTACTTGTACTTGTTCGTTTTCCAGCCGACCGTTAGAAGCTGGCCACGTGAAGCGGTGCCGTCCATTTGCTACCGGTGGGTGAGGGGTTAGCTTACTGGCCTCTGAACCCCCCAGTGCGTGGGTTCGATGCGGCCGTGCCCGGACTTTCGAAGGGAGGAAAATTCACAGTAGCCATGTCACACATGTGGCATGTAAAAGAACCCTGGCGGTATGCCCGGCAAAATTAAATCCCTTCGACAACGTTCACCCTAACGAGATCTCACTTTCCCCCAGACAGTTCGGATATAGTAGCTGAGGCCGACATCTGGTTGAGAAAGGGAGAGTCATATCCCAGGCGCATTAGGGGTCCGCCCGCCAGCGAGGCGCGCCTGCTCGACAAAGTCTCCAGACCCGTGTCGGAGGTAGGCTTCTAAAGAAGCCTGGGTCGAAAACTCAGGGAAGGCAATGGGAAATCACCCTGAGTATTTACTCCCAAGAAAACCCATCATGGGTCCGTACATGGAAAATACCAAAGAAGAGATGATGTATCAAAGAACGCTACAGAGAAAGATGCTAACACTATTTTTGGCGAAATTTCCGCATCATCTAAAAATTAAAAACTATAGATGTTACAAAAGCACATCCTTCACATCATATCTTACAGCTCCGCTTAATTACTACATAAACTTGCAAAAATGTTTTCAACCAGCCCGGAATAGCCGAAAATGGGACTAGCACCATATTTTTTACCTTATTACAAATTAGACAATTTAAAGAATAAATTGGGAGCGGTTTTTGAAAAACTATTTTTTTTAGAAATTTTATAAATTTTAGACACTCATTAAGGGAAATCAACTTGTTCTTCCAAAGAATTGTAAGGGCCGTTTTTTAAAGTGCAGATTTTTTTTACCACAGACTTTGTTCAAAGCAAAAATAGATATCTCCAATTTTGTAGTTTTGAAAAGTTCACTTTTTAACATTTGAAAAAACGAAACAATAGTCGAAAATTGGACTAGCACCATATCATTAAGCGTCCATTATGACATACCAGGAGAAAATTTAAAGAAGAGAAATTTAAAAATTTGGAACGGTTTGTGATGAAAAATTGCCTTATTTTGCGCAAAATTACACAAAATTACACGGAAACTACTTACATTTTCTGAAAAATGAACATGCACTTCGTAAAGATCCGTCATTAAGGAACAGATTTCATTAAGGACAAAATCTCTGTCTTCAAAATCATAGTTGGAGGAAGACGTCCTATGCCCTACGCATTGCCATCCGGGCACATCAACTACTGAGGACATTAGTCCAATAAGTGTACTCCATGTTTTTTCATCGGGAGTTGGCGGTGATCTTCCCTCGCTGAATGGCGAGATTTGGCGCCGACCTACCATCGGCTAGTGGGGTTCCCCAACCAGGCATCATCCACTAGCAGGACAACGCCCAACCTGGTACAAGTTCTAAGCTCCCGGCCGGTCGCCTGGCATGTGTGGCAGTGTAGTGCATGTAAGTGTAGGTGTAAGTAAATTGTTAGGATAGGGCAAGGAACAGGAAGAAAAAATCGCGCGCGGCCTGTGTCCCGTTTATTAGGGTATTTCCCAGCCATTCGCCCGGTGTTGATCGGAGAAACCACGGAAATCTACCGATCAGAGCACCCGGCCACTAGAATTCCCCGCGAGACAGCGACTGAATTCCACCTAAATGAAAAGCTAGTGTCAAAAATCCTGCCGCCGTCGGTAGTTGAATCTCCCGGGACCTCCGGTCAGAGGTACTGCAGTGACATCAGTTGATGCACTGAGCCACTTCTCCTGTGTGTGTCGAAGGGAGAGGAGGGAACAAGAATGAGGAAAGAAAGATGGCGCACGGTTGTTAGAGTACTGCTCCGACATTGGACTGGCATTGATGGGAGAAACCACGAAAATCTATCGTAGCATCCTGCTTTTGGAATTTTCCTCCAGACTGCGGCTGAATTCGATTCAGCTCTCTAGTGTTGAAAATCCGCCACCGTCGTGAATAGAACCTTAGAATATCTTAGACACAGCAGTGTCAACAGTTGTCGCCCTGAGACACTTTAGCCGGTCAAGCACACAGAAGAGGTGACACATAGTCCAAAGAAAAGGCTGGTTTCCCACAAGTTCTAAAAATAAAGAATATTTAGAACAGACTTATTCAGTGTAAAGTATTGTTTACTGCACACAAGATAAGCTTTTAAGTTGAAATACAGCTGCCGTCTAGCAGACCTCCAAAGTTCGTCGATTTACTCCAATCTCTGTATCTCTATCAATGTCCTTCGAGAGAATTTTATCTGAATCTCCACGAAGGTTATTAATGAAAAATTACGCACGCTTTCCAACGCTCATACCTCACTCAAACCACGTTTTCTGTCCAAGGCCCATTTGTCTGGGTGCTGATCCGGCATTCGCCTAGTGTTGGTCCGAGAAACTACGGAAAACTACCGATCAGAACAGCCGGCCGCTAGAATTTTCCTCCAGCGGATGAATTCGACCTAGCTGAGAAGCTAGTGTCGAAAATCCTGCAACCGTCGAGATTCGAACTCTAGGATCTCCCTGTTAGAGGCACTGCAGTGACATCATTTGATGACCTGAGCCACCTTTGTCCGGTCCGAAATAAGCGAAATTTTAATTTGTATATCTGTATTAATGAAAAAAAAAAAAGCTACAAATAGAAGAGCTTATTCGCAGCTTACTAGATTAATGAGCAAACTGAACATAGATTAATGAGGGAATAACGAAAGATACTGCACAATTTTACATTTTCAAAACACAATCACAACATGACCTTTTGTCCTGGTTTTAAAAACGTTGGAAACGCTTGGAAACAAATGGATACGAAAAGAAATGCAAACTTCGTGAGTGAATACAAGAATGTTTTTAACCAGGGCTTCTCAATACGTAAACAGAATAGAACCATAGATAATTCTGTACGCTGTTCTATTATTCCATTGACTACGAAGAGAAATCTCAAGCTCTTTTTATTTTCAAACTTTTGTGGACAGTTTCTGTTTGGAGTCTTCGCACTTTAAGAGCGTTCACTCTCTTCCCCTCGATTTGATTAAGCAAAATCATCTATAAATGTATAAGTTTTTTTTTTGTTTTACATGTTTAACTTCATTTCCAGGTTTACACAACAGTATTTCTCATCGAAAGCAAAAGATGGGGAAATCGCCAGACTTAACCAGATGGGGAAATCGTCAATGTACGTGTACACTGCTTCCGGGGGGCCAAGTAAGATATATGGCAACTCATCTGACATCAGAATCATAAGTATCCAAGCTTCAACGCAATGCTGGAACATTGTAAGGCTCTCATGCTAGTCTATTCTTCGAACCAACCAAACAAGCAAACAAACAACCGGCGACACCCATTGCCATTACGCGGGGCCCAGGAGAAAACGATCTAAGTACACCTTTATACATCACATGGATTTAATTAAAAGTTAATTTAATTCAAAGTTTGAAAACTCAATAAAAAGCAATGTGATCAATCCTTGTGAATGTCTAAGGTTCCCCGCGCTACTCTCTGGGATTTTGAAAAAATGTGGTATGCCAAGTTCCCCATGTCTCATAAGAACTTTTGTGATGTAGTTGTTTCTTACATGAAATGGTTAAGAAGATACAGGTTTGATCCCGTGCAGCGTGATTGTACAGTCCTATAAAATGTTCCCAAATTTGGGATACAATATTCCCATCTCCGTTATTGCTGAACCAATGAAGCTGAGCTAACATGTACATATTTTCTCGTTCAATTCAATGAAACTAATTTCAATTTTGTCTTTATTAAGGGACAGTGGGTACCTTGCAGTCATATCGCCCCAAAAAACCAATGGTGCTACAACTGCACATACCTTCTCGCATTGCTGAATTGCTCCGCTATCCTATATTACATGAACCTGCAAAAGTGTTTTCAACCAGCAATTTTTTTCCCACCCAGACTGGAACACAGGTCCTCTGAGTTAACTTGCCGTGCGCCCTACCACTACACGTGACTCTCGAGCTCGGGTCGACGCCTAAAAGTCTAATTGTCTCTGTTCAATATTTCCATCACGCAATTTTCTAAAATTCAGAGAGATCAAAGAAAATTACACCTACATCATTCTTTTTTGGCGTCCTTTGTTTTATACATGAAAAAAAAAATAAAGAAAAAATTAGGACTAGTTTTTTAGAATATTTTATTTTTATTATTTGCAATAATGTCAACCAAAAATTATGTGCAAACCACTCGATCCTAAAAAAAAATGTACACGACCGTTTCCGAAGCAGCTTTTTTACAACAGTTTTTGTTTAATGCAAAAAACTGTCTTCAATTTCGTAGTTTTGAAATGTTGATTATTCGCAATTTTCCAAAATGCGGAGAGTTCGCCGACTAAGGGATTAGCACCATATTTTTAACTCCCTTTGCTACATACGAGGAGAAATTTTAAAGAAAACATTGGAGTGGTCTTTGACAAAATAATTCTTTGAGAAATTGCATAAATTTCAAGCACAAATTAGGCAAAAACTACTCGTTTCTTCAAAAAATTGTACATGACCTTCTTTAATGAACTGATTCCTTATAATACACTTAGTCTAATGCAAAAACCATACAGAGAGACAGATAGAGACAGCCAGCCAGACAGAGAGAGAGAGAGACAGCCAGCCAGACAGAGAGAGAGAGAGACAGCCAGCCAGCCAGAGAGAGAGAGACAGCCAGCCAGCAGCCAGAGAGAGAGAGAGAGACAGCCAGCAGCCAGAGAGAGAGAGAGACAGCCAGCCAGACAGAGAGAGAGAGACAGCCAGCCAGCCAGAGAGAGAGAGACAGCCAGCCAGACAGAGAGAGAGAGAGGACAGCCAGCCAGACAGAGAGAGAGAGAGAGACAGCCAGCCAGACAGAGAGAGAGAGAGAGACAGCCAGCCAGACAGACACTCAGCCAGACAGGCGGATAGACAGACAGGCGGATAGACAGAGGCGGATAGACAGACAGGCGGATAGACAGACAGGCGGCTAGACAGACAGGCGGATAGACAGACAGGCGGATAGACAGACAGGCGGATAGACAGACAGGCGGATAGACAGACAGGGGATAGACAGACAGGCGGATAGACAGACAGGCGGATAGACAGACAGGCGGATAGACAGACAGGCGGATAGACAGACAGGCGGATAGACAGACAGGCGGATAGACAGACAGGCGGATAGACAGACAGGAGGATAGAGGGGAGATAGACAGGTATTAGGGGGGGGGGCGGGCAGACGGACAGAAAAACGGGCGCAGACGACGGGCAGAAAAACGGGCTGTCAGACAGACGGGCAGAAAAACGGCTGTCAGACAGACGGGCAGACAGACAGACGGGCAGACAGACAGACGGGCAGACAGACAGACGGGCAGACAGACAGACATACAAGACAGACAGACATACAAGACAGACAGACATACAAGACAGACAGACATACAAGACAAGACAGACAGACATACAAGACAGACAGATCATACAAGACAGACAGACATACAAGACAGACAGACATACAAGACAGACAGACATACAAGACAGACAGACATACAAGACAGACAGACATACAAGACAGACAGACATACAAGACAGACAGACATACAAGACAGACAGACATACAAGACAGACAGACATACAAGACAGACAGACAGACAAGACAGACAAGACAGACAAGACAGACAGACAAGACAGACAGACAAGACAGACAGACAGACAGACAAACACACAGACAAACACACAAACACAGACAAACACACAGACAAACACACAGACAAACACACAGACTGACAAACATTCGGACGGTTTGCCGTCAAACGATTGTTTAGTATCAAGGCCCCACAAAACGTATTCTGATTATACCACGTTTTGGAGGAAGTAAATTGCTATACGTAGGAAAACGATTTATCCACTTTTTCGTTACGAGGACCCGATATTAACATTTTTTCTGCCTGAAATGCGCCGTTTTCCGGATCACGATTAGAAGTCTTTCTCTTTTTTGCAAGGACAAGACAGTAATAAAAAGTGTATTTGTGTAGTTTTTAAAAATTCAAATGGCTACATCAAAATGCCTTTGATCTTACGTTATTCAGTGCATTTAGCGCTTCACGTTCAAAAGTTTTAAATAAAACTAGAGACACATACTTTCTCCCATTATTGGAAACTTTTTGCAATATTCGAAAACTCCAACGAGTTCAAAGAAACTGAGACCTGAAAAAATTAATTTAAAAAGCTTGAACCATTTTCAGAAAACGTTGGAAAGTGTCCTAAAGATTCATATGAAGTAGTACCAAACTTCAAAAAGCGAAATGGTGCATTTCACTCTGAGGAAGGTCGCAGATTCGCGGCCGAATCGTTGGCACCTGTGCCTAGCACGCGATATCTCCGCGACAGCATAGTAATTATTAACGCTTGGTAATTGGTTTCGAAAAAATGATTTAATACAAAGGTTATAGGGAATTTCATCCTCTTTAAAATTGACTCCAATAGTTTTTCTACCAAACTTATGGATAATAAGTTTTAGAGAAAAGCCGAGAAAAGTGAAGTAATACTGTTTTTTTCGGACCTCCCGGAGATAGCACAAGGTCTGAAAGGTCAAAAACTTGAGGTTTTAATTACTGCCTAGGCACATATAACATTTCACAACCTGGACTTGATTGTACCCTCCTACCCATATGCTTCCATATTCGAAATTTTCCAAATGGTGTCACGAGTCCCCTTTGCGACGTAATACGCTTACTGTAAGGAGCAATGTGCGCGATGACATCAGCTTCAGTGCCCTCGCTTCCCGTTCCGAGGTTTATTGCAACTGGTGCGACAGTTCATGTCCTCTATATCACGTCTTCCAGTGACGCACTCCCGACGAAATTTATCCACACATATCCTTTCGTACTACCTGGTCCCCAATTGACAGACGATTTTAACGTTTTACGAGATTTTCGTTTTCATTTTCCAGCATTGTACGCGGTGTTAATGTATAATTGGATAAATATGTAGATATTCAGAAACGTTAATAAAAAAATTTGAAAAGAATTTAAGTAACATTATGTAAATAATATTATTTGCAAACATGATCTCATTAGTACATTTCAATAATTTTGTACAGACAACCCAGGATACCATAGTTTACTCGGGATGGATGACAGTATATTGCGCCACGCCAGTATTGCTTATTCTCTTCGTCTAGACTCGAGAGGGTCTTGCGCTCTCAGCGCGTCATCTGTGTTCCAGCATTGTTGGATCTGCCATTTTCCACTTAGACACTTACGTATATTCTGCTGTCGAATTCCCAAATCATAATTGAAATATTGTTTATTACTTGGATACCATTATATTTTTTACTAAAATACGATTAAGGGGTAATAATACGTCGTTTTTTCAACATGTCGCACTACTTAGAAAAATCTAAAAGCTAGTGGTGTAAGCACAGCTTTTTCGCATAATATTTCACTTCTGCAATTTTCAAAAATTCAAGGAGTTCAAATATAATGAGATCTGCGCCATTTTTAAACGACCCTTCCTTTATCTAAAGGGAATATTTAAAGAAAAAAATTGGAGACTTTCTGAGAAAAAAATAATAAAATGCCTTTCCTTTAAGAGAATATTACGCGAAAAATACTCGTATTTTCAAAAAATTGTAAACGATTTTATTCGTATTTCCCACGCATCCTTTTCTCAAAACTCTTTCTCGAGATGGCTAGAAGCGAGTCGGATACCATTTGCAATATTATAATACGGATATTACAATCGATTAATAAAACGAGAAGTTATGTCCTGGATATTCTGATATGTTCGAGAAGGTATAATACGATCCGTACTATCGGTTAATAACATCATAAGGCAAGTCCTGTTGTAGCTTATTCAAAATGGGCATGTTAGGACATTTCCTGCAATTTTGACCGCGCCTGAGTTCCTACCACAGCGCGAATCGAGAATGGCCACCCTGCAAGACGGCACTTTGATAGTTCTAGAATTGACTTCTCATTGTTAGGCGACAAGTTTTTAGCTGCATGACCGAGACGTGTTAGTATGCATAGAACTCACAGTATTTTCATATTACGTAATATTACTAATGCAAAAAAGTGCGTACCGCTATCCCACAATTTGTTTTCCAACTTCGAACCTGACTCGCAGCGCCAATATCCAAGCTAGAGATGTAGTTTTCAATAGAATCCATTTTTCAATATTATATCTGTAAATAAATTCAAAAAGTATTCAAACTTTGAGTAGATTTCGCGCAATTTAGAATCAAGCCGTGACAATGTTCCGAAAATGCCTTAACAAGATTTTCTCAATAAGAATGTAACGATAGATCACAATATCCCGAATTCGATGTCTGAAGTCCCATTTTCTCCTCACAATACGCCAAGGAAAGATTGTCAAATTTCCTTTTATAAGAAACGATGGACACAAAACCGCGCAAGTGTATTACTGGTGAACAGGATATTATCCTCAGGTATTAAAGAGATTTAAACCACTAACATATACGTTCGCGATTAAGAAATACTTGGGTTATCAGGCGCACACGCAACCGGCAAAACATTACGCCTCTACTAGTTTACTATCGTACAGATCTCTGAAACGACGCATTCTAGAGCACAAAAACGCAGTTCTTTGCCTTTCTGTAAGGGACCAGCTATGTTTTCTCTACTGCAATATACAAAATGATACTTTCTTGAACGTTCTCTTATATTACTTTCTCGCCTTCATAAGAAAAAGTGTAGTACTCATGCGCACTAAAAAAAATCGAATTTAGACAATTGTACAAGATCAACATTTTTTCGGCGCTTTCCTAAAACTACATTAGTGAAGATTGAGATTTTTTCTTTAATGAAATCTGTTCTTCGAAGTTATCTTGAAATAACGTCTGTACAATTTTTTCGAAAACGTGAGTAGTTTTCGCGTAATTTTGCGTGAATTTGTAGGCAATTGTTAAGTAATTATTTTCTCAAAAACCGCTCCCGATTTTTTTTCTTTAAATTTTCTCCTCGTAGCAAAGATTGGTAAAAAAAAGTGCGGTTAGTCCCTTTTCCGGCGAATTCTCTGAATTTTCGAAAATTGTGAAAAGGTAACATTCCCAGGTAACGTTCTGTTCGAAATAATCAGATCTTTAAAAAAGTCATATACAATGTTTTGAAAAAAAAACTTGTATTCATAATGAAATTCACAATGAAAATAATGCTCTCGGCGTTGTATTTATATTTATTGACCTCGCATAGTATGTTTTATTAAAAATTTTATAAATGTACGTGTCCATTTTGACCAAATCGTTAAACTTAATTGTTAAGCTCGCAATTGTTAAAAAATCTAATATATCTTAGGGTCTAGAGGGGCATTATTTCCACTGATTTACTCACAAAACTCATTTAATTAAAAAGTAGGAATTGCATTACTTCTTTTACTAATGAGAAAGCCTACCCACAAAAAGAAACTCGAAAAGACAGAGGGAAAAGCAGCGTCATTCAGCAGAGTTCCATCGTGAAAAGAGCCAAGTCATTCTTACTCTCCACACACCACATCCTTTGTACATCAAAGGATGCCCGCGCATGTCCTTGCAGCTTGCTTTTCAACGTATCATCCACTACACTCGTCACTTACTGCGAGTGATGTGGCGCAAGATCTTCGTTCTAAGTTAAGGAGCAATTTTCCAAGGAAACCATTACGCAACGGCATCGACACTTCTCATCGGGCTTCAAGAAAAATTGAATTCTCAACGGGAATTTACTGCTTTTAATAGAGGGAAAAGACAACCTTATACGACAATACCACGATGCACAAATCTTTTGATTCGTACCTGAAAACTTCCGTCTTTAAAGAATGTTCTCCCTTAGTTAAAATGTGATTAAAGTGTTTTCCCTTATATAAAGCGTCATTTCTTTTAAGTTCATAAATTCTCATAAGATGTTTTTTGCCAACAATTATTTCTATCACAGTACAAATTTACCCACTGGTCAAGAAAGTTTTTGTACGCAGTTTCATTAGTATAACCATACGGCGACCTTGACAGCAGTAAAAAGAATGAGAACATCATTCACTTGTACAAGCATTGAAAAGGCTTGTCTTGCTAAAAAAATGTGATGCTTCTTTTAGAGCGAATAGATATTTATTTGGCTGTTCAGTGAAGGCGAGTAAGGAACGCAATATTTCTTGCCACCAAGATGCCAATGATTTTTCAACGTATCAGCAAGAAAATAAATATCGCTCATTCAACATTCAGTTCACTGAAGAACTACCATGATATAAAGTTAATATCAAACATACAAGTTAAAATTCAAACCATTTTGAGAAAATTATGTTTATTTTTTAAACATTGCACTTTTGGACAAAAATATGCGAAAAATAACGCAGACGTGCCACCATCCGCTTAATTCATAGCTCAAAATTACCCGTTGTACACAGAAATATTCTAACCAGCTATACGTAGGAGTATTAATTAATATTTTCCCCATTTCCTTTAAACACATCTCCAAATTCATTGTGAAACACACTGGTTGGTTCGCACAATTTCTCCATAACTTTTATTCTCGGCCACTCGCTTTACGTTTTTGTCAGTTGTGCAATTGAGGAATTGGATGAAAAACAACTTCACCCCGAAAATAGATTCGAACAAACAAGTTTAAAATGTTCATGAGTCATTTTACTGTTTCCTTCATCGGTAGATAACCTGGCATGCAATACATTTACTATGTTAATTTCATAGAGAACGCGTTGCAACTACCAGATTTAAGGAAAGTGTGTACCTAATGTATATATAAAATATACGATGGTTGTCTAGAAAGGTGTACTCATTGTCGCATTAAGAGGCAAATAATGAATATTTTTGGACGATGTTTCTATTGCACAAGCACTTACATACACTTTACTTTTCTACCCAGTCATGATGTGCATGCAGACGCTTGTCACATCGTGGAACTAATTATCTCCCAGCCTCACTAACTCCACACTGCCAGTTCGTGAAAAAAAAATCGTTTACGCTTTTTCGCATTCTTCGACACAGTAAAGTCTTCTGCTTCTCAAAAAGTCTTAACGGGTAAAAATGTGATAATCAGACGAAGCCAAACCACGGTGGGTGTGTAAGGTGGGTGGTCGAAGAGCTCGACTGCTGATTGGCCCCGTGCGTTGTGGACCCACAAATAATGCCACGACAATGTCAGACTTATTGCTGCAGCAAACGCGGCTTATTGAAAATTTTCAATCCAAAGAAGTGACGTACGAGCAGTTCGCGTAAAACGTCACAAGAAGTTCGATAGAACAACGGCTTCTACGCCCAACATCTTGCATGAACCTTCTTTCTTCCCTGTCGCACAACGTCAGCTGTGATAAGCTGTGCGTTTTGCTTTCAAAATTTTTTTAATATGAAATTCGTGGTAATACCCTAGACTGGATACCCTCCTACCTTAAACATCGACTGTAAATAATATAAATGCCGTACTGGCACGAAATACCATTATTTACTCATCTTTTCAATTCTTTGCAATTGAGCATGGGGTCCTGGCGTGTTCGATAGCATAACCATATCCTTCTTTTATCTGTAAACCATACGTCCTCATACATTACAAATGGAAGGACAGTTCCTTGCTGATGAAACGTATGTTCTTTGCGAAAAAGAAATAATAAATAGTACGATTTCAGAAGTTTTAAATTGGTTTCGTAATAACTAATTAATAGTTAACGAAGGAAAACAGTTTCAATGATATTGAATGATTCTTGACCCGTTATAATTATATGTCTAATGGTTCTTGAGTTTGGGTCACAGAAAAAAAACAGCATTGCCAACGTTTCGGCCATATATTTGGCCTTCATCTGTTTTGTAGCCCAGATGAAGGCTAAATATATAGCCGAAACGGATTACTGTAATAAAAGTTCTTTGGCAACGTGAGGTACTTGAGCTAGTCGGTTATATTTGTCTATCGAGATTTGTCCATATTTCCAGGTATTGAAAATATTTTTACTTACGGAAAACGCTCGAATCTTTGCATATTTCAACATTTCACTAACAATATGTTTAGGCTCTAGCGTCGACGATAGACAGATGTTTTGCCAGAAACAGATTTTTCGGTATAAAAGACTGACAAAATGTGCATTCTGACAATACGTATACAAGTAATTTACAACACATAAACGAAATTTATCTCCTTTTTTATATCAGTTCCCCACAATTAGTTTTTTGACGAAAAATCGCCACTCTCCGCTGTAGCATTACAATATGTTCTCTTTACAATGCGCGCACGTTTTCTTAATCCTTAGTTCTGGCTCAGTTCGGCACAGCACGGCCCGGTAGAAAATATGAGCTCCACTCGGAACGTCACGGTTCAGTTTGCAGTGCTGCTTACTGTCGTCTTTTATAATGCGGAATTCTCATTTTCGCTCACTCTTTCTAACGACCTGTGCCTACAGTGCTCCTTCTTGATACTAATAGATTCAGTAACTATTAATTATTTCTTCAGAATTAAAAAAAACTTGCTTTGTTTCTCATTGTTAAGTAATCCAAGACGCGCTGTTACGCTGAATTTTCTGCCGATAAAGTTGATAGCTCTGCATTGCCGTGACGTAGTCACGACCCGCCTCTCCCCGCACCCCCCGCTGTGGAGTATCAAGAAAAAGTGTACGCAAGTACGCAGTGAGCACGAAAGTAAAAATGAGTCTGAAAGGCCTGTTTTCGAATACCAGACCCGTAAAGGCATGGTAGGACAGCTTTACCAGTGCATTCGCAGGCTCCAGTTCTGAACTGACGCCAGTCTGGCGTGGGCTGACACATTGAGGAAGACACTGGGCCGAGCCGCTATCCGTACTTCCGGTCGCGGGCGCCCGTCGCGCGCGATACGGCGCCGGATGTGGTCTCCAGATGGAGGAGTGGGGGATCAGGGATTCGGCCGGCCATTAAGCGGCCGAGGTGCACGGAATTCGTTATGATGATTCTCTCGGAGAATACACACCAATTCAAATTTTGAGGGTTCATAAAGGAGCATAATAAAACGTCAAGAAATTTTGATTTGGTTTTCAGAGTGAAATCGATACCAAGTTTTGATCAAATGATGTACCCGACTTTCACTTACGAAACCTGCGAGGTTTTAACAGCCTCTAGTGGTGTCCCATACAAAATACATACCTCTATGAAGAGCGGCATCAAAAAACAAAAGCAGAATTATATTAACATGATTCACATACTGTGAACGAGTCGCTGAGGAAGTAGGAAAGAAGTTTTAAAAAGCGCGACATCGACGGGTGGTTGTGTTTGTAATCTTTTCCGCCAGTGATACAGGATAATACAGTAGCAGAAGAGAAAAATGTTTGCAGTGAAACGCTCTCTCGATTCGTTTTCCGGCTACGTCAGTGGCGACCTTGTCAGTGGTGCAGTTAGAGTTTGTTTTCCAGGTACACAGCAATAACGCAGCCTGAGGTGAATCAACGCTAGTCCAGTAAATGTCAGCGTTGCTTTACACGACTTTTCTTCCCGGGGCCTGTGACTTCCACCGTCCCATGTCACTAAATGGCCGTATCTTTCCGAAAACTTCAACATGCACTCACATCTACTGCAATTCACATCGTGCTATATAGATAACACAACATGAATACTTTCCAACTAACATTCGGGAACATTCCATTGCTGGGGTGCACGCGCAGTTCCTGAAGGCAGAGCGCGGTGCAGTAATGAACAAGTTTGGCTATGAATATCCCGTCAGATATTGATCAACAACCCCTAAGATTACACTTTCCAGAGAAAATTGAAGGAAGTTTACTGATGTTTATATCATGATTCTTTATCAATCTACAAATTTGCTCGCTATTTGTCGAAATACCCTGAACGTTCCTGCAGTACTTTCACAGACGCTCCCCAGAAACACTCAATACCTCTTAGTAATTATGACCCATACGAGATATAGCTAGTTCTACGTGAGCAGTGGTGTTACAATAGCACACACTTTCTAGCATTATATTTTGTATACACTTGTATTATATTATATATGTATGTATAAATGAATATGTATTATAAGTGTATTTTGCTCCATTCCAGAACCGGGAGCAGTAGCTCAGTGCATCAACTGATGTCACTGCACCGCCTCTGACCGGGAAGTCCTAGGTTCGAGTCCTGACGGCGGCAGGATTTTCGACACAAGGTCTTCAGGTAGGTCGAATTCAGTCGTTGTCTGGAGGAGAATTCTAGCGACCGGCCGCTCTGATCGGTAGTTTTCCGTGGTTTCTCCGATCAACACCCAGCGAATGCCGGAGCAGTACCCTAACAAACGGGCCACGGACCGCGCGCGATCTTTCCTTCCTCTTCCTTGTCCTATCCTCTCCCCTTACACACACACACATACGGTAGGTCGGTGCCGGATCTCGCGATCCAGCGGAGGAAGATCACCGCCATCTCCCGAGAAAAAACATGCATTACACTAACGGGACTAATAACCGAAGCAGTTGACGCGCCCGGAAACACGAAAAAATCAATCAATCAATTAAGTAGTGCTCTATTTGTTGAGTTTAAGAGAGTGTTGAAAGTGAAAAATGAGTGCTAAATTTTTCATTTTTGTTGGAAAAGAATGAAGTGGACGTGTCACGTTTTGAATGTTGGAGCAGTACCCTACCAAACGGGCCATGGACCGCGCGCGATCTGTCCTTCATCTTCCTTGTCCTATCCTCTCCTCTTACACACACACTTACACTAACATGCACTACACTACCACCTATTCCGGGAGACCAGTCGGGAGCTTAGAGCTTGTCCCGGCTGGGGCGATGCCCCGCTGGTGGGAGAGTCTTGGTTAGGGGGAAACCCCACTAGCCGACGGTATCTCGCCATCCAGCAGGGGAAGATCCCCGCTAACCCCCCGAGAAAAACCTTACACTACACGCACGGGACTAATGACCAAAGCAGTTCACGCGCCCGGAAACATGAAAACAATCAATCCATTCCAGAAAAAATTGAAGAACAAATTTGAGCCGTACTTGAAAAAATCTTGTTTTTTTATATCGCTTATATTTCAAATAAAATTGCACGAAAGCTACACGTATTTTCGGCAAATTATACGAGTATAGATCTAAATTTAAAAACAGATTTCGTTAAAACAACAATTTCTATCTTCAACAATGTAATTGTAAATAGCTGGAATAAAATGAAGATTTGCAATTTTTGGAAAATATAGTGTTTAACGACAATAGGACAGACGCCATTTCCATTAGCGTAAAAATTTTGATATTTTTAAGCAAAGTTTGAAACTATTAAGGCCTCTTTAAGTTTGAAAATATAAACGGTGGTATCCCAAGCGCATCCCAAGGCTTGGATTGTTATACCGAAGGTGGCGGGTTCAAACCCGATTGAAGTCGTGGATTTTTAAGGACGGAAAAATCCACCGTATTCCTTCATTCGGAGGGGAAGTAAAACTACAACAGTGTTGTAGATTTACTGCATGTAAAAGATCCTGAAGCCTAAAAGAAGTCTCTGAGCTAAAATCATATCGCCTTTTTCGTCGCCTGAATGACATATTCTTTCCCCACTGGCTCGTGAAAGGAGCAGAGCAATTTGCGAGGTCAGATGGAGTCGGCCTCATGGCCTAAGTTTCGCGTCGTAAAATAAGGCATCATTGAATTAAATTGAATATCAAAATACCCGTTTCGCAGAGCGCCAAGTACAGCCAGATCGATTGGAATTTTCATTTTTGAAAAAAGTCGTCCGAACGGTTTAGGCGCTAGTGTTTTCCACACGTTAGCGCCACACTGACAGACGTTTCGCTATTGACCAATTTTTTTGCCAACAAGGACACACAAAAAGTGGATTTTGACTATCCAAAGTGTTAGATGAAGTAATTTACACATGGGGCAAGATTTATCCGCTTTTCTTCTATCAGGGACCCACAATTCCGAGTTTTTCGCGTTTTACGAGTTTGAGCATTTGAATGCTTCTTCTTTGCTACGTAAGTACCTTGTAGGCGAGAAATTAAAAATGAAATGACGTTAACTCGATAAGTACTTGCGCATATTTTTCCATTTTCATTTCATTTTTATTATATTTTTGCTCTTTAAGCCATTCTTCATTAACATTTCCCATTTCCTTCACCGCTATAAGATTGATTGATGGGCAAGTTAGCTATGGCCATTTGTCCCGATAGTGTAGTGAATGTTGTATCCAGGGTGGTGGTTGTGTTGATGGTGATGGCGGTGACGGTGGCGGTGGCGATCTTTCCACGCAGGATGGCGAGATCAGGCGCCCACCTTCAGGTCTGCATGCCGAGGATCCCCATCCAGGTATAGCCCACTGCGAGGTAATGAAGAGGAAAGAAAGATTGCACTACACATGTTAGCCAAAAGTACTGTTGTCTAAATAGTGCGCTTCTACTAAACGTTTCTCTTTTATGTGTAAAATGCCGTAATTCCCATTCAAATAAAAAAAGCGATATCTCGTTGAAAGAATGAATCAGCTATAGTCCCCTTCCGTATCTCTACTCCTCAAACAGATGACAAGTACCGAAACACCGGGTGGCGTTTGGTTAGATAACTTAAGTAGCAGCATCTGCGAAGAATATTCACTCGAACCCATCAGTAAATAAATTTACTAAAGCTTTTCAGAAAGGGAAGCAGAATCGAAACTGGAAGATGAGAGAGAGAAAAAAATTAAAAATTATAAAAAATAAGTGAAGCCACTTAGAAGCACACAGGGTAAGATGAAACACAAAAGTACACACTAAAACGTAATACGAAGTGTTGACATTTGGTTAAGTGCAAAACCTGAAGAAAGACTCAAATATGAAGAGAATATATTAGATCGGAAATAAAATTCTTTAATATTGCAATACAATATTTTACTTATTGGGAATAGATGCAGAGTGCTATCAGGCGAGGAATTAGAGGCGAGAAATTTGGTAAGAGGGAACTCCTAGAGGATGTAACATGAACCTAGTTATAATACGTAATTAAAACAAAAATAGTACCAAACGCAGGTAAGTTTCTAAACGTTAGTTCACTTTTGGAGCTCAAAAAGGAAGTACATGTGAGGAGCAAGAGATCAAAACTCATTAACTCCAAAACAAAATTAAATACGTTTTGAAATGGGCAGGTCACAGAATTTAACATTTTCTGACATGTTAAATATATTTTCTTCATTATATACATTATTTTAATATTATTTGATTCGGCATGTCTTTGGTATAGGTCCGAAATTTTAAAATATATTAAGAATTATCTTATAACTTAATTGAAATGAATTAAAGAGTTGATATATTTCGATCTGTTGCCCCACATATTTGATTTCGATCAACAATGTGAAAGAAAATTAAATATCAACTATTTTATCTTGGTGGGAGGGGGTACTCTCACATATTTCACCGTGAACACAGTACCTTGGAGACTGCTGAACAACAAATATTGCGAGATTGAGTCATAACCACCAGAAAGTCACATGACCCCTACATGGGAAGATCGATAACAGAACAGCGCATGACCCGTGCACTAGCGAGGATTGCGCAGAAGATATCAATACCAAGCACTCACACATAGGACCCCACAATAACCAGGCAGGGTAACTGCCATGTTATAGGTACTGTCAGATAATATTTACAGGAGATTTTAAAAATAAAACAGATGTTAAAAATAAAACAAACAATAACTTGATATATGCTCACAACATGCCTGAAAATGGAGTTCGTAGGCGAGAGAGGGGATGCTATTACATTGTCTAAGTGTGTTAGGCGCTATCTCAAAATACTCTTCAGGAAATATCCGATAAATATGGACATAAAAATAGGACTGAAGTGGCCATTAACCTAAGATAAAAATACAGCGATAATATAGAAATAAACCAGTAAAACTGGCACATAGGTTTAACGTTATAGTGAATTTTGAATGTTTCTGGTTTCGCTACAGAGGACGAGTACAAAATCTAGAACATTTGGAGTAAATACAGTATTTAAGCAAAACAATTAAATAATTTCAAAGTTAAACAAATTCTCAATGCACGCATATCGTCGGCGAACAATAAAAGTGACACCTCAAAAAAATTCTAAGTAAAGAAATAATTTCAGTCAAAAACATAATTTTACTAGAAACTAGTGGTGCTTAAATAGCACGTACTTTATCTTCCGTATTTTCAAGCAAAATTACGCAAAAAGTACTCAAATTTTCGAACATTTGTATATGAGGCATGCCATGAGTCATGCAGCTCGTTGCGTGTATTTTGCAAATGTTCATTTCCGTCTGAGATATGGCATAATATTCTGGGGAAGCTCATCCTTCAGTGCCCAGACATTAGTAGAGCATGTAGTGGTAGTAGAGCTTAGGGTGAGTTTCTATTTAGTTAGCAATACAGAAAAATCAAATCTGCAGTTCGTTTACGTTGCAAATAAGTTTTCTATTACTCGGAAACGAAAATACATTTTTAAATGTTAATCTCTCGCTTTTTAAATTTATTATTATTATTATTATTATTATTATTATTTTTATTATTTTTATTATTTTTATTATTATTATTATTATTATTATTATTATTATTATTATTATTATTATTATTATTATTATTATTATTCTCCTTCAACTATAAATAGTTAAATTATTGGGAAGGGATTCTGAAACTCAAGAATGAGTGCACAGATGATTTTCTCCCCCATATGTCACATACAGTTTTTTACTATTTTTGACTAAATAAATATCTAAATACATGAACTTATTTCAAATCTCTCTTTAATGAACACATTTCACAATGGAAAAAACATCTTTATCTTTAATATTTTGGTTATGGGAAGACTCCGAAAAAATGTTGGACTTTGCAATTTTCGAAAAATTAGGGATTTTATCGAACAGGAGACGTGCACCATTCTCTTAAACACTCTTCACACAATACAATAACATTTCATAAAAAACGTTGGAGCCATTGTTTTGAAAATTTGGAAAATGTCCCAGGGGCTTCATGTAAAGTATCCCTTTAAAGTAAGATATCGGTTTCAAATTCAAGAGGCCGCCACATCAGCTAGATCAATTGGAGAATATTAATTTTGAATACAATCGGCTGAACGGTTTAGCCGCTAGCGTTGGTACCAGACAGACGGACAGACATACGTTTTTGCAGTCATTCGATTTTTCGGTATCAAGGACCCACAAAACATGGATTCTGGTTTCACCACATGTTAGATGATTTTTTTTTTTTATTTAGCAATTCGATTTATCCACTTTTTCGTTACCAAGACCCTGTAATGAGATTTTTTCTGTCGAACACGCCGTTTTTTGCGCAGCATAACATAACTTTCTCGCTACTGCGTAAGCGGTAGTGAGAAAGTAAAATTCGAAGGTCGTTTACACGGCAGCTTGTAAATTTGCCGATTGAGTAAATCACTGTCTCTGGGCTTCAAGCAATCGGCACCCTCGATATAAATCAGTTTTCCTGCTAAATGGTAATATTTTATAATATAAGATTTGTTTATAATAGTGGCTCGTGATGTAATGGCTAGCGCATTCGCCTTCCACTGCTAAGGTCCGAGTCCGATCTCCGGCCAACCCGTGAGGAATTTGTGGCGGGAAGGGAGCTCTCGGCGTGTTTCCCCCGCCTATTTCACCATTTCTCTGCCATCGAAGATGACAGAGACCCATGCGTGTTGATGTGAATGATGACTCATCACTCACATCAACATGCATGGGTCTCAATTACCTTAGTCGAAGGGACTGTAAACTAAATCAATAATTTATATTATTATTTATTTTATATGATTTTCTTGCAGTTTTATTAGAGTAATATTTGTTTTCCATGGTTATAGTCACCCGATACGAACAATGTTTTAGAGGTCGCGTTTCTTGTGCGTCGACGATGTATTGGGGTTTTTCTCTGTCATAACATGACGTTGCAATGGTTGCGACAGTTCATGTAAAAGGATGCTTTTTCACAATCCAATATACGTGTTCCCCACAAGCAACCGCGAGAAAAAGGAAACTTAAGTTTTATCGCACTTAGAAAGCACATTTCTTTTCATACAATAAATAGGGCCCTTCGTATACTATCATTACATATTAATATCATCATTGTCATTGGCAACAGCAGCATCGGCGGTAGGGGTTGAAATGAAGCAGTAACTTATGGCTGTTTATAGCCTATCGAGTAAGTTCTATGTTCCGTATAGGCTTAAGAAGGTCGGTGCATCGGCTCCCCACAAACGATATTTTCCATTTTTGGGTATCTATGAAACCACCACATTAACGTGGGGTTTCTATGTTTACTCATGAATCTGCGTCTGCCTTGTTCTACACCAAATCTTGAGGAGAAAATCATAGAAGATCAGCAGAGAATCGAATCTCTGACACCTAAATCTGAACCTCCAGGTCATTCGAGACACATTACTCATGTCACCAAAGGGGTAAATATACTCTTTGATCAGTAGAGAAACTTGTTACCGTGAAATTTAACCTTTTTGCAGGGCAATCGTGCATTTGTTAAATAATACATCACGCAATAGCAACAAATCATGCGAAAGGAATAAATCATAACATGGCTGGTGCACAAGAAAATTGACATTTCAAAAATCGTCATATTCGAGTTAAGTGAAGGAATATGTTCAGAAAATATTTGTGGCATATTTCTACTATTACAACAATCATAACAAGGCAGCTGGTAGCTGGCAATCAAATTGACAAGGCAGCTGGTATATGCAATAAAGGTTTCGATTTGGGGGTGCGACATAAAGCTACCGCTCAGGATAAAATAGTTCTCCTGCAAAATGACCGTAATTGAGATATGACACTTTTCCTGCACACCGACGATAGGTGTAACAAGTAGTTCCTAGTAACTTGTTCACGAAGGGGAACGTGGGCGAGAAAATTCGTTTTCAATTTATTATGCGAAGTAGTTATTCGCAATCACACCCACACACATCGTAGTTTCCATATTCCAAGGTCAACCATGAGCTAATGAGAGGTTGAATGATTAGACGAAGAGGTACAGAGCTAGGTGGAGTGATAACTCTTCCATATCAGAGAGATTTTTGAACCGGCCTTCAGAAAGAGAAATATTGTTTCTCCTCAGTTCATATAATTTTCAAAACCACCTCCTCTGGGAGTAAATGCAAGTGATCTCTTTTTACTCTCCCAGCCCTCCGTTTCGCTCTGAATCGCCCACCGACGCCGTTCCCACAAGGTCATTTCACGCACCGCCGCCGAAGTTGGTTCGGCGCCACAAACATCTAGTTCCGTCTAACTTAACGTTGCAAGATACGATGACAGCGGGTGGATACCCCTTTTCTCCCCCTGTCAGCTGATGCAGCGCCACCTCCACCGACACAGCCACGGCGCGGCGCCTTCTTCCAGCTTTCTAACACCCTCTTCATGTAGCGACCGTTGTGCTGCGAATTTGTTAGTGCTGTTTGTTAACAGTGTTTTACCCAGACGTCTCCTTGGGGTGTAGTACCTCACCCCAATTTTGTAACTATCACACTCCCAGAAAGGGTTATCCCTCAACACCCTATGAGGTGAGGTCAATTACACTCATTGGCGCGATGTCAGATGATACGAAATAACCTAGAAATATGAAATGGAGACAGAAAAGAGTTCAGTCAACTGTAGTTTTTCAAATCCTTTTTTTATTTTCAGACTATAATTACATTAAGTTACTTTAAGTTTGAAATCTAAATATAACATAGACTATCTGAAAAGTCAAATTGTGAAACCCTTAAAAGATATTTGAAATGGATGTACCTACAGAGGGCGTTTATTACAGTGCATTTTCATAGTCATTTTCACATTATACAGACAGGAGTTACTAGCGCTACCCAACAGAACTCGTAAAGTTTTTTGCCGTGCAATAATTAACCGCTACCAAGTGTATAACAACAAAAATATTCGTTTCGCTTATAACCATTATAGCAGTTCAATTCATTAAACTCTTTATCAATTGCAAGACAATAGAGCGGCTCCTGCGTCAGGGATGTCTCCCACAGTGCAGACAAACAGCCTGAAAGAAGTATTTCGAATGAACCTCGTTCTATATGCCAGGAAAACTATATCAATCATCATCTGGTTCTTTCTTTTTACGATGAAATCAGGGATATCCGAAAACAAGTTCATGAACAGCGAATTGTATAAATTAATAAATTATTTGCGTGCTCAGTCACTCATACAGTTGATAATTAATTAATTCTTCATTTATTAATTCTCATATTTTTAACAATAGTACAGACAACGATATCAGCAACTGCAACACTATTGTACACACACGCCTTTCCTGGTGCACTGCAAAACGCGTTATTCATTACAACAAAGAAGCTTTCGAAAACCTGTCGAATCCTAGGAGATGCGCTCTCACATAAAATAAATAAGTCGACCAACATCTAGGTTTACAGACATCATCGTCAGCGATAGATCAAAAAGCTATAAAGCAAATTTTCCCAAAACTCCTTTTGTCGCAGACAGTTTTGCGAAAATTATTAAAATCATTGACCCACTCAGAATAATTTAGCTTTCTACTCAAACGAATAAACTTTCATTCCGACGCATGAACTCATTAGATCACTAGCCCCGTAAGTATAGTGAATGTTATATCCCGGGAGGTAGCTATGTTCCACCCCCGCAGAACGTAAGATAGAGTGGGGACTTACACGTCGGCTTGCCGGATTTTCCCTTTCCGAAGTATCTCCCCCATTAGGCCGCGGCCCCAGCCGGGACAAGCTGTAAGCACCCAACTGGTCTTCGAATGTGTGTTATTGTAGAGCATGTAAATGTGTGTAAGGGAAAAGGAAGAAACAAATAATGTCGAAGGAAAGATCGCACGCGGTCCTTAGTACATTTGTTAGAGTACTGCGCAGGAATTCGCCTGTTATTTTATTTTATCAGATTTCTTCTCCATACTGTGACACAGTTACGTCGATAGTGTCAAAAATTCGAAACCGTCGGGACCAGAACCCTACGACTTGAAGGTCAACGATGCTGCAGATGTAACGGCAATGCCTCTTGAGCTAACGCAATAGGTTCATAGGATTTTATTAGTAAGCAACTTACCACACCACTAAAATTCAGACCACAAGCTATTGAAAAGTACTGCGTCAAACACTGGTTATCTAAACAACGTGTTAGGAGTACACCAGCCCTTCAACCATTAGGCTTGATTGATTAGTGATTCCGGGCGCGTCCACTGCTAAGGTCATTAGTTCCGTAAGTGTAGCGCATATTTTTATCGCCGGTCGTGCCGGTGATCCCCCGTGCGGGATCCGGCGCCGACCTATCCGTCGGCCTGCGGGTTTTTCCCCAATTACATAACTCCTAACAGCGGGGCACCACCCCAGCCGGGACAAACTCTAACTTCCCGACTAATCTCCCGGCATGGTGGAAGAGTAGTGTAGAGCATGTAAGTGTAAGGGTATGTACGTAAGGAGTACGTAAGGTGTGTACGTAATGAGAACTGGATAAGAAAGTGGAAGGAAATATCGCGCACGGTTTGTGGCCTGTTTGTTAATGTACTAGAGTTCGACCAGATCGTAGCATGTACACACCCTTCAGAAAGCAAGAAAGTCAATTTTGGAGAAAATCGTCTGAATGGTTTAGGAGCTGACAATCATAGATAGAGACGGACAGTCGGACGTTTTGCCATCAACCAATTTTTCGTTATCAAGGGCCCATAAAACGTCGATTCTGACTAAACGTTGGAGGAAGCAATGCACTACACGTAGAAGCAAGATTTATCCACTTTTTTAATACATGGGCCCCACAATACGAGATTTTCTGTAAAGAGCATATTTTTACAGAAAAAGCATATTCAGTAAATAGCCTTGTTTTGAGGAGCATAATACTTGTTTTATATCTCTACATTTAAAGGATGCGAGGAAATAAAAGTGAATCAGCCTGAGCAGTCAGAGCTAGCGAGACACGTGGAATGTTGACTCTTCATTCGCGCCGCCATACGTTTATAAACATCGAGGACATCACGTGCCTCGCGCTGATATCTTCCGGGATCACTACTGGCGACTCCGCCGTCCAACAAAACGTGTCAATTCTCTTCTCGCCATCGGGCACATCAGCGCGAGAGCATTCGTCAGCGCTGGTTCTTACTCAAGTCATCTTCATCACAGCAGTTACAATCTATTACGTCCTACGGTGAATCAATATGGAGACGATGTTTTTTTCTCGGTTATATATAGATTCATGAGCTTGGGTTGGTTCAACGGCTCGGGTTTTATGATAGTCTTCCAGGAGAGGTTACTATAATAAAAGCACACGATAATGAAGTGTCATCTTTTCGGTGACAAAACGTCACTGGTATGAGCAAAATTATTGTATGAAACGTCCCACATATACTAAGTAATACACTTTACTTCGATCTCTTTTTATCTTTTCTTAGTATTTCGGGTGATTTCACACCCAATTAGCAGAATCGCATTTTGTGGAGCACGCATTCGATCTTTAGCTACTATCACTTCAACTAGATTTACTATTATCACTTACAAATGATTGAAGATGACTAATAGTTTTAAAACAATGTTTCATGTAAATGCTGCGACATCTCACTACGTGACATTAATATCGTGTATCTATCAGTGAATAAGCTAATAGCACGAAGTTTGCGAAAATAAAAGCTTATCCGAAATTGACTCATTGTTTATTGTAGCTGAGTTTCAAATAATGTCCCTGAATCGCTTATCCAAGTGCACAATGTTCGAGATAAAGCGGCGTTTGAATATATGAGATGCAAATCGATCTTCTCTTGCTCATCCTTGCCCCTCTACTCTTCTCACACACATTTACACTTACATCCACACCACTATCTCAGCGAGATCAGCAATAGTTGTTTCGCGCATACATATCATGGCCATAATTTACAACATAAAACATATGAAGTAGATTTAGTATATTAAATGAATAGTTTACATAAAACACTAGTACTAGTGTGTGGCATGCGATGTTTTCCTCACTCGAGAATTTCAGCGAAACCGCGGAGAAACAACGCAACGCCTAAAGCCCTTGCAGACGCCCGCCCCGTGCCGGAGTCTGCTCTGACGCGACAGCCGGCTTGAAATTCGCGCCCGGGAATGACATTAAAACTGAATTTTCCCGAAGGTCTATTAAAAAAAAAAAAAAAGGATCCGCCATTGTTCATGAAATTCAACATGTATTCTGAGGTAACAGTAGCTTCCGGACGTCTCGCACTATCTGTCCATATATATACAAGTTAACTCACGAGAGTTGCCCGAAATTGATTGTCTGGATCTGTAAACCAGTGTCACCAAAGTCCTAGTTTGAAAACCTCTCACTCCACGTGAACCTGAAAGACGTTTCTAAGTTTTCGTATGATTTTCATAACAATTTTCATTTCATTGTCTGCTTCGCTACCATAATCGTTCGACACGCGCTATATCTCAAGAATTACAGTTATTTCTTCCATTTTAGTCTCCATCCAAGCATCAAGTGAACAATAACTCGGGACTTTCACAATAGCTCAACAATCTACAGACCATCTTCCGCTGGGTCACACCAACATTACAGATAAAACAATCAAATTGCGCATTCTCATTTATGTACATGCTCATGTCAGGAAGAATGAAGGCCTATAAGACTTTTCTGTTGCTCTTTTCCAGTAACGAAGATAGACCTTTTTTAAATTCTCAAACATCTCGAATACAGAAAAATATTAAGCATTTTATTTCCATGATGTCTAGCTAAATCGTATTGATCTTTATGTATCTTTGCCATCGAAATCGTGTGCGTCTATGTCACCCTCTCCCTGCCTCTCTCACACACGCTCTCTCTCTCTCTCTCTCTCTCTCTCTCTCTCCTCACTCCCTCACTCACTCACTCACTCACCTCACTCACCACTCACCACTCACTCACTCACCACCACCACTCACTCACTCACTCCCACCACTCACCACTCACCACTCACTCACCACTCCCCACTCACTCACTCACTCACTCACTCACTCCTCACCACTCACTCCCCCACTCACTCACCCCACTCACTCACTCACCACTCACTCACCCCCTCACTCACCACCACTCACTCACTCACTCACTCACTCACTCACTCCCACTCACTCACTCACTCACTCACTCACTCACTCACTCACTCACTCACTCACTCACTCACTCACTCACTCACTCACTCACTCACTCACTCACTCATTCTCTCTTTTGAATTTTTTCAACATTTTAACATTCAAAATCCTTTGTTTTTAGGAGATATAAAATATCTTCTATTGTAAAAGCGGCCGCTCTTTATCTCTGCTGCACTTGCTGTTCAAGTGCTGTTATCATTCACACATATGCACTAAGTAAGAATGAACCACGCAAAGACTTCAACAGACTATGTTCATGAAAAGCAGGAAACAAATTAAGGGACAGGAGTAAATCCTGATCATTTAAACGGAAAATACTTTCGAGATTTAAAAAAAAGTGAATATTTCAGGTATAAGGAGTTTATGTGGGTTACATAAAAATTTTAACTACCGTGGACATACGCGCCATACATGAAACTATACGAGTACATACTGCAGTGACAACACTCGACACGAGCCAAAAATTATAATATAAAAAAACTACAATTTTGAAAGTTGTTATCTTTCACTTCCGCCTATCACAGAGCCTTCCGAATATCCACGTCGTGATTCCAATTCTCGACCGTAACGGAAAACCAAGGCGAAGCAGACACTGCAACCATTCGCCCCCTCGAGAGTGCTCCCCAATGAAGTTTCGCGCAAACAGAATTGCAAAATTTGTAATTAATTGACATTATTTAATTCCATTCTGTAAATAGATATCATCAAAACTAAAGTTTCTCCTAAACTAAAAGTCGGCCTTCGAAATCTTGATTTTTTTCCACGCATAAAAAGTTTCTTAAAATATGTGTCAAAAGTCGAGCACAATTTCAAGGCACGAGAGGTCAAGTAAAGGGGTCTGGGAGAGAAGAGCGTGTCAGGGTCAACAAGACAGGAAATTACATCTTGAAGATTGGAGATACGGCATGCAATTCTCCAGTATAAGATCCCACTGGCACGACGTCAGCTGGTGGATACAAACTGCTTTGGAGTTGATATAGCTTTCAAAGACTGAAAAAAACATACAAGTCGATCCCGCTCCTTCTCAAGCAAACTGACCCAAGAAGACAAAGGCAATTCTCTGCCGAAATTGCTACCAGATATTAAGTTTTTTACTACTTTCAGTGGCGGAGCGTAGTGAAGCTTTGCGTTTCTTGTGCCGCTTAATTAAACGGTTGGTGTTTTTCGTAGCGGTTAGTGTAGCATCCCTTATTACTATTATTCACGGATAGGTATTCCTACGACAAGAATGAAAAGCTCAAAATGTAATATGTTATAATTTCAATCCGCTTAAACCAGGCATTAGTTTTTAGGTGGGAATGAATGGCTGAAGCGTTTGAGAAAGAGGGGCGCAAAACGTAATCACAATAGCGAATAGCGAAGTTTTCGTATTGTGAAGGGTACGAAAACAGTTGTATACAATATTTTTCCACAACGCATAGCCATTGAAAATTAGTTTGGGACTTCGTCAAATTTGTTAGTTGCTCGAATCACGACACTTTTTTCTGTGACCACGTATTCAAACATATTGTGACCATACAATTGCACATTTAAGTACTTTTACATTAAAAAATCTACATTAGAAAGAGCATCACGAATTAAATTGTCTAAACTAAAAATCGCTGAATAAATCTCCTGGTATGTGTCACACTAAGGAAAAGAACCCTAAAGACCTGGAACATAATGATCCCCAAAACTGCCAATACATAGGAAGGGCATAATACAGAATTTATAATATATATGAGCAAACTCTATGTATACACATGAGATATAATATTTATTTATGCTGCTGTAGTGGAAAAGCTTTTCGTGAATATACTATACAAGTCAAATATCTGCATATACCAAATAATATTTGAACAGCAATTTTATATTACAGCAATTCATAGCTATCACGATACAGATCGATTTGCGTGACACGGGGCTGTGATCAAAGCTCTTCTCACCATATTTTGCTATATTTTTTGGGCTATCTGGGCTTGTGAATGAATGCTAAATTACGAACAAGAATTGATTGAACAAACATTGTAATGATTTTACTCTCGATTCGTATGAGTGTGACAGGTGTTAGTGCTAATCAGTGACTCTAGTGAGCGAAAATACAGAAAGATTTTGAAACAGGATCACAATGGTTTCTACTCGCATAGAAAGGTTGAAAGAAAAAAACGAAAGATCGAGAAAAAACTGAAAGGAAAATAAGTTTACAGAAGGTTTGTTTTAAATTCTGATCTGGGGAAGCAGAATAAAGAAATTAATTTCCGTAGGTTTTCCATTTCTTCTCATCGAAATGCACTGTTAGGCCATAGATATTAGACCTCTTTCGCAAGGTCAATAGCACACTAGACTCTATAAAGATTTTTACTGATATTTTCCCATTACAGATATACAACGTCCAAACGTGGCACAAGAATACGTGTTTTTGCTGCACGCCTGGCAATCATTCTTCCTGTACAAGAAAAGAGCAACACCTAGAATCCCTTTCGTAGGTCACCCCCTAAAATGCTTTTTTTCGGGTATTACTTCTTTCTTTTGTCATAAACAATCGTTCGACACGCGCGTTTAGTGTCCAATTTGTTCACGAGGACACGGCTTCTTTAGACATTACTCCCTACTTGTTTCTACCACGAAACGGGTGGAATAACTATGAAATGATCTTCATGACACTTCAATTTTCATTTTCACTATAAAACCACGGTTAGCATTTTTGAAAAACCATTCCAGGCCATCATGAACCTTTATTATAAACATATCTTGTTTCTGTACTATACACAGGTTTTTGACTGCCACACGCAATCAATGTTCACAAAATAAGGCGTCAAAAGAAAATATGTCACGGAGAAGTGACGAATTGTACTTTCACTTTATACATATGAAGAATTAGTTGACCAAACGTGTCCAAATTAGGTAGACGCAAATGCAATATGAATGCATGGCCCGTTTAACGGTCTATTTCCTCACAAATCGATTACGCACAACTCAAAAAGATGCGTTCAAAGGCCTTAAAACAGTGTTTTCGAGGTCTAAGGACTCGAACTTCGGACTTCGTCGCCGGACTTCGGACTGAACTCAAAGTCGGACTTTGTCGCCGCCATCTCCAAAATGAAATCTTGGGACACTTAAAGATGTTCTATTACATTTTCGGGGGTTTCGCCTCCTCTGGGTACTCTCACTCCGCGGTAAAGGTGGAGGGTACAATCCCTCAAATTCTGTGAACATACGTTTCGCTATCATTTCCCCTTTACAACGATGTGGGGGAGAAAGGGGGTGTCAGATTTCCATTTGCTAGAGTTCTCGCACGGGCACACGAGTAAAAATTAATGTTCATACAATCGTTTGCCTGACGATAATTTCGTATTCACGTTGGTACGTTCACTAAAGATTTTCCATGTTTTCAAGAAAACAAACCTTTGAGGGTAAAATGTGTTAATGTATCTTCTCGTATTTATGGCCTCAGAACACGCGTTCAGAAATGCTTCAGAAAAGGATTTAAGAAAATTTCGAAGCCATTTAAATACTCGTTGAAAAAGCATCTGGGACAAGGACAAGAGCTACTGAGCCCTGTTGTATGCCAAACAGTGGTCTTCTGTTCTGCTCAGGAACTAGTTAAGACATCAAATGTGAAATTGCGTACTGACCTAGAATTCCTGTTGAATCACGTCACATATCCACATTAGGCCTTCAACTCTTCATACAAGAACAGCAGAAAATCCACTCTGAATGACATGTGACGAATTCCGTTTCGTCACCACTAAAGTGTATTCCCCCCTAAATCACTGGCCGTTAAACGCTGTAGGAAGGGGAAGGGCAACGCACTTTAGCTGCGCTCTAAATATTAATCGCCACACAAATTTCCAGGTTAACGACTTAAACAAGTAACACATTTATCATCGATCATCACCTCATCTCAGAACGAGGCCAGGAGTTGAGGACGGTGGAGGCAACGAAACTAGTCTTACAACTACTTTAGCTATAACAGCACATACCATCTCGCATTATTTGAAACGGTTACGTAACATCAAACTGCTTAAACACGCAAAGGTTTGCTTTCGCTAGGATTCGAACTCTGATACTCAGGTTTGGCAAGCAATGAACTTACCCACAACTCTAACCCGGTGAGTTGGCATACCAGCACTCCAGAGGATTCAAACAGTTGGACATTTGCCGTTTTCAAACATTGAGAAAGTTACACCTATGGCATTTTATTACGAACATTGCTCTATTCAAGTAAAAAATAAGAAAACTTATGCAGCTTTGAGAAAATCTTGTTAACAATGTTTTTTAATTGTCACTATTTCACTTAAATTTACACAACTCCTCATATTTTCAAAACCTGTTATACGACAAAATCTAAACATCTAATTTTGAAAAAATTTAATTAAGAATAAACTCTTATCATCAATATTGTAGCCGTAGGAAAACGCCGAAATTTTTTAAACTTCTTCAATTTTAGAAAATTCAGAGATTCAACGAAAATCGGCACTGCGACATTTCTATGGGTACTTTGCTACATTTGAAAAAAAAAAGATCAAAGAAAAAATTGGATTCATTTTTGACAAACATTTTGAAAATGTCGTTGAGGCTTCATGTTAAGTACTCCCAATTTTTTTTAAGACGTTTCAAATCCAAGAGGCCACGACATAAGGCAGCTAGATCGCGGAATATCAATTTTGGTGAAAATCCTGCCTTCGGTTTAGCCATTAGCGTTGTTCACAATACAGATGGAAGGACGTTTGCCCTAAACCAATTTTTCAGTATCGACTCACAAAATGTCGATTATAACTTCACAACGAATTATGAGACGAAGTAATTTACTACACAAAGAAGCAACCAATCTTTCTTCAACCAATTTTTTCTATCGAAAAATCTCCATTTTCACGGTAAGATAATACATACTTTACATAATACGTTTTTACTACGTTAATAGTATACGATAAAGTTAAAAGAAAGTTCATAACGTCAAGAATCAAGAAGACGCTCCTCAATATAATAAAAACTATTAACAAAATCTTCACTGACACCCTGAGCAAGAAAAGCGGGGTCTCAAAATCCTTTCAATAGTTTGTAAGCAAGCGTTGTATTGGAACTTCAAGCTACTAAACAATGACTGATACATTTGGAAATGTTACGTTAAGGATTGTTTTGTTACACTCACTGAAGTTGTTCACAATTTCCTTCTAGATTAATTTTAGATTCCTGCCACTTTAGGAGGCAATACATGTGGAATATTATATCCTGGATGTAAATATTAAGATACACATAAAAAACATTGATAAAAATGCAATTCATAATATTTCACTAATTTTATGGTCTCTTAAGAACTTTGTTCGCGCCAATTTTGTAATATGTGACAAGTCTACATAATGCGTGATTGAGGTCACGTCCATTGAAGGTATCTGCGACCGCAAAACATTTATTTCACTAGCTCCGCAAAACGCATACCTAAGACAGCGGCTGAGAATGCAATCTACCATGATACTACTTACACTCCCTGATAGGCAACATATCTATCAGATTAATCTATTGATTTTGTTCATTTCCTCTTTACCACAAGAGACAATTACTTCCTGGACATAACACATTGGAACATCGATTAGAGATAGAAACTCTTCACTGGAAATTTTTGTATCTTAACGATAAAAAAAAGAACCGCCGGAGTGGGGATATTAAACATATACTAACTTTCAATGAACTATCACCTCAGCCTCAGGGCATTGGAACATCCTCTTTCCTATACGGCCTTATTTCTGAGATACCACAAAATACAAAATTCAGCAATGTACAGATAAATATTCTGAATTACTCAGTAAAATATCTTGGCAGCACAAACTATATTTTTTACTAAAGTTTATTTTACAGTGGATTTTCTCTTCAATACAAGAATAAAGACACCTTTGCAGAAACAATGTCCAATCAATACAATTATTGGAGAAGTCCGTAGTTCCCTATTAATGCTTGATTGAAAGTATGAACAACTCCCAGTACCCTTAAACAGGTATTAAATATTTGCATTCGCAATTTAAAAAGCTATGGGTACCGAATTTATCTCAAACGTCAGCCTCTGAACGCTGCTGTTCCTGGTTCCTGTTCCTGGCTGAATCGGGGCAAGTCTACATGTAGCGCAGTAACGTTTCGTCGTGCATTTAATAGGATCTGGAAAGACAGGCTATGTTAACTGTAAACACAAGCTCCAGATCATCAAGACTTTTGCGTGTTTGTCATACCTTTTTCAGTTCTAACAAAACGCCCGACTTGCCGTCTTCAGGCAACATTTCCTTTCATATAAATCTGGAATTGTCATGCAAGACTGACGACAAAATATTACATGTTCATGTACCTAACACTACAATGATTACGTGCCACAAAATTCGCTGCTTGGCAGGACAAATTTCCGCATACCATTTTGGAACAAAACTTCGTTCGCAAACAACTCTACGCATAGAAATATAACCTGCCACGAGCGGCCCTTGGCACACGGGTTCCAAGCACATAGTATGCACTTGCACTACTTTGATCATTGATGAAGAAACCAAAATCGGCTGCATTGACGGTTAGATAAGCAGTACAACATATAAAAGTGCACACGCGCGAAAACAGCAAAGGAGTCTACGTGGCATTCTAATCTGAGTACATTATGCAAATACGGCGCGCTAAGCACACCAGATATGCATAACATTACACTGTGCAAAACCACATTGGTCACAGGTGTTCACAAGCAACCGAGACAAGGGATACCAGTTTTCATTCCCGGGGAAATAGAATTCAGTCACAGATATCGAGCCTACTATAGTCTACAAAGCAATTGAAAGCTCAATAAATAGACCATAACTCTTAATTTCAAACAAAAACTATTTTTGTTGGAATGTAAATCTTTTGTTGGAATGGAACGTTGCACCCTTGCAACATATTCGTGAACAGGTTACCCAATTTGCGAGTAAACGTGCATGCATTGCCCACGATTTCCTCGTAGGCGTGAAATCGGTCAGTGGCCACGAAATGGTCATTTGCCGTCACCTTGGAATATTTCCACGGGCCGCCCAGAGCAAAGCCGGCGCAAGCGGAGCGTATCTCTCGCGTGGCGGGGCGAGGCGGGGCGGGCGGCACAGCACGGCCATGCGCTGGGCTGCGTCGAGCCGAGCTGAGCTCAGCGCAACTCAACTCACAGCTGCGCAGCCACAGCCAGCGCGAGCCGCTCCCGGGCGTCAAACCGGGCTCTGCTTTTTTGGGCCCGCCCTCGCCCGCATTCAGAGGCAGCGCGGGCCGCAGCGCCGTTCGCGCAACTCGCTGGGCGGCGGCGGAGAGCACCTCTTTTTCGAGCCGTCTCTTGGCAGCGGGCGCCGGCGCACGAAGAAAGCAAAAGCTGCAACCGGTTTAAGGCCAAGCGTACGAGCGAGGAGATGCGCTCATTGATGAAAGGGAACGGAGCGGGAACGATTCCATCGGCTTCACAAACGAAACAAATTACATCAGTTTGGAACCGTATCTTAAATGTTTACATTCACTTATTCACGATGTTTAAATGAAACAACGTTTATTGAAGTATTTGAATTATTACTATTGCTTTTATTAACATAATTTTAGCTATAAGCGTTGTCTCGACATTAAAGATTAAATGTGTCGGAATTACACTAACCCGCTCTATATTGCAATTATCTAAGAACAGATTCGATGATGACATTCACTAAAATATTTACTCTGCAGAATATGAGCAGTTCCGTACAATACAGTATCTTGAGTGATCCAATCCTGAGCTCGGGAGCTTAGTTAAATTATATATGTGTGTGCAATGTGTGTGTGTGTGTGTATATATACATATATATATATACATATATACACATATATACACAAACACACTATATATACATATATATATACACATATATACACACATATATATATATATATATATATATATATATATATATATATACACACACACACACACACACGTCGCTCATTGGGTGAGAGGCATGTGCACGGGCGGGGCCGGCCAAGCTCGCAGGCCCCGCCTGCTCTCACGTGGCCGCTGGCCCTACATTCCCAATTCGGCGGCTCATCGCCCATGCGCGGCGCAGCACTTGGACGGCGCGGCGTGGGGGCCGCAAACGGCCTTCGTTCCTCGCCGTCACCGCCGCCGGCGCCGAGCGCTCGCCTTGTGCGCAGCCGTCGGCCCGCGCCACGATTCGCGCATGCAAATATTTCGCGTGGCACCGCTGCAACGGTGCGTAAACGAAAAAAGAAAAAAAGAGAAGTCGACCGAAGATGCGTAATCCCCTCGAGGCCGCTTTGAGCGCAGACTTTATGGACGGAGGTTAGCTGGCTTTATGCCCCTGGAACTAATGAAATAATAGGATGATTAGAGACGATTAATGACAGCTCCGGTGGCCTTTCACGTCATCCCAACGTGACGAAAACACCCACGCACGGCAAATTCAAACAAGCTGGCTGTGAGCCTCCGCAACGCAGCATCCACCACAACGTTCACGCACCTGGTGATTTTTCACGAATAAAAGAATTCACAGTTCAGTGTTATTTTTTGAGCCTGATTCCATTATATACCAGTACAAAAACTGTCTGTTCTTAAAATTCGGCACATAGCATCAGTCCAGAATTACGCAACGGTGAAACCATTACACGCAAATCAAGATGTTTAGGGCAACACTGTTCCGGTTAGACCAAAAATTTACAGAATATTGAAACAGCATTAAAAACTAATAACTGAGTTGCAGAGCATACTGATTAAGTAGCTTCCATGAATGACAGTACTGATACAGACCCTTAATGCAGTATTTATCAGTTCAAATATGTAACTGCCAGCTGTTCCACATCGCCGGTTTTTCGAGATTATAGTCTCCCTATCAAGTGTTTATATGACGCAGCAATTTTACTGCTGCGAGTAGTGCAGTCCTAAAATAAATAGCGCTCCGGAAGCAATGGTCAATGTAGACATGTGCACATGAGTAGGCAGAATTTCTGGCAGTATGCTTCTAGGCATTACATTAAGCTGCAGAAAAGTGGGGTAAACCCTTTCACTTTCTCGCATACGTATGAAATAGAGAAAATCTTGTAATTCTGCGAAAAAAATGCGATTTCGACGGAAATGTACGATTTGTGGCTACCTGATACCGAACTAGTGGTTCTAAAACAGCACGTACTTTATCGCATTATTTAAGTAAAATTGAAATACCTCAATATCTGCCCATATTAACACATCTCACCCACCACTAGTAAAACTCTTTATCCATCGCAGCACAGTAGGGGGTGGAAATTTAATTCATTTAAAAAACCCCCAAAATGACAAATTATTCTATTTCAAACTATGGGGTCGTGGCGTTCCCATTGCTAAATTGCAACATGATTCTACCTGAAATATTTTAGCAAAAGAAGAGAATGAAAATGAGACCTACGTCTCGTTTCAGTGTCCTTTCTTCTACACTTAGAAACATTTTTGGAGCGGTCTTTTCGAAAATATTTTTTTTTCAAATTGCATTAATTACAACCAAAAATAACCGAAAATTACTCTTTTTTTAAAAAAATTGTACATTGCCTTTTTTACAGATAGTGATTTTTTATCTTAAAAGAAATTAGTTTTAAAAATCATGTCTTTACTATTGTACTTAAGCAATGTTAATTTTTTGGAATTTTCGAAAATACAGAGTTCGCCGAAATTGGGAATAACACCACATTTTGTATCACACGAGAACAAATTTAAAGAAAAAATTTGGAGCAGTTTTTGAGAAAATAACCGTTTAAAAATTGTATTTATGTCACGTAAAACTATGCGAAAACAAATCATATTTTCGAAAAATTGTACATGACACTATTTCAAGGTGTCTTCGGACAACAGATTTCATTGAGGATAAAAATATTTATGTTCAATAATGTAGTTGTCGGATGATGCTGTGTAAAATTCTGAACTTTTTCAAAAAATCAGAGATTATAAGTAAATTGAAACCCACACCATTTTTAAGAGTTAGGATGGCGAGATCCGGCGCCGACCTACCGTCGACTAGCGGGGTTTCCTCAACCACGTATCTCCCACCAGCGAGGCACCGTCCTAACCGGGACAAGTTCTAAGTCCCCGACCGGTCTCGCGGCATGTGTGGTAGTGAAGATAGGAACAACGAAGATAGGACAAGGAAGAGGAAAAAAAGAGCGCGCGCGGTCCGGGGCCGCTTTGTTAGGGTACTGCTCCGGCATTCGCCTGGTGTTGATCGGAGAAACCACGGAAAACTACCGATCAGGGCAGCCGGCCGCTAGAATTCTCCTCCACACAGCGACTGAATTCGACCTAGCTGAAAAGCTAGTATCGAAAATTCTGGCGTCGCACGGCGGTGCATTTTCCCGAAATCCTGGCCAAAACCTCAAAAATTAAATCGCGTTCACTGAACTTTTGCACGTACTACGACACACTGTATACTGTAGGCATCTGTTTCTACTCACTTCATGCCTCTGGGTCAATTCCCCTGGCACCAAGAGTCACCCGAACTTACCCTTCGCGGCGTTCGGTAGACTTGCAGGGCCAGAGTATCACAGAGAGACAGTCTTTGTTTGTAAGTGGTTGCCACACAAAGTTGTGCAGAGAAACCTGGCAGTATGGATTCTCTTCCAGAATGTTCGTAGAGTATTTTCATGTGTGTTTTATATCGCATTAAAGCATAATACCGAGGTAGGATGAAGTATTAAAATGCATCAAATTAATACAATAATTTTAATTACTCGTAAGTGCACGAAGACTGAAAGTTACAAATTTCGCGATATTTCAAATTTCATTTACTAGATGAATCTATCCTCTTCCGAATCGAGTTGTAAAATCATGCCCCAACTTGCCCCATTAGTAACTACAAAGAATTAACTTTTCGTTGACGGCTTAATATCACTCGTCGAGATCCGTCCTGAGAACGAGAACTGATTTTACAACGCAGTTCCTTGGCAAAATATTCTGAATTTTTACTGAAATAACAAATGTACTCAATATTATAAATAAAAAATGAATATTTTTAATTTTTGAAATAGATTACGACTATTTACTAATGTTACATAAACATGTTCACGTACATATTACTTCTTCTGGACTCAATTACGCCATTTTATTTCATTACAAATTGTACATAAAAATAACATTTACATAATAAGTCACATCCTCAAAACACGTCCTCAAGAAAGGTGTGCGCTCGATGAAAGGTCAAATATGTACGTGATATCAAAGAAATTCATCGTAACACTTTTTAAATGTTTAAAAATTAATTCAAAAATACAATTGAACGGAAAGTAATATTTGTTTAATTAACTCCTAAGCTACATATCAGTAATTATTTCTATTACATTGTTATTGTTCTAAAATTAGTATTATATTGTTTTTAATGAAATAATACTGTAACTACAGTTTCAATATAGATAAGAAACGCATAGCTATAGCTCTCAGAGGTTTTGGTAAGAAAATCGTCAAAATGCAACACTGTGCGCCGTGGGGACTCGAACCTAGGACTTCTCGGTCAGAGGCATTGCAGTGATCCTTGATATCGAAAAGTCAAATGACAGCAAAACATCTGTCTGTCCATCAGTGAACAACGCTCGCGGATAAACAGTTCAGCCGATTTTCTCCAAAACTGATATCCCCCCATCGATCTGGGTTGTGTCGCGGATCCTTGAATTTGAAACATATATTAGAATTTTTGAAGGTACTTTACATGAAGCCCCTGGGACATTTTCAAATTTAAACAAAAAATTGCTCCATCGTTTTTTATTAAATTTTGTTGTTGGATAGTGTAAAGGACGTTTTAGAGAATGGTTCAGGACTCATTTTCGTTGAAATTTTCGTCATGCCACTTACAAACTCGTTTTGTAGACATTAAAATCCATGAGAAAATTTTTTCTCAGGTATGTATCAATCATACATGACCTAGTGACAAATTGAACAGTTTTGAATCAGTATAGCGGCTAGTTAGAGATGCCGAAACGGTATGCCGTGGTCATATTCGTCTTTGAAAAATAATTTTCTACCATTAGACCAAAAAATTAGCTTCGAGTTCGTTATACAAGAGGGCATTAATAAAATGTCACTTTGAATTCAATATGGCAAACCGTTTGAGACGCCACATCGGTATGGTATACAATTCCTTCACATTTTGGCTAACGAACAATTTTCAACAAAAATTAGCTAGTACTCATTCCCCAATGGCATAGTTTTTTTCGACACATTCAAAAAATTGTGCAGCACAATGTCGACACCTACAGGTCCCTTAACATGCGTTTCCCTGTTCCTCATAACACTGGCTTACATCTCAAAACGTTTTAGCTTTGAGCTTATCATACGTCGTTTTTCTTGCTGGCCCCCGGTCGATTAATATAAACTTTATAGATTACTTTTACAGATTTGGAGAATATTACAACACTATAGTGTTTAATAATAACTACTACATATTTTTCGATCCATTTGCATTTGTTCGTCAACGCTATCAGTATCGTATTATTTATTAACTTTTATTTTTCTTTCTCGCATACTGCTTACGCAGAATGTTGTAAGGCTAAAAAAATTTTTTTTTTAAAAAATTTTGAAACTATTTAACTTTTTCACTACATGTTTACGTGGTAAGAGTTTTACAAAAAAATTACGACTGGGATGTGTTAATTCGAAGAGAAATTGTGGTATAATAAGTATTACATAATCGTTTTTAAAGGCGAGAAAGTACGTGCTGTTTTAGCACCACTAGTTCTTAATAAAATATATTCTTTAAATAATATCGTGAACATTTTTTTAAAAAACTGAGTGGTTTGAAAATTCTGGAATTTCAAAACTTACATTGTTAAAATCAAAAATGAGAAAAAAAACTCCATTGCAGAAATATCGTAATTGTACCTATGTAAAAGCTCCTTGTTTTTGTTGTCTAATATTAACGGCATTCTCAAAGGAATAAGTCATTACGAATCACCCCATTTGGGATGTTCCAAAATCCTGCTGATATTTCTTGCTTCACTCGATCGCAAAAATACCAAGCACAATTGAAATATACGTTGACCACAGCAGTCATCTTTTCCTATAGGCTGCTGATGCACTGTCAACCCGTCACGTATTCCCAATGGCGTGATTAAAACTCTGCCGACAAGTTGCGACAGTGTTCTGTTACTACTTCATCTAACAGTTTGCGTAGTCAGGATCCTTGATACCGAAAAATCGGTTATTAACGGCAAACTCAGCAAACAATGGCGTTGGTCCCACTTTCGGCAAATTTCCTGTATTTTCGAAAAATAACATTGTAAAGTACTATATTTAGGAAGAGATTTTGTTTTATGCTATATCTAAATAATGTGATCTTTAAAAGAGGACATACACATTATTTTGTAAAAACTTTTAATTTTCGCGTGATTTGTGGTTGAAGTTAATGCAATTTGTAAAAAAAAAAACATTTTCTCAAAAACGGCTCTTTTTTTCTTTATTTTTTTTTTTTCAATGATAGAGCAAAGCACACTTCAGAATTGGAACAGGTCTCATTTTCGTTGATCTCTTTGAATTTTAGAAAAGTGCAAAATTTGCTAAATAATGCGAGAAAGTATGTGCTGCTGTAGCATCATTAGTTTATATTAAAATATTAAGTTGAGTTCATTAATTTTGGCATTGCGATGTGACATGACCTGTTAGTATTTTAGCTCAAAGTGTCGAACGTGATCAAGTGGTAAAAAATCCAGTGGTGATTACCAAGACCAGTTTCTAACTATTACCATACTTTTGCGATTTTAACGTGATCACTACGGGAACAAAATTGTGGTTTGAAAATAAATTAATAAAAAATACAACAAAATGAAAATGCGATTTTTAGGCAATGGATATATCCAGAAAGAGGTATTGCTCATTGGCCATTGAGATCACATAACGAATTCAATAGTCTAGACCACTAATTTTATGAAAAGTACGAAAATGATCTTCACCGTGGCTACTACTGATGCTTTTAAACTAAAATGGTTTCCGTTTGAAATGAGACAATGTTTGTTCAAACCAACGGACTATTCACCGTCGGATTCGTCGAACTGGAGAATAGCTCTTGGATAAGCAATGTTCTGGTTGAGAGTTATTTCAATGAGGTACAAATTATTCAAACACTCCTTCAGTGTTTGTAAAGAGAGAGGAAGTTCGGTTCGTGTTTTTATAGCCCACAAATTGAATTCATTTTATTCCTCGAAAACAAACAGAACACGATAGAATTAGAGACAGTGAAAAGCAACATACACGGAATTAAGACGTTCCACATTGCAATTAACAATGCCATACAGAGAACCACTTACAACAAGGGTTAATAGGCAGGGAACGGACGCACGAACGCGAAGTACGTGTTGCCAAGACATCCTTGCATTATATTAACCACCACAGAGCGATTTTGCTGGAGATATCAGACGAGCTTTGCAACCTAAACTAAATTGAGAGTTCAGTAAGCTCACGTTCGACATAAAATAAAGCGATAAATCATCTACATTACCCTCTCGGGTAAACATTAGGTAAGTTGCTTAGAAGACTGATAGCGGCAAAAATTGAATATTGAAAAGAGAAATGTTGGTCGAACACTGGCCAGTCAAACCATTATCGTTGAAACATCGCTTGTAAGCACTGCTCACTCCATTTCCATACAGTAAAATTTTCATGGAACACAGAACTGGACTTCGTATTTGTATATTCTCGCTCTATCGGTATCTAAAGGGAGAAACACCGTATTGCACTACTCAGCGTTGCGAGGGGTTCAAACCTTCCCCCGTTCTTTCACTTCTCAACTGATATTGTGGATTTTCGCTCTTAATAGCTCATTTATTTGAGCAGTCAATATCGTGGCGAGGATAGAAGAATATCAAATTATAACATATTGTTCTTATGATGCCTGATACTGGAGTTACTGGAAAATGGAAAACGAAAAACATAGTTTCCATCTTTCATTTTCCCTGGAAATACTAAATGAAATTAGAGCAATGTTTCAATGTTACTTTACACAATGGAATTTCCTATTCTTTGGTCGCAAGAAATTATTTACGAAACATCGCCTAAAATTAAATGCCTTTTACTTTTTCGCCTGCAACGTACTTACGTAGTAAACTGAAAATAATGCAATACTGCAGCGGAAAGTGGCGACCTTTAGATAGAAAAAACTCGTATTGTAGATACCGAAAACGTGGATAAACCTGTTCCTTTATGTAGTAAATTGCTTTCTCTAACACTTATGTAACCAGAATCCACATTTTGTAGGTCCTTGATACAGGACTAGTTTTTTCCAATGAGTTTCCTTTTTTCTTCTTTTTTTCGCGTCGAAATTCGAACTCTGGCCATGGGGTTAAATCGTCATGCACTTCACCGCTACACCAAGCAGTCGCTCGACCTGAGCGATACTACACAAGTTTGCAATTTTCAAACATTCAAAGTTCAACAAAAATTAGACCTGCGCCATTTTTGTGTGTGCTTTGATCTGTCCGTGGAATTTGAGAGAGATTTTTCAGATTTTTTTTGAAAATAATTTTTCGGATAAAGCGAAGAACGATAAAATATGGCGCACGCCTCATTTTCGTTTAACTTTCTGAATTTTCGAAAATAGCATTACTTAGAAATAATGCGTGAAAGTATGTGCTGTTGAAGCACCACTAGTTTATTGTTAAGGATTCTTACATCTAGAAAAGTTCTTTAGCGACCAGCTCTATTAAAGACCATTTATCCCGATCCATCAGCTATCGTTTAATTGATATTTCACTGCAAATACGCGTTATCTCGTATTGTGGAAAGGTATGGGAGTTCTTTGTATCGAACGTACGATACCACCTGCACCAAGTACAAAGGTGAAAGATGAGCTACACCAAATATTGAACACGATACCTACTAGTGATTTTTCTATCGTATTACAACACAAACGGGTATAGTTTGTAGTGACAATCATAGAAATCACGATGCAATGGAGAGTACATTTTCATTTAAAAATTACAATACTACACTATTTTGTCATAATAATTTTTTTAATTTATTTTTAGAGTTGTAATAGAAAGCTTGTGACCATATTATCATGAGAAGAAAGCGGTGTCAAATACAACAGGAAAGAGTTGTTAATTACTATTTTGTGATCATATCGTATGAGTAATATGTACACACCAAGCATAAACAAGCCTGAATTACAGTAAACAACCCTACTACATTTGTATTGAGGTCTGTTAATGGCCCATAGTCATAGGAAATAACTCGAATTTCCCCTGTAATGATGATAATGATAATAATAATGTTATAATAATAATAATAATAATAATAATAATAATAATAATAATAAATTACAAATAATGTACTGATTTTATTATTATTAAATGAATGTTTTATTAAGATAATTTATTTGTAACTACATTTTACTAATAATTATTTTCATTTTAAAAGTATTATTCACTGGTGCTAAATGTACAACTGATCTAAACATAGGCAGAAGATTTATCCCAAAGTTTACACGATCTATAGAAATGGACCCTTTTTTACACTTATAGTTATGTGAACTCTGAATGCCAATAGAAATCAACAAATAATATGTTCTAATTTTTGGCACAATAAGAAAAGTAGGCCTACTTTCAAAACTATCAAAAAGATAAAATATAGTTCTTTTTATGACTGTCTCTCAAGTCTATCAACATTTTCACAAATTGATTTTCATTACTCTCCAAAATTTGAGCAAACAGAATAATTGACCTATGTCAATCACAATGATTGTTTATAAAAACATACACAAGCAGCTGCTGTATCAACATGCAATGACATTAAGATTCAGATACCTACAAAAGCATCAACACTGAATGCAATTATTAACAACACAAATTAAAACCCACCAAGAAATTGATAAACATGTTTCTTCTCAGTTAAATGTCATGTAGAGTCTTAAAATACAAAAATTGGTACCAATGGTATTTCTTTGAGTCAACTATATTCTAATTCTATTGGTATCAGATATATAATAGTTTTGACAAAATGACAAGAAAAGCTGAAGAGTTGAACAAATCAGAAGTACTTAATAAAACAATTTTCTGCTTCCACATACCAACTATTAAATGTTTTCCACATAATCAAAAGTTCAGAGTGCTTGACGATTTACAAAACAGAAATATCGTGTGTTGCAAGAACATGTTACTGAACAATATAAAACAAAAAAGAAATTTAATACACATTAGCTGTAAAGTATTGTAGTAGTCATTTTTAGATTTTTTTTTGTGCTTGTTCTGAATGTGTACTACAATAATAATTCCGAAGAATATAGTTAAAAATGATGCAATGATTAAAACTAGATTTTCTTAAATGAAATCTAGTTTTGACAAACAATCAGCAAATTGTTTTATTAAGCACTTCTGACTCATACTGAAATCTTTTGTTTGTATTACAAAACAAGATCATTCAATCATTGCAAACATTTCTAACTAATGAGAAAATTTAATTATCTTCACCAGAACACTAAATGAAGCAAAATATTTGGTAAAAAAATCCAGTGAGGGTATATATAATGATATTTACACATTTCATCTCAATACTTTCAGGTTTCTGTATAAACCCACTATTCACCATTTTAAAAAAGTAATTGAAATAAAAACGGTATGTTTTGAACTGTCAGTCAAATTAACTAGATCACTTATAATTCATTGCAATTTGACTTCGAAATTCATCAATCAAATTCATCAATGGAGATAAATAAGACTTAAATTTTATAATAATCGGTAGTGAATTTGTACATGCCTTTCCTGATTAGACACTGTAGCGTGAATTATAGATTTCTCATGATGGTTACAAAGATAGAATTAATTTTTTTTTGTAGGACAGAGAACGTTACAAAGAGGTCCGTTATAAAGAGTTCACATACACAGAACAATAAGTCACATTGCACTCTGAATGCCTATTTCAACAAAATCCAACTTCTTTCCAGTTTTAAAATGCTGTAATAATGCATTTTATTAAGTACTATAACAATTTTTAAATTAGAAATCAACACACTTAAAATAACAATGATATATTTGTCTTTCATTACTCCTTCTCAATAATGATTAAAAATTTGATGACAACACAATAGTAGAAATAATTTAAAATAAATTTAATAGTAAACATCAAAATAATACTTGACACTTTTACATTAACTTCTGAATTAGTATATTATGAATGTGAAATTTCATTCACTGGAAAATGTAAATTTTTAAATTAAAAACTTACCAACAGAAAACAGAAAAAGGGTGAAAAAGACTTGGTACTTCATCATGTCAGGTGTAATGTTTAATACTTGTGTTGGCAATACCAATTACTTTGATTTCCCTGAAATCAAATGCACAGTATAATATGTAAATTACTTTAACTATTGTACAGTAAAATAACTACACGGTTTTGACAAGCAATAAAAAATAAAATCCATGAATGTACATCAAATGTCAAATCTGTACCTACCACCAATATGTTCAATTTATCTCAAACATACGATTATTTCCTTAATAACAACTTTACATTGGCCGCCTTAACATAAAGTACGACAACACGGAAAGCGTTACTGCGATGTTAAAAAGGTTATGTTCATTTATTTATGATAGTGTACAACTGGCAAATACTACAGAAAACGTTCAATGCAAAAACTAACTTTTTCCTTAGGGTTAGAGTCAGAATAATCCAAATATCCTTTGACTTACCTCATGCATCCAACATGTCATACAGTACTCTTCACCCGGTGAGCCAACACAGAGGTCCGCACTCCCCCAAGTCCACGAGACTACTGGCGAGTGGCGGCTCCGCACGCGAGCGCCTATATTACAATCACAACGTGTGCACCAAGATAGTGTGATACGTCAAAGCGAATGATTCTGCGTTTTATCTATCGACACGTTCGTGGATTATAATTGAGGACATTGTACTGAAGTTATAAATTACTAGAATATAAAAATGTTGGAAGGAACAAAAAATAATTTTTATTTGCTTCACAAAAGTGTTTTTTATATTTTATTGTTTTTAACAATGTGAACTATAAAGTTAAAGCTCTTTTGCTGTACATCTCAGTATCTTTCTCACATTTTGTTCCCATTACCTATCTCAATATATAAACCTTTCGTACTAGTACTCAATGTTGTCACTGTCATCCTCTTACAAGCCAAATAATCGCTTTCCTATTTCAGCCCGACAAAAACATGCATGTCAGCAAATTTGCAAAGCGCTATTTGATCCAATTTTAAAAGGTATTATCACTTTCTCATTCTCGTTTGATTAATGATATGTGGGTTTTCTGGTCGTTAGTTTTGAGAAATTATCGAAATTTTTGAATTAATAATAATAATAATAATAATAATAATAATAATAATAATAATAATAATAATAATAATAATGATAATAATAATTGATCTTAATAACAATAACTAGTACACATTTTCGATTTATTCAAAGAACTTTGAAGGCTCATTGAGAACTAAGATTTTCCCCCTCTACATATTTTCTTATTATTTTTTAATGATTCACTTTTTGGCTAACCACTCCGTAACACAAAAAGCGTCTCCTGGAGAATGTAGCTTTACAGCTGCAGACCGGATCGTCTACATTTGTTGGGGATTTTTCTTGATCAATAGACATTGAGCTTTTTGATGTTGGTGGGTAGGCCCAAGAGTATAGCGCTATTTGGATCAGCCCATGACTCCAATGCTGAGAATAGGGAGAGGACGGAAAAGGAAGTATCAGTCCATCGCCCATGTACTTAGCTGCTCCAGCATTCATCTGGAAGTAATTAGAAAGCCATCAATCAGAGCAATACGGCATTCGAAATCGATCACGAAACTGACCACACACTCACTAATGTTTAACGTATCAGAAACATGTTAGATGCATCCTATCCAGGATCGAATCCACGATCCCAGTCCCTGGCACTCCCTCGATCGTTTGTTGCCTTATCACTCACAGCTTCTGGTACAAGCTCATTCTTGGTTTTTATATATTTCGTGTGTAATACATACAAATACAAGCAACGTAATTTCACTCCTAAATGAATAGTTATTTTTTGTCGTACAGTGCAATATTTTAAATATCTCGATCGTCGAGCAACGACTGAAAAGATAGAGGTCGTTGTTAAAAAAGTGAGTGGTTTCAATAGTAACGCCTTTCTGCACGTGCCAACGCAACTTGATTTTATTAACACATTTTCCGTACACTTACATTGAAGTATACCTCAGTATACTTCACGTGCAGTGAGGCAGCGCAGTAAGGTAATTGTATTAGTTATATACATATGTTTAAACAGCAGAGATGGCGTATGTTAGAAACTATGGGAACATTACCATTTACACTAAGATTGGATTATGAGTTCCTCGAATCGACAGCTTGGAGCAGACTATTTTATTGATGGTATAAATCGAACAGTACACTTGTCTGATACATTACTGTTGAAAATATTCTTCACATTTCGATCTAATATAATGTTGCATTGCTCATAGTTAAATCGTGAGCAAGCCCATTTTTCTTCCATTGCTACTAGAGTAATGAATGGTCCACGCGTAGCGGCAGAAATGCAGAGGGTGTATGGCATTGTCGCCGGTCTTTCAATAGATCGAGCGGGAAATAGCTGTAAGTCGTACCTAGGCGACAGACGACCGGGCTCCGACGGTCATATGACAGTAAGTGCAAAGGTTAATAGGGCCGCTTTCTTGGGAAAATGATATTTATATACTGATATATCAATTAAAATCAAGCCAAATCAATTAAAATGTGATTTTGCCAATATTCCATGGGTAAAATATCAACATTTTCTATACTATTTTTTTATCTCAACATTGAAAAAGTCATATTCCATTCTAATTTCGGTAATGAGATAAAATTGTGATAAGGTAATGGGAAAAATAAAGGGATAAATTGTAATAAATGATGTGATAAAATTGTAATAGCACCGACAAATCTGCAAAATACATCATTCGTGTTGTTATTAACATTAGATCTTAGGAAAAAATTAATGTTATGTCTAGTCCAATTTAACTTTGATATCCCATCATTTAAGAAATAATTAATCTGTGCAACGCTGTCAGTGACTCCAATTCTTTTATGTACTCGTAAGAATGTAATTACAATAATACAATGTTTAATGGCAATTAAAAGTTAATGCCGACTTAGAATCTTCTTAAACTACGGATTACGGACCGCGAATAATACTGTCTTCCTCAATTTGTTTCCATCCCCTATCCTCAAGGCCCGATGGTGAGATGATATTAAGTTCTTATGTGGCCCAATTCCCAAAAAGTAGAAAGTCTCTTTACAGTTTGAGGAGTACGTGAATATTGGCCAAATTCCAAATTCAGCGATTGGAAATAATATACAAAATTGTTATATCAGAACTTTTAATGCGCTGCCTAATAGATGAGCAGCTTTTGAATCACAGTATTCGCTAGTCAACTACAGTCAGTATTAATGTTGTATCAAGCATGACTTTTGATTCTGGTCCTTTCCTCGTCCTGTTATCACATAGTTGCGACGTACTTATTTCCGGCAACGAATGAGAAAACTGTTGATGTCATTACGTCGTCTAATCATGACGTACTCATTCTCACTTGATGGGTTACCTATGACGTGGTGTTGAGAGAGAACATAACAGTGTTGTCAGATGAGCTCGACTGCTGTCATTGTTATCAAATCTTTGAATGCCTATCAGTTTCACTGACTTCTTCGAAACTTCTAATATATAATACTTTCAATTCATGAACTTATAAAAATTATAGACGTAACCCAAATTTAATAAACTCAGAACTCTCAAAATGCCAGCCGATCGAAGTGAAAGATTTGTTAACATTGTTACCTCGTGATCATATTGCGCCACATAATACGTGTGCGTGACAGTAGGCAGAACAACGTCGGAGATAACGTTCTGAGTATATAAGGAATTGGCAAGTAAAAATTTGAGAATAAAAGTCTTATGTAATATAGATGAATATAAATTTGCAATGCATTCACTTATTTAAGTGATGTACTAAGTGTACTAGCGAGTGTGAAAGATAATAAAAACATCTCTCATACTTGTAAATGAAACATCTTTATCGTAGTGAATTGTTTGGTGACAGAAGCCAAAGAAAGGTCTCACCCTGACGGAATATTAAATTATATGAACACGAATGGACTTTTTTTTACCAATTCCGTATATTTCTTGTTGTTTATCGTCATTCTGGCAGGTGATCTCTTCACTACATTAGTTCGAATGAGGAGAGAATAGAAATTCCGAAAAATAAAATATCATCTTACTTTTTCATTTGATTTTACTTCAGTCGAAATATAATCAACAAATGAATGAAAACAAGAATTTATAATGTTATTATTGTGTAAGAAATAAAAATATATAATGATTGAAATGGCATTGTAACGAATAGAATCGTTAGGTTAGGGCAGGGCGAGTGGTTCGCCCCCAGTGAAACTATTGTATGAGTTATACTAAATGAAAATTATTTAAACATGTATAATTTGAATATTTTCATTAAAAATTCCCTCAGATAATTTTGTTCTTTGTTTCTAATGATTTGAAGTTATTGTCACCGTAAAAGATGTAACTTCCTAATTGGAAAAAAAAACAAACAACAAAACAACTAGTAGTGCTACAACTGTGTATACTTTCCCGGTTTATTGGTAACGATTCCGCAATTGTATACTAATACATCAATCAGCAAGAATGTTTCCAACCAGCAAAGTATTTTTCACCGCGCCGAGACTGGAACTCAATATTGTGAATATTTGCTCAGTAAACAGAAAAAATGTAAAGAAAAAAATTACTGCCGATTATAAGAAAAAGGTTTCTTTTATAAATTGCAACGCCTTCAAGCAGAAATTATGCAAAAAATACTTAGTTTTTCAAAAACTATTACGTGACCTTTTTTAAATGCCTACTTTTTTTTAGAACAGATTCACATATGACAAAAATCTCTATTATTGTACTTCTCTCTGTCTATCTCCAATACTGTACTTTTCCGATGTAATTTGTTAGCAATTTTTAGAAATACAGAGTTCTCTGAAACTGGAACCAGCACCAACGTATTAACCGTTCCTTGATACACACTACGAGAAAAGTTGAAGAAAAAATTAGGAGTCGTTGTATGAAAAATGTTTTTTTATAAAGTGGATTAATTTCAAGCAGAAATTACGCAAAAATCGCTCACTTTCTCTAAATTAGGTTACTTCTTGAAAGATCTAATTTTTATTTACGACAAAAATCTCTATCTTGTATACGGAGATAGGTCAAAATACCTTTAGGATATTTTGTATAAAATATAAAAATAATGTCGACAAAATATAATGGGCAGAAAGGGAAAATATGAACAGATATGAAATGTTAGGAACGTAAGGCTTCAGTAAACACGAAGAAAAACGAGTTCGCACATATGTTGAAAATATTAGAAAAATATGTAAATAAATTATAGTCTATAAAAGAGACATTGTTATGGTAGACACGAGATTTTTTTTTTTTTTTTTTTATTTGTTGCGTCCACTCCTTGACGCAACGCGTCTCCAAGCCCCTTAAGAGGCGTTGAGCGCTTTTGCCCTTGGGAGTAATCCTCCATTAATGGGCATTATTTTTAATATTAGTCCAGTCTCGTCACGTCGCAGTCAGTCAGTGCCTTTTATCCCTTCGGGCAGGGGCTCGACGCCGTTAGATCCCGGGGTTCCTGGCCGGTCACCCAACCACGAACCCGCGAGTCTCGAATGCGCTTAACCTTCGTGACTTCACGGAGCGTAGTAAACGCATTCGGCTAGCGCCGCCGGCGCCTAATGATTTCAGAAACCATAGTTACAGAGGACAAACTAGCATCGGAGTCAGTGATAAACAATGAGAAAATGTGTCAAGCAAAAACACGTTGAGTTGATAAATGAAAATTTTTCAATAGATTATATCTTGATCTGGCAGAGGGAAGATGTATATCCGCGAGCTGTAGAAAATTTGAAGTTAGAGGGGAACGTGATTTAATAGGCGAAATGTTAATCGGGAATGTTTAAAAATAATATTAGTAAGGTTAGAAAACGTTTAACAGAACGGAACGTGATTTAATGTGCGAAATGTTGGTCGCGAATGTATATAACTAATAGTAATCAAAAAGCAATTCAAGTAGGACGCGGACGGTGGAAAAACGTGCAGATACGAACATAGTGTGGAACTTCAAGAAATGGTGGAAGGACGACTCTTCATGGACGCATTATACTAATCATTGCCAAGAGAGCAGTATTTGGAAACAGGAAGTGTAGTAATTAAGAATAAAAAGATATTCCAGTTAGTGAATGTTCAAGGCTAAGAATGTCCTAGTAAGTTAAATTAAAAGAGAAATATTTCTAAAATTAATTATTATAAAGTTTCGATGGTGATCATTAGCTAAGAATAATAAATTTAAATAAGAATGAAGTTTTGTCAAAGGATACGCCCGGATAAGATAGTGAAAACTTCCCCTAAACCAAATGGCGTATGAGTGGTTACGTTATAATTCTAACATAAAAATATTAGTTTTGGCAGATTTATTAGCCCCCGTCCCACCACCCACACCCCTCCGCAGCAAAAAACGTGTTTTTTAATGTTTTCGACAACTTAACACTATTTTCTGTGACTGAAAAAAATGATAGATAAGAAAACAATTTATACTCTTGATATTTTCTCAGACCCAAATTCAAAAACAAAAAAAACAAAAAATTTGAAAAAAATAACGAAAAATAATATTTATTATGTCTCAGAATCATGGAACAGGCTCGAAAAAATCTCAAACGTTTCCATTAAAACACAAATTGTTGAATTTTTCAGATTTTTTGGATCGCTGGGCTGCAGCCACGCAAACCTGGTGTAAAAGGCGTAGGAGGCCTAGGCGCTTCCGAGTTATTCGCGATTATAATGTGTGTTGCAATGGTCTTCTTTCGCAATCTGCAAACTTTTATTTTTTCTTCTGAAATCTTTTCGATGGAGGATGGGGTGTAATTCTCTATCCACCAGTATCACACTTTGAAGGTTTTATGCCGATGGTTTCGTACAAACTGTCAAAACTATCGTCTTTCCTTAGCGTATGGTATACTTATGCAAAGGATTAAAAATGTAAAAAAATGATAATTTGTAACCAAATTCCAAAACCAAAAATATTACTGGGTGCTACAACAATGTATACAAATGTAAAATAAATACTAACAAAATGCACAGAACTGTTGCAGTCATTTTCAAAGTATATTTAAAGTCATGGTGATTTTAAGGCGGGAAAATGGTTTTTATTTTTTTAACTGTAGCCTAGCGATCGAAACAAATCTGAAAAAAAATCACTACAGTTTGTTTTAATAGAAACGTTTGATATTTTTTCGAGCCTGTTCCATGATTCTATGACATAATAAAAAATATTTTTCGTTATTTTTTTCAAAAATATTTTTTTGTTTTTGAATTTGGGTCTGAGAAAATATCAAAAAATATTTTTCTAAAAGTATAAATTGTTTTCTTATCTATCATATTTTTTAGTCACAGAATAAAGTTAAGTTGCCGAAAAAAATATAATTAAAAAAAGGTTTTTTGCTGTAGAGGGGTGTGGGTGGTGGGACGGGGGCTAAGAAACCTTTCAAAAATACTATATTTATGTTAGAATTATAATGTAACCACTTATACGTCATTTACTTTAGGGGAACTTATTACCATTTAACCGGGGGTACCCTTTGAACGGAAAAGAAAGAAATTAAATGAAATAAATTAATCGCAGCCGACACTTCATGTCGCTGGAATATTAATCTAGTAAAGAACGTGTTATTACTTCAAAATTAGTAAATTCATAACATAAATGGAGGTATTCACCAGCCGGATTCTCGTATGAACGGAAGAACTTGGTCTCACCGTGTAAATAAGGCATCATTAAGTGGAATAGTTTTCGCGTAATTTTGCTTCAAATATATGCAACGTTTACTTTTTAAACATTTTTTTCTCAAAAAGACTCCTAATTTTTTCTTTAAATTCTTTCCTGGAGTATATCAAAACGGACGGTAAAAAATGGGACTACTCTCATTTCCAACGATTTCAGTATTTTCGAAAAATGCAGAAAAGTAACATTTCTGATCTCCATAATCGAAGACGGAGATTTTTGCTTTGAACAAGGTTTGTCCTAAAAAATCAACATTTTAATGAATGTCAACTACCATATTTTGAAAAAAGGAGTTTTTTGTGATTGAAATTAATGCAATTTATAAAAAATATTTTCTCAATCAAAAAAATGCGGAAATTTTTTTCTTTAAATTTCAAAAGTTCACAAAAAATCTTGCAATTCTGGTGTACTGACCCCTTAAGGATAGTCGTTTTAGCCCAGCTTCTACGCCTATCTTTCAGAGAATACAGAGATCGTATTTCGCTTATGGATAGCAAGTTTAGCTCACTTGCCCTTAAATAATATCCTATTTGTTGTCAGTTAATGCACTGCACAAGAATCTTAATAAAATATTCAGGTATAACACCGAAAAGAAAATTTAACAAAAAGCTTTTACGAATACTTTAATAACGCAGTAGTGTTAAAATACGAAACATCAGTTATTTACAAATAAAGAATATCAAAAAAGTTGCTTTTCATAATGCATTACATTAATATCAAATGTTTAACTGCAGGCGACCTCTTCCTTGGAGACTTGTTGGTGCATGATGTCACCTGTGTCGTAAGCTGTATCTCACTGAGTATGAGAATTCAGTCAAATATTTGCATTTTTCGATCAAAATAGAAACTGTTGCAATGTGTTTGGATTTTTCCTGGAGATTTAACGAAACCACAGACACCTTTCACACAAAGGAAGCTGCAATGTTTTCCGTCAATTTTGCGTATATTCGAAATAATATTTTACGTTAGTTAGAAGTATATGTTTTTGCATTTTTTTCCGAGTTTTTGAGTATCCAAAGAAACTGCAGGCACCTACCAAAAGCCTGGAGGTTGCCTTGTTTTCTTTAAATTCTTTCACGTTTACATTAATTGATTAGTGATTCCGGGAGCGTCGACTGCTAAGGTCATTAATTTAGTAAGTGTAATGCATGTTTTTTTCATCGGGAGGTTGCGATGATCTTACAGAAATTCAAGTGGGAGGTTATCTGTCACCATCCTTCCTCTCTCCCTGCGATTACGCCATTTTTGGCCCCCTAAAAAAACTCAAGAGACAAACTATCCACCTCGGACGACGATGTCAAGCAGTTGGTGCAGAACTCGTTCACGATCCAGCCCCTGGAATTTTACGAGACAGCCATTCACCGCCTCGTGTCCCAGTGCCTCAATAGTCAGGGCCAATACTTCTAACATACAGCTACTGTTTTTTCTCCCTAGGCCTCCGGATCGTTTCTTTCTGAATGCTCCTTATAGTTATAGACAAATGTAATCTTTGAAAATACGTTCCCACCCTTGAGCTAGTCATTTTTGACAAAAACAATTGTTGCGTAATTCAAGAGGCAATGATTACTAGTTTAATAGACTTACCAGATTCACGGAGGTGGGAGTTGCTTATTGTTCGTACAATTTTTTTCTGTAATTTAAAAATTTGGAATCTATGGATTGTGTTTCACCACAATACTGTGCCATATCTCAGTCGCGAAATATACACAACAAGCCGCAAGAAGGCTAACTGAGTTTGAATTAATTTGGAACGCTTAGCATATTAAACTTGATTTTGTGTTCAATTCGTTTAAAAATAAATTCCATTTGAGGTTTAACTGAACTGATAGGCACAACATTTTGTTGCCATAACATCAGTGGTAACACATCGTATATTTTCAATGGAATATACAATTGTTTATTTGAAATGGAAAACTGCATTTAAACCATTTTCCGTCGTTGCCTATTAATTTGTTATTTCGAAGTAAATTTCATAATCTGATATTGTACTATTTACTGCTTTTTGTAATTACTGTTATTTACTTAACTATTTACTGTTATTTGTACCATCAGTGAAGATAATTGTTTTCCTCTCTCTCTCTCTCATACACACACACATACACACTCAACTTTGCGCTTTGTATTATTACGATACACGCAATACGGCAACATTTGTTTACATCGTAATGAAAAGAACATGAAAAGCATATGTTCTTTTATGGGTAATCTTAAATTTCAAATTGCGTGTCCACGAACAGATCTAGCCAGCAGCGGAACGGGTGACCGCGCAGGAGAGACCACTAGGTGAAGGTCAGCCTGAGGTGCAGCGATCGCCTTAGCGCCCGCGGGGCACCGAGCGGACCGGTCTTTGAAGCAGTCTGCGCAGAAGCGACTCGAGCCAGCTCCTGTCGCACCCGTTTTCCTGTTCTTAGCCGCTGCTAAAGCACCAGAAGTGACCACTGAGAAGCGAATATTGCACCGTTCAAATTCAATTTTACGTCGCATAGTCTGGGAGCGGCTTGACGGCCATCGCTTACAAGGATCGTTTCGATTTTTAGTGTTTTTATCAATGTATTATATGCATTATCAATGTATATATTTCATTTATTACGCGTTTAATCTGTTTAATATTCAATCAAATAAATTTGCCAATACTCGCCGAATTTTTCATCGACTTTTCAAACCTCAGTATTCACTACGTGATCAAGAGGCGATTGGAGATTGAATGATATACGATATGAAAAGAGGACTCACGGGGTATGCGAATGTGTAGATATGGAAGGAAATATCATTTTCGTATATTTTTCCGAAACGAATGAGAAAGAAGTGTAACTGTGGAAAATTCCATGTAATTTTGAATTTGAATGTTCGACGCGTCATTCACTTCGCCTTCTATGGACGGGATGACCAGCGCCGGTAGTGGCAAGCGTAATCGCAACGTCATTCGACCGAGCGCCGGTGACTGGTCGCGGAATAGACCCCGGCCAGAACCTGGTCTGTGGCGACTGTTGGAACCGATTCAATAGGACGACAACTCTGAATTGTCGTTGCACTGGATTCCTTGATCACATTCAGGCGAAAGCTCGAGAAGCTCCCTGTACAAAGTGTCGTTCACCGCGCGCGATCTTCCCGTACATTTTCCATCCCATTCATTTCTGAAATCCCGAGAGGGACACCGAGAGTGAATGGGGAGGGGGAGTACAATCCATACCTTACCCTCGTAACTAGCAAACGAACGAAGCGAACGAACAACATTCTATAGAAGAAATATGGCAGAATAATAATTCAGCGTGCAGTGTCATCATGCTGACGAGAGTGCTACCAACAAAAAATGGGTTGGTGTCACCAAGCAGCGCCCCGCCGTCCAATTGGTGGCGTAGAAGTAGCCGGGGTGGGCGCGAGGCGAAGGAACGCATGGGCCCGCACGGCGGCGAAGCTGAGGGCGGAAGCGGCGGCGGTGGCAGCGCCAGATTCGGCTCGGTGCGCAGAGACTGTTCTGGCGCGCTGTATAACAGGGTTCCATTATTGTAACTTGCATCAAGACACCAATTTCGAGATGAATTTGGTAACTTCTCACATTACCAAGAGAGGGAGATCGAATGCAATCGGTCTCTGAAAAAGACTTCTAGCACCCTACTGCTCTGATCGGTAGTTTTCTACCGATAAATACCAGCGGGATGCTGGAGCAGTGTCCTAACAAATGGGCCACGGACCGTCGCCTTCCTCATTCTTGTTCCCTCCTCTCACACACACGCATTATATGCACTACACTACTATAAATTTCGGGAGCTTAGTGCTTACCTGGACTGGGTGCGGTGACGCTTTAGCGGATGTATCTAGAGTAAGAAACCTCCTCAAACCGACGGTCGGCGCATCACGTTGATCGGTGCCCGTTCTCACATTCTAGCAGGTTCGGTACATCGCTACCTCCTGGGATATAACCTACACTACAATAATAGCACTAATGACCTTAGCAGTTGGCAGGCCCTGAAACACAAAATAATCAGTCCATTAATCAATCCAACGCACGACTCACAAGTCAGCCACAGTCTAAAAGACGAACATGAAGGTAGAAAATCAGATTAGGATCCTGATAGAATCAGAGGGGATATGTTACAGAGGCTCCTGAAAAAACAAATAACTACAGTAAACATATCACCACAAATCACCGCGTTTGAGAAAGCGGATGGATTTGGAGGAAACAAAAAGTACCTATCATTAACCTAGCAGCCTAGCCTAAATAGTTTGAAAGAAGGCACTCTAAAGGAACGCGAAAGACAGCCTCACTTCTCAGGCAATAACAATTCAACAATAATAAAAATCATCAAGAAATTCGAACGTTACACTTTCAGCCTAAACAAAATCACCAGAGCCGACAGTTCCGATTCAGCACCACGTTTACCAGTATAGCTATGGAAAGCGCGCATCCAACAAGAAGCATCACCAGATGAAGAGAAACGATCGTGTATTGGCACAAGTTATGAGAGAGACAAAGAAACGTAACAAGACGCCGTGGATTGAAACAGTCAAGGCGTTCCTGAGTGGATAAGCTAAGACTTTAGAATAATAACAGAGATGACAAAGAAACAAGACGAGATTAGGAAAAATTAGCCTAAATCCCAGATCAAGTCCACGGTGTCTGGCTAAGATTATGGGCAGAAGAAAAAATTGCAGACAATTCAATGGAAAAATTGTTGATCATTGACTAATGATCCTAGGAAAAAAAAAAACCCGGATTCTGGATCAACTACAAAGAGAAATTAGATACTCTTCCATAAAGTTGAATAGGGAAGAGCTTTTACATTTTAGACGTAAATTGAAAGATCATGAAGTTCCTCCAAGCATGCACGCGTCTCTGGAACACCTGAATTGTTCCTAAGGGGCGTTCTTGCAGAAATGAAAGCATACGTCGAAAGATAGTCCAAGCAGACCCGCTCGCTCCGCGTGGCAACATCGATACACCTCATAACATTCGTGCGAAAATCTCGGCTCGAGTATCAATCATCAAAGACAAGTGATAGATTATCTGATCTCCTCCACATCGATGGCTAGTTGTTCAGGAAGTCTCAAACGGAGGTAGAGTGTCTGCTAAACATAGCGCGCCTGTTAGTAAGACCATCGTAAGGCCATCGTAATCGACGAAAACAAGTGTGTCGTTCTCAGCATCCATTGAAGTAGAAGTACCAACATCCCGACAATTGAACTCTGTTATAAGACTGTAAAATCAGACATGACCATGGAGGACGCCTATACACACTGAGTCTCAAAAGGTCGCGGATATGTCCACCTCATCGTCACAAACGTCGTGATTGAAAGTACTTAGAATGAATCTCAAAGGTGGAAAATCGTTCAGGCTATCAAAACCTGGGCAGTACCGGCGATTAGGTACGCTGCTGGTATGATATATTTGGACCAAACCAGAACTGGATAATCTGTATGGCCAAATTAGAAAACTAATAAAAGGACTCACCAAAAGCACTCACCAATTGCGCAGAGAAGACGATATACTATATTTCCCCGAGATCGGGATCCCGTGGACTTTGGCAACACAGAAGAAAAGACTAACAAACAGAAGAAGCACTGACAATATATTTAAGGGAGATGTGACTCGTTGAATTATAGAAGGAGGGTATCCTTAAATCAAGAATTGCCCGTTTCATTAAAAGAGAGGAAACATACGAAGCGCTGAAGGTGGCATGACCTGTCTCATCACAAACCAGATTTGTGATAGATCAAATGGAAAGTGGGCGGTATTCTCACCAGAGATTGGCTATGGGATGGTTCCCTTAAGAAGAGACTGACGTCTGTTCATAGCCGAAGAATAGGCTCTAAGGAATAAGGTCATTCAAACAAAAGTAGATAAGACACATGATGGCAAGTGTAGACAGTGCAATGAAGAGGACGAAACAGTGAATCATGTAATCAGTGACTGCGGCAATATTGCAAAGTTTAAAACAACACAATGGGGTTGCCGTCGTATTACACTGGAGGCTGTGCAGAAAGTATGGCTTGCAGGCAACTGAAACACAAAACTAACAAGATGGTCGAAAACCTTAATACGACAATACTCTGCAAATCACAAATATGAGAGACCATCCGTTGGATCATAACATGCCAGACCTCACCTGCATTGAAGCCCATAACACTATAGAAAAATAATGATTACTCATGATCTCCGGATATAGATAGAAAATATCTGGAAACATCTGTAAAGATCACAGTGCTAATAGTAATAACTGGGTCACTATTTGCCACATCCAGAGACCACTCTGTATAGACGAACTGCCTAGGTCTTACTGTGATTCTCGCATGCATTCTCGCTTTTGCAATTGCAAAAGACAGCACTACAGGGCTATGCTCGTATCCTGAGTAGTTATCTGGGATTCTTAGGTTCTTGGGTAGAACCCGAATCCAGAGGAGTCTCAACCAGAGGATAGCTGCCGAATTATTCTACATAGTAGATGCGTTCAAGCTTTCAAGATGGCGGAACGACATGAATGAAAACTTCTATTCAACGGCATTGTCTACAGAGGTCAGTTGCTCCTTTCTTGGCTCCTTCCAAACTCTAGAGCAAAATTCCACAAGTTCGTAAACGAAATTGACCATGTACTGTGATATGTCGACCATTCCTTTGAGTACTGTTCATTTATACGCGCAATTGCTGCTACGTTCATCAACCCCAACAAGACCTTTACTGCATCTACTTTACCTTGAGTCTTCCATCTGATGGATGAAACTGGTAACGAATCAGAGTTTATTTAGTAAAAGAAGATGATGTGCACTTGTTATTGACGATTATTTCATGTAGTGTACGCGCACTATTCAATCATTAATTTGACATGGCCTTCATGTTTTAAATTTTGTAAATATCTATCATTGTTACTTACATTAAATTTTTGCGTTGAACATTGATTGACGCTGTTAAGACACAACAATGACCAATGTAAATGTAAGTGAATTTTCCTGAAAAAAAAAAGCAACAAATATTTTTATTTGTCATTAGGAGTGATCTGTCTTAAAGTGTTGATCGTCGTGGTCAAATTCGATTTCTTCAAGATATGTGTGTCTGTGTTGTGTGCGTTCATGGTAATTAATGAGCGAGTATAGCTATACGAAAGGGGTTTCACATCTGCCATCCAGCTCGACGTTTTCCCCTCCACCATACCGCTACGCTTGTGAAAAAAGTTAGTCCTTGAGTGCGTCATTTCGACGCTTAAACGATGATGATGTTGAAGATTATAATTCACTGAGGACACCACAAATTGAAGTATTATTAATCATAATAATTATAATTATATTCATTATAAAAAAGTAGTTTTCATTTCAAATGTTTTTCACCCCTTTCTAAATTTGAACTTTTTCATGCATTGGTCAGAAGAGGGATGAATTCATGATCTCTGAAGTCAAGTGAGATTTGTGGGTCTATGAAGCTAACCCCTCATCCCGTACAGTCGAGATTTCTCACACTTGCCCCACCATTGAGCTACGCTCTGCCATCGCCAGTACAGCTCCAATACGCAACGTCTTGGAAACTCCAAACGGGCATTCTTCCAGAATTAGTCGTGGTTGGATTGATTGATTAATTGGTGATTCCGGGCGCGTCAAGGTCATTTGACCCGTAAGTGTACTGTATGTTTTTCCTCTGGAGGTGCCGGAGATCTTCATCCGCTGGATGGTAAGATTCGATGCCGACCTACCATCGCCTAGTAGGGTTTTCCTCAACCAGATATCTCCCACCAGCTGGGCACCACCCCAGCCGGGACATACTCGAAGCTCTCGAGCAGTCTCCCGGTATGTGTGGTAGAGTAGTGCATGTAAATGTTTTTGTAAGTAAGGGGTAGGATAGGAGAAGGAATAGGAAGGAAAGATCATGCGCAGTCCGAGGCCCGATTGTTAGGGTGCGGCTCCGGCATTCGCCTGGTATTGATGGGAAACTACCGATCAGTACAGCCAATCACTAGAATTCTCCTCCAGAAGCGCCAGAATTCGACCTAGCTATCTAGCTAGTGTCGAAAATCCGGCCACCGGCGGGATTCGAACCTAGGACTCGCGGTCCGAGGCAGTACATTGGCATCGGTTGATGTCCCGAGCCGCCTCTGCCGGTCGTGATTGGAGACACTGCATATTCTGTGTACCTAAGAATAATTATAATTCAATCTCGAATAGACCGTTTTATATCTCTTAAAACATTCACAGTTCACATCGACGTAGTAAACTTTATTAGCATCCATTACGGTAGAACAGTTAAGCATACAAGTTCTCAATTAGACTCTGGGGCCGCAAGCACGCAGCGCTACACCTCGTTAACGTTTCTCTACTAAATGGTTCGGTGTGACACTTGACTGTTTTGTGCGAGTCGGAAGTGATCGTGCATCATTAGTTCGTGTGTTCTTCAATGCATCTCTTTGACATGAGCCCTGCTCAACATGTGTAAAGTACCGTACAAACTGTGTGCGTCCCGACAGGTTAAGGGGAGGACTACTACTCCCATGCCACAAAGTGGAACGCAACAGTGACCACTTGCTACATGCCGCTGCAACCTTTCAGCGGCAATTTGATACCTCTGTAGCGTCGTTCACCGACTGAGGTCTTAGGGCACGAGTCTAAACGGAGGCGCATTTTTGACACCAAATAAAGACTACCTGGACCGAATGCAAACCCTGGGAAGGAGACAATTCTAGTGGTCCGCCGCTTTCTGTTTTCTGAGGTTTTTGAATCAATAATAAGCGATTGGCAAAGCAGTAGCCAATTAAACGGGCCATTTTCCCTTCCTTATACTCATTCTCTCTTCCCCCGTCCATATACACTACACAGTAGCATGTAGTAACATGCTACAAGTTTAGAAGATAATGTGAATTGGAAAATTGAGAGAACCAATTTCATACGAAGAGAGACTTAAGAACCGAATTGTTTTAATTTATTTATTTTGCCTATTGCTTCAGGTTCAGAGTCATAATTTAATACGAGGCTCGGGGCGAAAGTCATGGCAACTATTATTTTTTCTAAAAGAAATATTATCGGATCATACAATTTTATTTGTCGTGAGAGAGAAATGCAGTACTTTGTTCACAACAACAGATGGTTCTGTAAGTGTCTCTATTAAGACTGAAAGCAATGTAAAATCAGTTGTCTACCACAGTGCGGGATATATGTAAACTTTCTCGCTGCGCTGCGACATCAGGACAGCCGTTATCTGTGGAAGAAATGCCCTAGGATGTCACAGAAATTTGGTGGAAGATGTTGGTAGTAATGCCCTTTCAAACACGCTAGATAGCCAGAAGAGTTTCAGCAAGGACGCGTAGACGCATGAGATTAGCAACGCACGGGAAGACCTGCGAGTGTGCGTTTGTCGATACCACTTTCGTTTGACTCCTCTCTTTGACTCCAGTAGTCATCATCTGCATGTCCTCGTCCCCTATCGTTTGCCTCCATCCAGCAGGTGCTCGATTACTGCGGATCGCTGTGCGACACGGTCCCGAGAGTTGCTGATCACTGCATCGCCGAAAATCTTCTGATTCCTCTTCTCTCTTCTTTTTTCTTCTCTCTATATATATATATATATATATATATATATATAGAGAGAGAGAGAGAGAGAGAGAGAGAGAGAGAGAAAAGAAGCCCACGAACAGAGAGGAGTAGGGTACGTCGTGGAGCGATGGCTTGTAAACGCGCCATCTACCCACAGCTTTTCGAACTCTGACGCTCGAACTAGCGAATAATGTTTTTCCGGGAGGTCACGAAAAGAGGAGAATATTCACCCCTCCAAAATTTCCCCAGGCACGAGTACCATAAGTATCGCGCGCGCCTCGGAGGAACCCTCTTTGATTGCAGCAGTGACGGCGACTAGACTGAGCTCTCTATGATTGTAGCAGCGACGGCGATTTAACTTGATATCATAGGAGTTTATTTCAACTTGATACTTAAAAGTTAGCTTGAGAAGGGTACCTTCGAAAGTGATGTAATTGAGAAGTGTAGTGCACGAACATTCTTCGCATTAACATTCACAATATTTGAGAGAGCAAGTGAAGTGACTCTTTGACTTCGAAATAATTTCAAATTTGTGAAATTCGCGCAGAAGGACATTAACTAAATCCAGCATCTCATATTGCACGGTGAGACCACACACGTCCAAAGTGTGGTAGGTAGGCCGAGCATTTAAAGCATAAATTCAGCAACATTCGATAGCAATATTCGAAGCTGGAAGCGCGAACAAACTTGTACGAGGCGCGGCAGAAGAAGGACGACCCCAGGAAGAGCGAAGCGTAGGTGAGAAAGATTTGGACTGGAACGAGAATCGTACGAGTCCGGAGAACGGGAGAAGGGTGTGGAAATTGTAGGCGAGCGGAGTCCAGAGTTCGAGGGAAGGAAACTGGTAACGTCGTGGGAAAGCAAACGAAGAAGAGCGGCAACACGGGGCGAGCGGCAGAAAATCCGCAAGGTTACCTACAGGCGAGCGATGCGGAGCTGTTGAGGTAAAAGAACTGGTAACTTTTATGCGTTGATCAATTGGGGAAAGAGAATAGCCGTAAAATACACGACAATTCGTGCTAAGAGTGGGTGAAAAGTCCAGAATAGGTGGGAGAAGTATTCCGAACGATGTGAGTGGCAGTTTCAAGTTCATTTACTGCACGTGTCATTAAATTCATTCAAAGAGGCCTTACCTTGTACAATTTTACTTAAATAATTCATGATTTTCCCATGTTGTACAGTTGATATTATCTGGAAAAGTCAGTTTATTGTATTGTGTTAAAAGTAATTGCTTTCTGTCGTATGTGAAGGGGCCAGATTTAAGTAATGTGAATGTTACGTTTTATTGTGTTTTTTTCTCTTTGAAGTTCATTGTTATAGTGAGTGCGAAGCCCAAGGCTAGCACCTGTGAACAGGATACCTTAAAACAAGTGTGAAATTCATTTTAAACAGCTGTGCACGGAAAAACTAGAGAGTAGAAAGAGTAAAATAATGTGGTAAATGGAAATTCAGAAAGAGGAATGAGCAAATTGTGAATTGTAATTGGCGAAAGTGTGTTTAGGCAGTCGAGGTGACGCCAATTTTTTTGTTTTGCCTTGTTTTCCTTTTGTGACCAGCTATTTAAAGTGCATTATCCTGTTATATAATTGAGTGAATGTAATTTTTTCATTGACATATATGCTCATTTTATTCATATTTTATCTGATTCATTGTGTCAAGAGTTCAGACCTTTCTCATACCCAAAAGATCCTGCTTCCTGAGAATTTTAAGCTCGCTTCACGAGCATTCATTCTATCACGCCCACACCACGTGTGTAAGGTACTACGTGGGTGTGTTAGAAAATATATATATATATATACGGTCAGCCATCAAGTGGGATGGCTCACTATGGGATGGCTCATGGCAGTGCTGCACGGGATAATCCCGGTCAACACTTTCTCGCAATTCTACCCCTCACCCTCTCTCTATTTTTCATTATTTCTAACTGCCCTATGCCCACCTTTTCCTCTCCTCTTACCTGTAACAGCTCTAACCAAATACCCGAGCGTCTCTTTTTCAACTCCTAGGCACCATCTCAGGTATCTCTCCTTCAATCTCTTCGATCTCCTCCATTCCCTCCAGCCCCAAGTCTGTCCCCGTAAAAATACGTCTGAAGACAGTGGTCAGACGGTGGTCTGAAGTTGCTCTTCGATAAGAACATCGGTTGTGCCTCGGCAAAAATGTTCACTATCGAACCCCCCAATAAGTGATTTTCAACCGAAAACACATTTAATTTCGTCAAGGGGATTGAATCGATATCGTTTCGAACGTAAATACAAGAACCTCCATATGTAGGATCCTTATTTCATTCCCTTGCTTCTGTTTTGGTGATGTGGTTACTCGGCATGGCTTCTACATTTCTTCTGACAAGTGGTAATAACCGGCAATTCTATAACACGATTTTTGGACATTATACAATTGACTTTGGAAAATAAATCACGTTATACGTTATGGTATGTTCGAGTTGGATTTTTGCCCACAGTAACAACCTAATTATATTCACGGATGTATTATTTTCATCCACTGTGGTCTTGAAGGGTAATTCATAATAATATTTTGCAAGTACTGTTAAAGTAAAAATCCCAAACGAATGATATTGTAGAAAGTGAAATGCAACGTGAAAAGGAATGAAAATCGTTACTGAGACTTGAAGCACGAAGATCTACGAGTTCGCAGTTCACAACTCGATCATGCAAACATTAAATGATGCAAATTCCAAGTTAATTGTTGTTAATCCTTCAACGCGAGATGCCGTCTTCAGACGACACATTTCGTTTAACACTATTCGTGTGGCTCCATCCTTATTCATCCGTCCTCTCTGTAGCGAGATGCCGTCTGAAGATGGATGGCGTCGAACAGCACTCCCAGCTTACTAACTCTTCCGATGACACCTTCGCCTCTCCGCCCCTCCTTTGTCATGATTTTTTACTTTGTCGCCCTTACTTCGAAACACGAAAAAGTATTGAAATCGTGCGCCAGAAAAAGGCAAATTTTCGACAGAAAATCTCTTATTGTCGGGGATTGGTAACGAAAAAGCGCACGCGGCGTGCGCTTTTACGCGGCGGCGATGGTCTAGCGGTTAGCGTATCGGACTGCTAGACCCAAGTTTGCGGGTTCAAACCCGATCGAAGCCGTGGATTTTTAAGGGCGAAAAAATCCTTCGTACGCCTTCCTTCGGAGGGGAAGTAAAGCCGGCTGTCCCATGTTAGTAGATTTACTGCATGTAAAAGATCCTCAAGCCTAAATGACGCCTCTGAGCTAAATTTAAATCGCCTGTTTCGTCGCCCAAGTAATACCTTCGTTCTCCCCTAGTAGGTGAAAGGAGCGTAACGAAATTTGCGTGGTCAGACGGAAGAGCAGGCCTCATAGCCTGAGTCTCGCCACGTAAAATAAGGCAAATTCAATTCAATTCAATTCAATTCAATTCAAAAAGAGGATAAATTCTGTTCCTACATAGTATTTTTTCCTCTAACACGCCGTGTAGTCAGTATCCATATTTTGTGGGTCGTTGATTTCCAAAACTCGATTGACAGCAAAATGTCTATCCGTCAGTAGTGAACGCTTGTGGCCTGTTCAGCCGATTTTCTCCAAAATTGATATTCCCCGATCGATCTGAACAAACTTGAGGCTTCGCGAGTTTGAAATTGAAATCTTGATTGTTGAGGGAAATTTAAATGAAGTCTCAAAAACATTTTCACAAGTTTCTGGAAAATGGCATCAACATTTTTGATTAAACTTTGTCCTGGAATAGCGTAAAGAACGCTTACAATGTTGCAGTTCTCATTTTTGTTGAAATCCCTGATTTTTGGAAATTGGAAAAGTTCGTTTTCGACATCTTCCTACAACTAAAACATTAACGATAGAATGTTTTCCTTAATGAAATCTGTTCTTTAAAAACATCTTGAAAAAAGGTCAAGAACAAGTTTTCGAAAATATAAGTATTTTTCGCGTAATTTTGCGTAAAATACAGGCACTTTTTAAATTTTTTAAACATTTTTACTTTTTCGCTAGAGTAGAGAGAAAGTTAGATAATGCTGCGCGAAAAAATTGCGAATTTTCGGCAGAAAATCTCTTATTACAGGGCCGTGGTAACGAAAAAGTAGATAAAGCCAGTTGCTAAATTAAAAAAAAATCCTTTAACATGTGAAATCAGAATCCATGTTTTGTGAGTCCTTGATAACGAAATATCGAATGACGGAATGACGGTCTGTTCGTCTGTGAACAACGCTAGCGGCTAAACCCTTCAGCAGATTTTCTCCGATACTGATGTTCCCCAATCGATCTAGCTGATGTCTCGGGCCCTTGAATTTGAAACCGATATTTTAATTTTGGGATGTACTTTACATGAAGCTCCTGGGACATTTTCCAACTTTTTAAAAATTATTGCTCAATTGTTTTTGATTAAATTTTGATGATGGATAGTGTAAACAACGGTTAAGAGAATTAAGCAGTTTTCATGTTCGTTGAAAACCTTCATTTTTCGTAAAATTACAAAAGTTCAACATTTTTTCGGAGTCTCCCAACAACTCAAATATTAAAGTTAGAGATTTTTTCCTTTAATGAAATATGTTCCTTAAAGATAGATTTTGAAATAAAGGTCATATACAATTTTTTTTTAATTTAAGTACTTTTCGTGTAATTTTGTATGAAATACGGGGGAGAAAGTACGTACTGTTTTAGCACAACCAGTTTTCCTCACAAATAGCATCAAAATTTTCTTTAAATTTTCTTTTCGTATGTATCAAAAGACGGTAAAAATGACAATAGTCAAATTCTGGGTTCTATATTTAAGGAAACTACAAAAATTTAACTTTTCCAAAGTACAAAATTAGAGATAGAGATTTTTTGCTTTAAACAAAATTTCTTTAAAAAATCAACTCTTTACAAAATGTCATGTACATTAAAAAACACGAATAGTTTTCCCTTAATTTCTGATTGAAATTATTGCAAATTGTGAAAAGATAATTTTCTCTAAAACTGCTTCAATTATTTTCTTTAAATTTTTTCATGTTTTAAATAAGGGACGCTTAAAAGAATTGTGTAGGGTTGGATTAAGACTAAGATTTTTCAGTGTCGGTCCGGTTTGCTGAGTCAGAGCGGTTCCTTGGCGCAAGGGAAGTTATCTTAGAGGACCTGAGTTTCGGTACGGAAAAAATGTTGTCGCTTGAAAACACATGTGCAGGTATATTTTATAGTATAATATTTCGGAGCAGTTAGAAATAACGCGAGAAAGTATGTGCTTTTGTAACACTACTAGTTTTAAAGATATTGGTCCAACTTTGTTTTAATCTGGAACATTATAGTTTGGAACACTATAGTATACGAATAGATGGATCTTCAGAAGACAAATTCAGCTACCGATATTTGATGAATAATTAGCAGCACACAAGTGTATGAAATCCGGCGTCATACAAACAGCAGGTATTCGACAGTTACTTGCGTGGCGCCGGACAACGCAGCCATGTCGCAGAGCAATGCAGCGCCCTTGGATCGAATTTTCCTTCCAAGAAACGACTCGGCGAAGTATGTTGCAATGGTTCAAGGCCCTGAATATAGTTTTCGTCCAAAAGAATCAATCGAAGTGACAAGGAAATCGGCGTTGTTGTCTCATTAGTAGCATCTTTCATTAGGAAGATTAAAACATCTTCGAATTTAAAAAGGCAAGGGGCATGTTTGTTTGATACGTGGTAGTGAAAGTCTTGCGAAAAGCACTCCACAGTAAATATGCGTCGCTGCTTTTTACTTTCGACAGAAAAACTCACATACTATGGCCCTGGTTTCAAACTGCCCAGAGTTTGTTCAGGTCGACCAGGGAATACCAATTTTGGAGACAATCGTTTGAACGGTTTAGGCGCTAGCGTTGACTACAGACGGACAGGTGTTTTACCGTCAATCGACTTTTCGATATCCAGGACTCACAAACCGTGGGTCCCACCTTAGTGTAGGGCAAAAACGTCATCGCTCCGCAGCAGTGCTGCCCCACACGCGTGAAGGGCAGCTACGAATGAAACGGATTCCGGAACTGAGTCAGTGCGTGTGCACTACGCAGTGAGATTATAGATAGACAATGAAAAATGGAATTCTGCCCTAAATAAATAAATTCCCGCTTCTTCAATACTGCTAGTCCCCCTTCATAAAGACTTCTAAAACTAATAAAACTTACAAAATAAAAAAATCCCATTGATGTTATAAATATTAGAAATAGTACCATGAAAGGTATGCACAGAACAGAAATGAATATGAATAAATAATTCTAAAAGTAATATAAAAATATTTATAGGAAAGCCTTAAAAAATTTTAAAACTATTAATCTACATTACACGACAGCTTACTACATGGCAATATTTTTGACAATTTGACATGACACTACGTTACATAACAATTTCTTGAAAAACAAATAGTTTTTGTGTAATTTCTGCTTGAATTGAATGCAATTTATAAAAAACACATTCTCTCAAAAACATTCGAAATCTTTTCTTTAAATTTGTTCCATCGTGGGAAGATAAAGTACTGTAATTGTGAGCCAGAAACTGCAATTTTTCAACAGAGAAGTTTCATTTAACTTCTGCTACAAGTATATTCTTTTCTGAAAAATTCTAAAAATCAGATCTTAAAAAGGCAGATTTTTTAAATAAAAGAATAGTTTTCACATAATTTGTGGTTAATGTTAACGCAATTTGTAGAAAACTTCTCAATAACGGCTTTAACTTTTTCTTTAATTTATTCCTTTGTATGTAGTAAAGGACACTTAAACAATTGTGCAGGTCTCATTGTCATTCAGTCATTCATTCAATCATTCAGTCTTATTGTACTCTCTGAATTTTTAAAAATTGCAAAAATTACATTGCGAGAAAGTATCTGCTGTTGGAGCACCATTAGTTAAACTGGTTATGGATAGGATTACACACAGGGTAAAAGAAACAGCAGGATATGAAATGGGAATTAAGAGAATACCATAAGTGTACTATGCAAACAATGCAGCACTATTTGCACATTTGGAAGATGATTTACAAGACTTTTTATACAGGCTATTGAAAACTGCAGCACAACACAACATGATTACATCAACTGAGAAAACAACATCATTGATAATCTAAAAGGATCTAATAAAGTGAAAATTGATGGCGGATAATGAAATAATTGAATAAGAAATGAAAACCACATACCTAGGAGAGGAAATTTCGAGCATGAGGGACACCTATAAAGAAGTTAGTAAACCTTAAGAAGTAATTAAAAGAGCTAGAATATTTGGTTATCCAAAAGATGCAACCTGGAAAAATAAGTATCTAACAGAGAAAGTAAAACAAAAATTTACAAAACCATAGTAAGGCCAGACATGGTTCATGGAGCAGAGTCGTATCGTACTAGAAGAACAAACTCTTCATAGAACTTCAGAGATGAGTACATTGAGAGCAATTAACAGGTAAAGAAGATGATATAGAATAAAGAATCAAGATATAAGAAAGAAGAGTAGAGTGATAACATGGTTAAATTCAGAAGAATAAGATGAAAAGGCTAGGATGAACATGCCTCTATGGCAGATATTAGGCTGAAAAAAATAGCATGAGACTCAAAACCCATAGATAAGTGGGATTTAGAAAGATGAAAAGGGTTCATGAAGGGAAGTATGAAGAAAAACAAGTTTGTACCTGTTTAGAAGAAAAAGAAAATGAAGAAGAAGAAGAAGACAAAGATGTGAAAGGAGGAGGAGATAAAGGAGGAAGAAGGAGACAAAGAAGAAGGAGAGAAGAAGAAGAGGACAAGGAAAAGGGGTTAAAAAAGAAGCTTATTGCAACAACTGAATTATCATATTCAATGTATCACTTCTCGGTATATTGCTGTGACAGCAATATACCAAGGATGAGTCTGCTAGCCATTAAATATGTTAGTACTCAAGTATAAAACAGTTACTTTTTTGATTTTTTGGAGTGTGAAGAAGTGTTGTGCAGTATGAATATATTATACTTGTTATTGCATTATTTGTGAAGACAGGTTTTTTTTATATTTAATTTATTGAGGTTTTATATCACTCAAGAGAATTTAATTTGTTGTTCTTGAACAGTGTGCATGCTTTGTTTCTGAAAAATATTTTGTGTAGTTTAGTTCAGTAGTTTTTTTGCTGCTGTAGGTCACTAGTATTGTTATATTTGTCATTGAGAGGCAAAAAAATGAACCAATTGTTCTTCTCATTACTGAGAAAGTCAATAAAAACAACAATTAGGCTGAGGAAGTATTTCTTTTTGTGTAACAATATTTTGGAACTTTACAATGAAGAATTACTTAAACATTTTCTGTTTACTATTTCTGTTTACATTTTCTGTTTCTTTTCATATTCGTTTAAGTAAGAAATCAATGATTTACAAGAATTAGAGATGTTAAAGTTCACTCATGTCAACACATTGTTTGCAATACAGTAGTGGAGAATAGTACTGAATGACTATTGTTGAAATCACCAATACAAATACAATTTTTGACTGCTACATAGGGCAGTGACAAGTTCTACTTACAAAATATTGAACAGTAAGGGTAGGAAAGAAAACATGAAAGGTATTTTGTCTTGTCAGAAACTTCTGAGGTACTCTCATGCAGATGTTAGTTAGTATCCTTTTGAGAACTAAAAAAAGATTGCTGTTTTTAATAAGATTAATGCTTTTAATAAGCTGCTGTTCAGTCTGAAAATAATAAATTGAAGCTGAAATTGTCTCTGTATTTTCTCTTTGGAACAAAAATTATGAAACCTAGAATGATAACAAGTTTTTGTACACTGTTAAGTGGGGTTACTTTGTGACACATGGTGAATTTTTCATAGTTTGAATCTCATGGCACATCCATAACAATGGGAATGCAAACTAACAGCGCTTCATTTTGTCAAGTCACTGAGTATTCTAGAAGCAATTTTGTTCAAACCTCCTGCGCTGTTCATGTGAACACTGACAACTTTATCAGCTGGAGCAAAGAAACTCATACACCCAGCTATTACATGTAATTATTATTAATTGTTAATGCATTGGATTTAATGAAGAGAAGTTTAAGCTTTGTGTAACACCTTGTACATGTGAGTTTGTGAAAATAATAATGTGCACAAGGAAAGTCTCTCTTAAGTGGAACCAGTGGCTGGCAGGAGTGCTAGCAATAGAAATTACGTTGGTAGCATGAATTGCACCTTTGTGAAATACAAAAATGTAAATTGCGAACTTTTCATGATCATAACAGATCCTGGAAATACTGTCCCCTTTACTTGTTTCCCAGTGATCCGGTTGCTTTGAACGTAAATGCGATTGTTAGTAAAAGCTCCTGATTTGGCACAGTGCGGAGAGGCATTCTTGGCACATGTTATAAGGAAGACCCAATACACCAGCAAGGCTTTCCAAGTCCATATATACGAAGTCTTCCCTTGTAGGCATACAAAGAGTCAGAAGTCAGCAGTGACAAATTTTTTCTTTGCAATTCTGTTGATTTGAACAATGAGCAATCAAACAAGTCAAAGGCACATGCTGCACCATTCCCATTGAGGACCCCAAATACCAGCAATAATTTCAATAATAACGGTATGGATGCTTTTAAAATGAATGATTTTGTGGTGGCCAATTTTGAGGGTAGGCATTTCCCTGGAAAAGTGACTTGACATCAAACCGACTGATTCATAGCGAGTGTAATGAGGCCAATGAAAACGCGTTGTAGATGACCAGCCAATCCAGATGCAATGTAACACTCTAAGAGCAAAGTTTTGTAGTATATCATTGACCCTTCAGAGCCAATGGGAACTCAGGGCTGTTAAAGATAAAAGATCTACATTATTAGGGAGCAGATTTCTATGATTTTGCATATTTTTGTCCGTTGCTTCAGGGCATGCTAAGTGAAATTTCTTGATATTTGGTTTTGGTTTTATTTTTTTTGTAGAATTTGATATTATGTAAAATAAAGATATATCTCCAAAATGCTTCAACTTTCCTTATGATCTATTTATTTTTATCTATGTAATTGTTCATTCATTACACAGAGCTTGTCATAGTTTAAATTTTTTCTTTTCTATAGATGATAAAATACTTGTGCAAATTTAGGAAATTTCTTGATATAACTTTTTAAAACCAGGCCGAAGAAATGCAACAAGACATACAATGTACCAAGATGAATATTTATTTTAATTATGTCTCCCACAAAGTAAGGTAGATTATATTCTGTTTGCACAAAAAATATATCTTTCATTCCAAGCACACTTCACCTGTATTTTATCAAGAAACGTTTATACAAGAAATGAAATGTTAATTTTAATTGCATATTAAAATGCATACTTGAGAATTTTTAGGTCTTAAATTCATATTTTTAAAAGCATATTTCAAGATTTTTTAGTTCATAAAATTTCTCCCCTCATACACTATACATCCAAATATTGAAATCAAAACGTACGTACGGATGTGCACCAGTCAAAATGCTAACTTTGCGAAAGTGCAACCCAAAAATTTGTAATATTTTGAGAATGAAAAAGGGTTCCTGTATGAAAAAACAACATTGTTACTCTATTTGTAAATAAATATTATGTATTTTGTACTTTGTATAAATATTATGTACTTTGTGGTTCAATTTTCTTTCATGCATTACAGAATGAAATAAAACTTGTCATTTCAAATTCAAAAGGGAGACCAGAACAGCATTTCAAAGAGACAAAATCATGTATAAAACAAATTTTGTAGCTACCATGGACGTGGAATCAAGATCATGAACAAAAAAGATTGTTTCCTTACACGTAAGTACAAATGTAAATTTTCGAGTAAGAATAAAAATGTGAATCTTTTTTTTTTTGTTGTTGTTTTTTTACAATAATTCTTTTTAATTGTGATTTTCCATTATTTACATTTTTTTGTACCCCTACTTCAGTTAGAATAAATGCCTTTTTGGCTGCCAATTTTAGATTATATAAATGCTTGGATTTCCGAGCTCTAATAATTATTACAGATTCTGATTCTTACAATAAATCACTATTTACAAATGCAGTTTACCTACATTTTGGAGGAGGAGAAGAAGAAGAAGAAGAAGGAGGGAAAGAAGGAGAAGTAAAAGAAAAAGTAAAAAAGAAAAGAAGAAGAAAAAGAAAATGAAAAAGACAAATAATAATAATAATAATAATAACAATAACAATAACAATAATAATAATAATAATAATAATAATAATAATAATAATAATAATAATAATAATAATAATAATAGTAAGAAGAAGAAGAAGAATATGCATAAAAAGAGGAAGAATAAGAGAAGGAAGAAGACAGTCCCGTGTAGAAAAAATACTCAAAATCTGTAACAAAGTAACCCCACATGATGTATGGTATGAAATTGGTCATAGAATTTTCTTTAAAAAGAAATACAACTCATTTTTTAAAGCATTTATTTATCTAATTAAGAACAAACTACAAACATGGATCAGTCTATTATAAATGGTTACTTGATATTGTAATAATGATCAACAACATATACTATATGAAAATGTGTGCATAAAAATGACACTTACAATGCAAAAAATCTTATTATGCCAAATGTAATAACAATTTTCAATACAAACAAGCAATCTTTTTTTTTAACCAAAAATTCTTTATTTTTCTTTGGATATAGAAGAGATGTTGTGAGACAATTTACATAATGAATTGGTTAGACATAAAATTAACCATGTTTCAGCTCAGCTCACTAATGATGAAGTGTTTCTCACAAATACTCAAATGTTATCACTATATATTTTGCTTTTGCATTTGCAAATAAATTTAAAAAATTTAAAAAAAAAAAATGATTAATCAATAAACTCTAAAATATATTTATGCCAAGAACAATTTAGATGATTTTTTTCAATTTTCAAATTTTAGATATTTATGATATACAAAATACCAAAGAAACTAAATTTTGAACAAGCAACAAGCCAATTTTTGAGAGTTAACATCAATTTCAGATGTAGATCTCAAAGAATTCACAAATATTAGCTGTGAAATGAAAAACAAGACTAATGTAAGTTCCCCAAATCAAGACAGTTTCACAAGGTAAAAATTGCTCTCCAAAATGCAAGTTGAAGATTCACCAACATACATTTATGCACACACATACATACAAATACATTAACACAATTACCATTGATTTCCTACATTTAAACACAAGTTGGAATTATCTAGGAGCTAAGTTTGCTGCCTAGATCATTATACATAATTGAATATAAAGTAAATGTATAACATAAAAGAAAAAACACTATCTACCTACACTGTGGTTCAACTGACCACATGCACCAATTTCAAGCCTCGAGCACATAAATCACCAATACACACAATTTGTATAATGCCATAAATTAATTTTTTTTTCATTTCTGATTTAATTTTTATAATAAAATTTCTAGAATATTAATTTCTGTACACAAATTATTTCTATTAACATTTTTCAACCAAGGTAACTTCACAATGAATGTGGATTCCTATTAAAGTAAATATAATTTTTTGAACAATGTTGGAGTAGAGACAATTCATTTCTACATGTGATGTGATAATTTTCTTATTCTTCTAGATTTTGGCCCACTCACCTTGAAGAAATTTTGAAAGAAAAGATAGACAAGTGTTGGAATTGGTAGTACATATTTAACCTTTTTATAGTACTCACATTAAGTTAGAATAGAAATCCCTGACTCCTTTTGGGAGCCAGGACTGAAAATTCTGAAATGAGTAAGACGTGGGCTGCCATTTACAATATAATTAGAAACAGCAAGAGTATTTTTTCCTTTTATTTGTTTTTGAGTGTTTGTTTTTGTATTTTGTAATTTTTATTTTTGTTTCCATTTTCTTCATCTTCCCCATTCAAATACATATCAACAGTATATCAATGTAATATCAACAGTAGAACAGAAAGTATTTTTAGCAAAGAACAAAAATAAGAAAATGAAATGAATACTTTAAGTAAGACTTTAAGCATAAGTAAATGCAATTTAGAAGGTGTCAAATATAAGAATTTATACACGACACTCTTCAGAAAATGCTTTTGGAGGGAATGTGAACCAGGATTCTATAGAATGGCACATATAAATGAAGTTGCAATTCAACATACTTCTTAGTGTTAGAATCTGCCTTGTACTTAGATTGTTTCAAAAGGCAAAGAAAATATCTCAACATAACCATAAAATATACCTAACAAATATGGCACGGGTATATTGTTATCTTTATGTCACTTGGGACTTATATTGTTTTATATGGCAAAAAAGTGAAAAACCCAAAAGCAAGTTCAAAGTCTTCATAACAATTCTAAGAGATATATGCAAATCTACAACTACAGATCACCCTCACTCAAGAAGATATTACCATTTATTTAATATGATAATGCATACAAAAATTCAATTCAAAATTATCTGATAATAAGGATGAGCTTTCAAATTGGGAGAGCCTCATAAGAAATAAATTTAGGCTTTGCAAATCTTTTCATTTATACAAAAAGTTTGAAACACTATTTAAAAAAAAAAAAAAAAAAAAAAAAAAAAAATCAAATTTAATTATCATTCCTTCACAAATTAAATCTCTTAATATCCCTTCAGAATATCGCAAAATTACACCTACTTGCATTTATATTTGTTTCAGCACAAAGATGTCTCAAAAATTACAAATTTTCCTCTAAAAAAATTAAAAATGTAAAATAAATGATAATGCAAGATTAAGAATTTTCATTTCAGGACTTCATAAATTGCTGCATCAAAATGAATCAGATACAGTACACAAAATTAGTTTTTCTATGCCCAAGTATATAGCTGAGCTATATACTACCTTTAAAGCACCACATTACAGATACTGGCCAAAGAATAAAATATGTTTAGTCTTTTGTTCTTCATATTGCACATAAATTGGAAATTTTATAACAATTTTCTTGCCAAATGTAATCACACATATTTCTTAATTATTTAAAATTTAAACGAAACTAGTATTTTCAATTACATTTGTTGAAATGCATCAGGAATTGAAAGCTGATGTGTCCCAGGTGAAGTCAAAAAGAAACACTATATTATGTTGTTTGTACCTCTCCCAATTCCTCTTATTTTCATCCCAGCTAATTCAATATTGTCCTCCTGGTAATGAGCAGGTTGACATTGCTCTGCCCTGAGAAAACTTACCAATTTACCATGATAGAAACAGTATAGATAATAGAAAAACATTTATAACACCAGGGAATATTTCTTACTTTCTTAACAAATATTATAAGCATTTTTATCAATATACACAATGATTATATCTGTATTTTTCCCTGTTTAATTATTATATTACACTGAACTAATTTCATCATTCTAGGCTTTATCAAACTTTTAGACTGTCAGGATTCAATGACATGTTGATTGCAGTAATTGGCGTACTACACAACCACTATGCAATACAGCAAATAATCTTTGTTCACGTCCATCTCATCATTTAAAAACAATCATGATTTATTTTGACATCCTATTATTTCAACAAGTGAAAAGGCACTGCTTACATTAAAATTATTTGTTTTGAAGTTACATACGTCAACATTATGACAAAACTTTCAGAAAACATTTTTTGTACTTTTATTGAGTCTATTAAAGCTGCACCTTAAATGATGAATGGTGTTGTGCAATACAAGCAGAGATACAAAACAATCTTGAGTGTATTTCTAGAATTTTTTCACAAACTTAGCTCAAAATCTCTAAAATAGTAGTGAGAACCAAGTCCCTTGATCAAATGAAATATTAAAACAAAACAAAATTAAATGATAAATTATTATATTTGATTTTGAATTCACAATTATATTTTGATATAAGGCACTCTTATCAGAACAGAAATTCAGCTTATATCTAGATCTCTCTGGTTTAGATGATACATTAAGAATCAATTAAATAATTACAAAAATATCAGTGCAATTTGGAAAAGGATTGAGGAGCTAAAATTGCCCATCATTCATGTAGAGTTGTCATAATGACTCAGCAAATCTTTTTCATATGTAACAATGGAGTTCAAATAGGCTTGTATATAAATGTACTTGACATTTTGAAATCCTGTGATTGTATTTAAATTCAATAGATCCACAACAATTTTTTTAAGAATACTATTTCTAATACCTTTGTGTGTAATTAAGGCATTTTGATTGTATACTAATGAAATTATTTTTCTTAAAGTATTTAATAAGAAGTAAATAGATAATTTTTAGAAATAATTTGAATTTCTAAACAACAATGTGACTGAACAAAAAAATGTATCAGCTGCTCATTGCACAATTCCATTTAGCTTCAAAATATGAATTCATATTTTTAGAATTTTTGAATCACATCCTGGCAAGTTACATCAAAGTACAACCACAGCAACACTTTTGTGGGTAATCAGGACAGAAAACCTTGTGCTCTTCACCATATATATAATAAAATCCACGATGGTATTTCCATTCATACCTCACAGTGGTAACTGGTATAATGCGAACTTGATGACGCTGGAAACAGTGAAGAAAATAAATAGAGTAAAACTAAATACTTCAAGAACAAAAATTTCATACATTAAAACAGTTGTTATGTCTTTCAATAAATATACCAATTTCAAATATGCAATATACAGAGATCTTCAATTTAAAGAGCCAAATCCACAGAACTTCACTCCACATCTGAGGTCGTCCATAAATTACTTAATAACAAAAAAAGTGTGTGTGTGTGGGGGGGGAGTGGAGAGAGTGGAGGCATTGCACTGCATTGCATAGGGGTAGAGGGTATGATACTTGCCCAACATTATTTATTTTTCAAAATAAAATTGACTTTACTATTCGTTATTGTATTGGGTTGCCTGTAACTGTAAATATATGAATTAAATATTCAGTAATAATTCCTTTTAATCTGTCTTATACAAAAAACATGAAATTTATTTAAAAATATATAAATTAATTAAAAGTTATGATGAATAAATTGTCATAATAAATGGAATTACTTTTTCATCAATGATTCATTAATTGAATTAATTAGATTACAAAAAATGTATTCAGAACATCTATAATATATTCTACGATCCAATTAAATTAGAACAGGGGACTCCCACCCCATGCATCATCTATGACAGTGTCTGCCCAGCTTGTTGACAGAAATATTTTTCTGTATGTGTCCTCCTATCCCTCAAATATTCTCCCAACACATTGTTATGAGCAGACAGCATCACCAACTAATTCTGACAGTTGATAACATTTAGGTTTCATTCAATACACATAATTTAGTGTCTTAAAATTCATTTTTTAATTGTGTGTAATTCAACATGAACAGTGTTTAAAGGAAGACTAATAACCTCCACTGTTGTGAGCTTTTTGTAGCACATTGTAAGTGCTGCTCAATTTTTCCAACAGAGTATTTGAATACGTGATAACTAGAGCCTGATTATTATTTAAATAAATATTTTCATATTTAGTAAATAAATATTTCATCAATTTTTTACATTTTTTTTGGTTTGCAGGATAAAGAAAAATATTTTGATTCCTTCGATAGAGTTGTATTTTTTTGTACTAGCAAAAGACAAGAAAGCATATCACTATGACCTCTCAAAACTCTCTAGTAAACAGTGTGTGTATACAAGTTTACCATGCACAATTCAGGGTACTCCTTGAAAGTCATTATTAATTTTCAAGGCATTGTGTTTCTGTGATAAAACTTGCAATGGCATTTCAATGAATTACTAATCTCTCTCCCTCTCTTCCTTATGACTTCTGTGTTAAATGAAGTGAAATTCAGTCATTATTGAAAGTGAAGTTGTTGGCTTGCATTACAGTGTCTTTTTACTTATTATACATAGTAAATAGAGGAGGGAGAGTGAAGGATGTGTTACATAATTTGGGGGATGGGTTCATGCTCATGTTCAGGTATGTTAGCAAGTGAAGTATCCAAAATACTTCAAATTTGTGTTATGTAATTTATGGACAACCCCTTTACATATGGGCAACACGTGCCTTTTCTGAATCTCAGGTATCATCCATGAAGGTATCATTTTTATTTTTGACACTTTTGTATAATTGTCTATGCTGTATGGGCAAACTGTTGGAGTGTCCTTTGCCTAATAGACTGCATTAGTAAACAACGTCCCTTACACTCATCACCATTTTGTGGAGTTCAACATTTAAAAAATTTGCAATAAATAGATAAATAATATGAATAAATAATTATTATCTAATAACTAGTTTTTTTGGAATACAGAGATCAATGAACTTAAAGGAATATTTTAACATAAAATTGCAGAATTATTCTTAAATTTTAGCATCCCATCTGGAGAGAGAGAGAGAGATTTACAATTTGTTGAATGACAAGAAATTAATGTAACACGAAAGAAGTCAACTGAATACAGAATTAATATGTATGTTTGAGGGTAAAGCTACCGAACCCTAAATATTCACTTACCTGAGATAAAACATGCTGATCTTTGAACATCCTTTTGTGCTGTTGAAGAAGCTGTGCAGATGCCATATTTATAGTTTCATCTGGAAAATGCTTGATTGGAGCTATAGCTTCTCCTTCATGATCAAATGCAACTTTGCCTGAAGCACCACGAATAAGAGCTTCTGGGACAGCATCACAATCAACAAGATGCTCTGAAGAATTCACTTTCCTGAAAGCAAAGAGTAAGTTTATTTGAAATCTAAAAATTACCCTTAACTGTAGAATCAGCATGAAACAATGTATTTGAAATAATTAAAAATGAAATATCTTAAAACAGATTACTCAGCATGTAAGTTAAAGAGTCTTCGATATATTACATTTCATAAAACACCTAATAAATAACCTGCAACCTAATAATAAGTCAAATTAAAATTCTGCAGTCTATAAGTTGAATTGCAGGGAGAGCACACTGTATTAATTAAAAAGTTCATACTTAAAATGATACTATTGCAATTGAACCTCCAGGAACAAGTGAGATTTTATGCTCTAAATTCAGTGTTTAGACCTATTCATTTTTTTCCTGCGGTTCATTTCTATCCCATTTTTCTTTCCGTTATATTATGTAATTTTCATTCTCTTACATTATGTGTGGATTTTAAAATTTTCTTATCCATTACAAACAATCCTCAGAAATGTTACAAAATAAATAAATTGAAAAGGTTGATGAACATGATCTAGCCGATCTTGTCTAAGTGACATAAATCATGCTGGAATCTACTCAGTAAAACATAACAGTTATCTCAGGTAAACTTATCAAGTGTAATTAACATTCACTTACCAAGTAACAGTCAACTGAATGTAGCATAGAAGATGGCCAGTACCATCACACGTTGGGCAATTCAATTTTCCAGTTGTGTCACATTTGCAACAGTCTTGACGCCCACGACCATATGTTGTAGTATAGCAATAAAAGCAGCGTTCTTTGTTTCCAGATGCATCAGTGTTGTATGAACTCCCATTGCATGAGATGCAACGAACCTACAAAAATATACAAATTAGAAATGTGGACTACCTACTTCTCTAAGGACATGCTTTTATTCAAATTTTTCTCACCCATCCTTTAGAATTGCATTCATTGCAAGGCAAATTTCCTGCAGCATGACAACGATGACAAGTTTTCACTGAAGCAGTATGAGGTACTTGTACAACTTTTATTTCATCTTCAAAGGGATTGGTAGGTGTTACTTCAATGCTCCATGGCAGAGGAGCAGATCCATTTTCTGGTCCATCAATTACTCCTCCATGGTATGGGGCATAGGTCCAAGATGTTTCCCTCTTTTCAGTGAAAGTTTCCAATTCATACTGCAATGCAATGAAGAAGAGTTTATTAATGATAAAATATTGAAACTGAAATCAGTTTTATGAGAGTACATTGCTTGAGGTGCATGTCTCATTTGTCTGACATGAAACAGTATTATACGGTGCATTAATTATCTTTTCATTGGCTACTACCAGGTGTGAATATAGTCTATCTGATGCACCAGGCATCATTACTCTAATTTTGTCACCTGTAGCATTACATTTACATAAATGAAAATATTTTAAATTCTTTGTAGTATGTACATAGATGAAAGCATATTTGTTGATAATCTTTATAAAAATGTAGATATAAAATATACGAAAGTTATGTTAAAGAACTGACAGTACACAAATAATTTTAAATGTTTTTTGTTTACATATTTCAACCTTATCCTGGACTTCAACATAAGAGGTGTTGTGTTCTTAAATGTTGTTAAACTGAATTATATTAGTCATTGACGATTTGAAAATATGACAGAAAATGATCATAGAATAAAGTAAGTGTATGACCCATTCTGTCTTGGAACATCCTGTTCGTTCCATCTCTATTCACGGGCATCCATGAATAGATATCAAACAATTTATCCTTGCACAACAGGATGTTGTTTGAGATGGAGGGCTGCTGTAGCATTGCACTAACATGGCTACCAGCTACCGCGGTGATGCACAAGCCTCTTTCCCTTCACCCTGTTGGAAAGCCACTGCACCCCACCTAGACTTAGCATTGAAGGGCAAGTACCCTGTGCACATACTTAGATAGTTTGTTCTAATGCTACAAAATACTTTTGGCATAGATTCTATTGGTAGATGTATGCCTGAAGGTAGTTTAATATATCGAATATTCAATATATATTTATAAAAGGTTATGGGATCAAGTTTGTACGTGTATTAGTGTATACTAACATATCCAAATATGAGATTAACATGCAAACTATCCTTTTTAGTTTATTTGTATGATAATATCTGCAATATCAGATTATCTTAAGCTGTCTCTTACATGAAATGCTGAAGAATACTTCAGCAGTGTCACAGCCATATCTTTGGGCACTGCTGTTCCATAACAAAAATGCTTCTTTGCAAAAGCCATTAAGGCAGAACGAGCTTGTTTCTCTGTCACCCTTTCTTCATCAAAAGGTAATGGTTGTTCAGTTTTGTCAGCTGCTGTTTTACAAGTTTGGCTTCCAGGTGGAGGAGGAATGTTTACTGAAATTTTAAAAAAATTATTAAACTATAGTATAGTGATATTAGTGTATATTTACTAACAGGTTTATACTGAATTAGTCATTCTAGAGTTTTAATTTTAACCATGTAATGAAACTTGAAATATTTTAATGGAAAAACATTACTACAACCTGTCAAAAGGCATACATAACTATGGTCTTTGAGCAGTACTTTACTCAATCCTGTTTTTATACACTAATTAAGTTACCAGGTTGATTGGATTATAGAATGAAATGTTTTAAAACAATTATTTTAATTTACCAAATTTGCATAAAATACTTTATTGTAAGTAAAATATAAAACTGTTCTAAAACAAAAACCTTGGGTGTACACCATCAGTAATAGACAGTAGTGTGTATATCATGAATTCTTTTGCTTTCTACAACTAATCCATCTTAAGCAAATAATGTTTCAAGTTATCAGTAGTCCATTGGTTATTCAATGTATTTAACTTTTCTATTCAATATAATATAAAAAACTTCCCAAATCTATTAAAGCCAGTTAGTAATGCAGATCATTTAAAACATTTAAGATAAAAATCACAGTGATACAAATGCCAGTTCATTGTGAGTTCAGTGATCATCAATGTGAGGCTTAGTTTGTTCTGACCATTGACAACTTCAATATAGGATGTTGTTGAACAATATTGTTGTTGTTGTCAATATTCATGTTGTTGAACTGCTTCAAATGGAATTGTAATGGTTTCTGCCACAATATCAGATGTTATTTATGTGAATATCACTGTAACTTAACAAGTGTACTTGAAATGATCTACAACTTTCAGTGTATCTCTGTTGAAACTCCTAACTTTCCTTTTTCTTTGTTATAAATTTATGTATGTTCATGCACCTGACGATGACAATACAAAGAATTGTGAAAATGTGAAGGAATAGTGCTTAACCATGAAATGTGGTTGGCTCATGGGCAGTGTACTAGCTCCCCATAGTGCAATTCCAGGTTTGATTCCTGGACAGGGCAAAAATAGCTGTAGTTTTCCTTTAAAATCGTTTCTGTAGCTGTGTGATGAAGAAAAGCTCAGGCAGGCAGAGTTTCTTGTTATGATGAAGGGAATACATCATGTTTACCACATGTCTCTCTTACTCCCGAAGCATGAAAATTAACTAGACCCATGCAAGGGGGACACCGTTAGCTAGCTGACAAAAGTCGGACAATTGGCTCAAAATACCAAATACATACCTGCATGATTTAAATGAATTGTATTAATAACTGTCTTTAATAGATTAGGGATATTTTTTCATATTACTCTGGGGAGGAAAAAAAATTATTTCAAATTTTTGCGATTTTCGAAAATTTAGAGAGTTCAATGAAAATGATACCTACGCTACGAAAATAATAATTATGCAAGAGTTACTTGGGAGTAACATCCTCTTTCCTCCACTCCTGTTTGAGTTTCGTAGTTAAGCTTAAAATTGAGACATGTTAGAATTAATTGAATTCCCTGTAGGTATCAATGTACTACAAATGATGTGAGCATATTATATCTCTCCCAAGTTTTTAGAATTCAATACAAGATATTTACAAATACATATTTATTGGTTTTCTGATGTTTCTTTGTGCTATGTTAATGTGTTAATTATACTGACATTAATACGAGAAATGTCCTTTCTACAGGTATATTTTGCATATGTTTGTGCAGGTCTGTGGTACACACAGGATACACAAACACACAATGCATAATTAGGAATGTGCTTAAAAATATCCCGTATTTAGCAACAATAGTATAAAAGTAGGTTCATGATCTTTGCTTTCTCGGTTCAAAAGGAAAAGAGGATGAGTGTGAGTCTGTGGGAACAGTGAAGTTTTGAATTCATCAACTTTAATGAATAAATGGAAGATGATTTTTTGTGATTACTGCTAAACATGGTTCAGTTTTGTAAGAATTTAATGATTGAAAAGTTATGCTTCTTTTATTACAGAATGTTTTTGCAAGAACATTAATTTCTCTCAGTTTACATGAACAACTTTGTACTCTTTACAATAACGTCCACTCTAATTGAATCTTTGCATATTAAAACTATGAACAGGTATTGTGTCATTTATGTAGGCTCTACCACAAATTCCTATTAGAAATGTCAACAACAATAGTCAGAAGTGATATGAAAAGGATTAAGAGACAACAATCTTACAAAGTATTTGAAATTAATTTTTCTCACACTGACATCCCTTAATGGGATGGACAGAGGAAAGACTGTATCTTTCCTCTATGCTATCACTCTCAGCATTTCTATATCCCCTTCTCATTTATTGTCATAAGTTTTGCATTCTAAATAGAATGTCATTAATGAATTATACTTATTTGGGGAAGAAATTCATTCAAAAATTTCACTGCCACACTATTACACTGATTCAAGAAATTATTGAAAGTTAAAACAGTACAATAATTTAAAAATACATCAAACATTAATTTAAAAATACAACAAACCTGCATCAAATGATATGCTTTCATATCCTGACACTTGATCCATAGCCTCCAGAGGAGGAGCAGAGGGTGCTGAATCAGAATCATAAAGATGAGCTGCAAAACAACAAGTATTTAATTTATAAATAAGTTGAATTGAAAAGACAACTGGAAGATGATGACTATCATGTTTGAAATCCAATATTCTCCTATTAAACATCATTAGTAATGGACACAAATTTTAGTCAACACTCAGTGGTGCTGTAGTCTATGAAATGAACAACTACAACTATGACTCGGATTAGATCACATGCCAGAGTCAGGAAAGGCCCAATATGCTTTTTGGCTGTCATAGAAATACTATCTACATCATAGATACTATCTACTTTTTGTGACAATTCAAGAACATTGTTAAAACACTTATACATTCAGTGAAGTAGAGAAAACAGAAGAACATATTCTGCACACATTTTTGAAAACTAATTATAATACAAATTTTGATGATAATGATTTAACAAAAAAAAATTGATGGAAAATAATGATGATCTCCTGGAGAAAGGGGGCCATCTTTTCTCTGCCTATTTTATTTTGCTGGCAGGAGGGTTGAAAGGAGTAAATGAAGTGCAAGATGTCCAGAAGATGACTCTGAAGTAAGTTGACTAATACCGAATATATATTTAAAATCTGCGCCGTTCGCGCCGTTTTGGTCCCGTGAACAACAGCCCCTCGATTCCCGGGAAGCAGCCGCCTCTGCTTGGAGCCGGGGGCGCGCGCTTCAAAGCAACTTCAGAGTCAAATGCTTTCCGCCTACTTTTACCACTGATGGCACCGATGACAACTTTAGAATTTACATTTCATTAAAGGATTCACATTAAACTTACATTCATTAAAACCGCACCAGGGAATTTCCTCATGAATCTGTTACACATTCTTGTATTTTGATATTTAACAAAACTCTCGTTTCAGAATAAACCGCAATGCGTCTCTACAACAGCTTCGAAATACGGTGGCCAACTGCATTCTGTATTTCAACATCCTTTTATGTAGTTGTAAACAGCACCAGCGCTAGGCACACTGGCTCTATCGCCTGGGGCCCGAAATGGGATACACACAAACAAGCAAAACATTAATAATACCCGAAAGCTTGTTTACGTCATACTTTCGACATCAACTATTCACTTTTCGATGTACTGATAAACTTAATAAAAGCGAGTGCGGAGCTTAAGCGGAAAGAAATGTTATCTGAAGAATTCCTCGGCCGGAGCCCAACGAAATCTGGGCTCTCCGGGAGACGCCACGACCTGGACGTGTCGACCGCCAGGCGTCCACCCCCTCTGAAGAAAGCCGCAGCATAATGGTTGAAACAACGGCAATATTGCGGCGTTTCTTAGACAACTCGGATCTTACGAAAGACTACGCTATTTGTCAGCATTAGGGGCGTTGCCACGATAGATCTAGGCTGAATATTCAAATACTTTGGCATATATCTCCTCTAAGAGGTCCGCGAAGATCCCTGTGTTTCTGAGCTGAAAACGAAAAGCGGAGCTGAGAACTCAGAGAAGTTATTTCGCATGTTTTATTTATTAAATCCGATGATTAAATGTTTGAGGAAATGCACAATAGAGTGAAAAAAAGCATTTTAACGTGTACTCACTCAGCATAGAATAGAACCTTATTAATTGCTCACGCGCGTTACTAAACGGAAAGTGAAACGGGGAATTAGGCTAATTAACGAAAATCATTAATGAGCGGTCCACAAGTGCACACATTCCACAAGCGCTAATACTGTACTTTTTGATAAACTAAGGCTTTTATAATTGTAATTAGCAGTAGTATTTCTTCCAGTTAACTTTAAATAAAAATACGTAGAATAAAAAGTACCAAAGCAAAACTATTTAACACATCAACATAACATTTTTAGTCTCAAATTCACGATAGCATTCATATTCTTGATACAAAGGCTAAAAATGTGCAAAAATAATATCTAAAAATGTGTTAGAGCAAAAGAATTTGTCTTGAAGTCTTCTGTTAAGAAGTAGAAAGCCAAAAGGCACAGAGGCTGCAAGAAGGAATTTGAGTACGATTAAATAATGCGATCTCGAGGCACTACAAAGAAAAGCGCCTCACAGTTTTGGTACATACCCGAAAGAGAGTTTTTTTAATAATGTTTCGTTTTTTGAAATTTCCAGTGCGCGTGCTATTGTAAAATTTTTAACTCTTCAAGAGAAATTCGCTTCTCTCTTCAGTGATAATTATATCCGAAGTATGGTCACTTACTATTCTATTATTGACATTATATTCATTATTGGACTCTTATGATACGTCTGCTAGACTTACATTAGTTATAAAAATGAGTTGGAGGGCGCCACATGTGACTTGCAAGTGTACAACACGTAACTGCTGGTGCACGTATTTTTGAACTGTCCACCCCAAAATTATAAAACATTAATTGAAAGTGGTTATGATTATTTCAAACTGCACATATCAACAAGTTGGATGATGGAAAACACGGGTTCTATTGCTTGTACTAGTAACAATTAATTAGTTTAGATACGTATATTTATTACGTATATTATACGTATATTGCGTTGTTACGTGAAAATATACAATTGTCTAGTCTGTATCTGTAGGTTTCAGTTTGGACAAAGTAAAATGTGTAATTATTAGAAGAATTAGAATGCGCCGCAAGTCACGGCGATTTATGGAAAGAAACTAATTGTTGAGAGTTCCAAAATTAAGAAATTAAATAAAAATACTATATTAAATTTTCAAAAACAAATAGGAGAAACATTATTTACAACTAAGTCAACTTCAATCCCATTAAACATTTCACTTGAGCATTTTCTTATGTTGTTAAAAGAACATGAGATAAGTATACTCCTAGATTATCCTAATAGGGGAAAGCACTGTATGTAAATCACTGGAGATCTCAATTTACGTTAGTATAACTTCTAATTTCTGTATGGATAGCTGATTAAATCTAATGAAAGGACAGGAACCCTTAATTTTACTTTTGCAAATATATTCTATTAAATATCAGTACAGATTACGTTTTGTTTGAAAATAATAAGCTTCTGATTTACAGCTTCAATTCAGGTTTTTTCTTCTTTCCTGTAAAATTTAATTTTCGTGAGATAACATCTTATTCACCGAGAGACAGAAAATTAATGTTTGACTTCGAAGAATAGCTTCAAATATGTCAAGGCCTAATTTCGATCAATTCATTATCAAGTCTTAACGTACCTGGATATATTTGAAAGCACGCAGGGAAAATTGCGAAGAAATAAAACGGAGCTAAATTCATTAATTTCGTATACAAAACATCATTCGATCAAATGTTTGTAAAATAGTATAGGATATAAACTTCCTGCAATCGTATACTCGTAACATCAAATTGTCTAACTTCCATCTTTTTCTCACAATTTCTAGCACAAAAACGTGAAAGTAAAGGTTAATATCTGTAAAAGTTGTCTTTTGCGCCCGGGAAAGATTTTCTATTCATTAATTTCTAATTGTTGAATTCCGAATATTTATTTATGTCACTGAAACGTCCCTTAAATATCACAATAACATTGATATAAAAAGCATCTTGTAACATTGCCTTTTCCCAATGTAAGTTGACAGCACTTAACGTAAATATATATCACTTACGAATAACTATTTACTATAGTTGAGTAAGAACATAATGTTACACAACAGGGATTGATGTTTTAAAGAATTAGTGGAAATATGCGTTTTAAACCATACTAATATTTAACTATATTTTATCTCTATAAAGTTCATATGAATCTTTAGTTTTGTTAAAAATGTTTCCTTATCCTGATAAATAATTTTTTCAAACTAGTTTGGTTCAAAAAGTTATGTTTACATACACGGTAATTTATTTTCGGGCGGGCGTATACACGGATGGGTAGAAGGACGGATGGGTGGAAGGATTGACGGACAAACAGAGACGTTTCGAAAACAAAGTAAAAAAAAAACCAACACTCTTTTATATCAGTGATCACCACAACCTATATTTCATTAAAATTTCTACACCTTTTTTTCTCATTTTTCTAAACTTCCTATACAGCACAATTCAAAAAACTTCAATACCGATTATTTTTGTCTAACTGAAATTTATTTTCAGTAAACTATTGCAAACTATTGCAAGTAAGTAAGTAAGCAAGTAAAGTAAACTATTGCAAACAATTATTCGTAATAGGTAACTCGGTGAAAGTACTTTGCAAAAATTACCTTTTTTAAAAGTAAATATCAATTTTACTGAGATTTTAAATAAAAATTCTGCAAAATTAACAATTTTTTCTTATATAATGTTAAGAAATGTCTAGAAACAACTAAATAATACTTTATTTTTTAAAAACATATTTGAAGAGTTTTCTTAACTAAATATTTGTTTCAATCTACGTTACATACGACTTTTCACCAACAATACGCTTTTTGAAAAAAAATAATCTTTCCTGAGCGCCAAAGGAAACTTTTTGACTTTTTACTATTACTAATCTTCATATTTTCGGGCTAGAAATCGGTTGAAAACGTTAAGAAAGTTAGAAACAGAAAAAAGTAAAAAATTGCTACATAGTGTTCTTTTATAAACATCAACCACATAAAGCAAAATAAATAAATAAACATTTAAAAAAATTAAAAGGGCATTGCCCGGAAGCAAAAAATGAAAGCGCGACAGCAAATACCCACAATGTGCTTTGTATTTCCAGCTGGAGCCCGCCTCCCGCTCGCTGGTCCGCCGCGGCCGGTGCTCACCTTTGCTGCTGCCCCGGCGCGAGTAGGAGGAGCCGTGGGAGGAGGCGAGGGAGTAGGCGCTGGGCCTACGGCTGCGAGGCATGGCGGCGGCGGCGGCGGCGGCGGCGGTGGCGGGGGGCGGAGGAGGAGGAGCTCTGCGATGCCCACGGAAGCCCTCGCTCGCGCGACGCACAAGCGCCCTCCCCGGCGCAGCCCGTGCCACCTCGGCCCTGGCTCGTGCCCTACTCTTCCATTGTTCTAGAGCGGCCGATCATTTCAGGCCACTGGTACCTCCTGCCTTATAAAATGAATCGGTTTCATTCATTCGCAAACGTCCTTCTCAACGGGGCTGGTGGCCTCAGAAATGTGCTCACCACTGTTACAAAGATTCATTTTAAAAGGCAGGATGTGTAACAATGACTTAATGTCATCGGACACTAAAGAAAAATCGAAGTATAATGGTCGGAGCTTGCTGCTCGCTAACGTTCGACCGAATTAATTGATTGATACACTCACAAAATAACCAATTTCAGCGCTCACACGACTGTCCTCTTGTCAGTTGAGCGATTAATAATCTACGGGAATGGCTCGAAATTCCACACAATTACATACTGCTTTCAATAAAGCCTTGCCCTAACCTAGTCGATCGGACGAGACCATAGTGATTCTACGGCCGCTACCTTTCTCCTTGTCCACCGTTTTTTAGTTTCCCGTGATAAAGACAATGATAACTTCTTGCTTGCCTTTTATGCTTAAAATATGAAATTTTAAATTTTGATTCACTCTCAGGGCACAAACGGGCACGACGCTCCTGGAAGGCTCTTTTGCTCGCAATGGAGTAATAGAAAAGCCTTTCTCAAACTTCTGTCTTTTCGAAGTTTTCTGCGGGTTCAAAACTTGATTTTAGTATCTAGAAACTCAATTGCATTTAATTTCAAGGTCAATGATGCATTCGAAATACTATGCAATATACATAAATGCTCCGCAAAGCACACACACTTTACTTCTTGATAACAGAAACGCCTAAGTATCTATAAACTATAGCTGAAACACGCAGAAAAAAACTTTCACGGCGCATGGTCTAACATTTTTATTAGCACCTGTAACCCTCTCGCCGTCGTTCACCCTGACTCTACATCTGTGGCACTATACTTAATGAGGTTCGTAATTATTTAATTTCGCTGCTATTTAATTTCGATGCTCGATAGAACTTTTTTATAATAGCTTTCACAAAGTGGCGGGAGACTTTAGAAAATGATACAAAACTTCCATGTCTTAGCGCAAGAAAAGAAGTGTTTTACTAACAAGAAATAAGATCCATATATTTACAAACCGTTAAGCCCATTTGTAATACTGAAACAATGAAGATGTGAAGTTTGAGAAAGACTTTTAGGAGGGTCAACAGAAGCGTGTATGATTAGGAACATCGACCACACGATCCTCGCAGACAAGGATTCACGTAATTTCTTTACTTTGCAATCGTGAATTCCTAGGCTGCAATGTTTTCAGAAATTCACTTCTTTGAACTGTCGCTTATGACGTTCGAAGACTTCTCGTTTGATCGTCAGAGTAGTTTTTCAGAAGACGACACCTTATTGGAAAGTGATGTCTCGGTTTGCTTCTCAGATTATGTCACATTTCTGATCGAAGATGCGCAACACGAGCCTTGACTGTTCTGAAAATTACTCCTGTTTCTTTCCATGAAAAAAACGATTACCAAACGAACATTTTTTCGTAAACGCAATGCTTACTTCTAGTTACTAACGTGAATAAGAAGCGACGACAAAGGAAAGAGACTCGATAACAGGCACTGCCACACCACTTCAGTGAAGTATGCACAGGCGGAACACTACTGGATGTTGAGTGCAGGTTCCTAACTTCCCTTTCGTTTCAGTAAAGGTATAGAGAATATTCGCCGTTACCACTGTCGAGGAACTACGATGCCATACGACAGCTCTTGCAAAAAATAATAAAACCATTGTGTTATTTTCCCCTACACATCACCCCCCGCCCCAAATGTTGCCCAGACATGATTTTCTGATTGGCAAAAAACGGAAGCCGATATATACAAAAGTGTCGACAATTTGAAGTTCGACGGGATACTCGTGTTGAATCGAAACCGTTCGCCGCGCACTCGGACCTGCTCCACTGACTCCTCTGCAGTTTCCTCAGCGGCAAGGCACTTGGCGCTCCGTCGGAAGTCGTCCGCTGCTGAGCGCGATCGCCGTCGTGTGACTTCCGGGCGCCGCCGGTCCCCACGCGGAACTGCCCTCTGGCCGGGGCCACTCGCCGCACGAAGCGAGGCGTCTTTTGGACGAGGCGGCTGCCGATAATCGATGGCAGACGGAACCTCATCGGAATGCCCCGGTGCACCTTTGCACGGATCCCGATTTAGATCCTCGCCTTCGCCATTGCGCGTGTCTGCTTATGTAATTTCACATACTACTCGCATTCACTCATATGAATTCCTTCTCTACTACGTCAAACTAATTGCTACTATGACAAGCTTAGGCGGAACAATCAGGAGGGAAGGGGTAGTTGCCATCTTAATATTTTCAGCTTTATTGAATTTTAATAATTTTGTGAACGTTTACGTATACAATAACATAAAATTTAAACATGTTCTAATATATTACTGTAGAATAATTATAAATAAATAGAAATATATAAAAACCGATCGTTTGGCACCTAGGTCTGGGAACGAGTGAAAGTCCGTTGTACTGGCAACTGTATGAGGTCAAAATGTTGATCAGTGGACGGCCCAAGAGATCACGTATTCCACAGAGGATACATCGCTTATCAATTCCGGGGGCGGGGGTATCTTCTATTAGATGTAAGGGCCGCTGAAATGCCCAGCTACTTGTGATTGTGGTGGGCAAGGGGCACACGTTCTTACCAAATATGCAATAATAATGTTAATTAATAATGGTGATAAAAACAACACAAAATATAATTTCATATGAACTTTGAATTAAAAATGAAAAAATAGACTCCAACGCAGGTGATGACAGGTTATAATTACTTCCAGATATTCAGATAGGGGAGACCGGAACTAAGTGGTCACCATACTAAAGTGGCTACCCCATGTTGTATTATATTAGGCATGGGATGAAGTTTGGTACATTTAGATAAACACAAATACGATTAGTGACAGTAAATGTGTTGCTGGACGTGAAAAGTAGAAATTAAAACTTCGAAAATTTGCAATATTTTCAATACTGCAATTTTTCAATTAAAATTTTCAGATGCATGAAATAAAAGATCAAGGTTCTGAATATCGCAGTGTGACACACCATCCTTAAAACATACATTTTATGAACAATCAATGGAACAATCATGAATTGCACATTTGGGGTAAAGTTGTCACCAGGTAACTGGGGTAAAATTCTCTGTCTTCCATCTGTATTTTAAGCAATCACCTAATGCATCTTAAAATCTCCTGATTATTCCTCAAATATTTTTACTCCATTCCGGGGGATACATTTCTGGAAAGATCGTGTCTATATTTTGTTACTACAAACCTCAATAGAATGCCTATATAAATTAATGGAACATAAAATTGAGTTAAGTTACGCATTCCGATATCTAATTCAATCTATCCTCATAGATGAGTGATGTTTTGGACATGAGAAGACGGGTTAATTTGTTAGGTCTAGGATTTAGAGAGGTTATTTTGTAAAAGGGAGGGTATTGTGGGAGGAGGGGTTTTTTAATGCAGGGTAATTTTAGGGCTGGAACATGTCCGATGGGTTATTTCGTTAACGGGGTTTTAGATGGATTATTTTATTTGAGGATACTGCGTCGCGATTGATTGTTTTGTCAAGGTATTGGTAAAACTGTATATGGTGTATTCATAGAGCTTCCAGTGGATATTTTGCATATGATGTACATTTCCAACTAAGATATTCTAGGGCTCCGCATCTCGATCGTATGTTTCGTCCTATTTCCTCAGATTCTTTGAGCAAATGCCCCTGTTTGTACTGTCCCATATTGCTTCTGAATATTAATTGTAGTTTTCTCCCTCCCAAACGGCATCAGTCAATACTTATTTGGCATTAAATAAATAAAAGAATAAGTAAATATCTGGCATGCGTATGAGCTACGGAGGCCGTACGGGCCTGCTTTGTCGGGCGGGTTGCTGCGCAGCAGAACTAAGCGGGCACGGCTCTCATAGAACACACATTGTGTGTGTGTGTGTGTGTGTGTGTGTGTGTGTGTGTGTGTGTGTGTGCGTGCGCGCGCGTGCGTGCGTGCGTGCGTGCGTGTGTGTGTGTGTGTGTGTGTGTGCGCGCGCGCGCGCAGAATGCATGCATTTGCGGAATGCAGAATTGTAACGAATTAAGAACATAACTAAATTCATTTGACGTCTTCCGATCCCGCCGTTGAATTTTGTACATAGGGAATTCATATTGAGAGGATATTTCCGAAACACAAGGATCTCAAACGCATTCGTGTTTCCTACACCCTTTCATTGACGAGAGAAATCCACAAAATTTGAACCACAGCCAAGGTAGGATCCAAAAAGTATTTCACGGGGTGGGGGCAGTTTGAGTTCGCTCACCTCCTCAATATTTATAAACTAATATTTTTATTGTTAGCATAAAATAAAAACAAATAATAATCATAACGGAAATATTCCTTTGGATATAAAGCGATAATAATGTGTTAATTACAATGAATAAATAGAGTGAAATTACCAAAAATATAGGCTTTGTCATAACCGCCTCTAGGATCCGCCACTACTTATGGCGTGTAATTGCAGTTCATTGATACCACGAAATAACATCTCAAGGAAGGCTGAAGAAGCTAGGCCTACATGGTAAGCGCTTACGAGTAAAAATTGCCTCGTTATCTTACTGCCTTCTCAACCTAAACAATACTCTAGTGTTCCCTTATGAAGTCACAAGGAGGTCAGTGGAAACAGAGGGTTCTCCGCCCCGCAATCGCCGCCCAATATCCATAATAGAATGTGTTGTAACCAGGGCCGGACTTAGGTACTGCACAAGCTGAAAATCGAGTTGGGATCCCCCTCGCGAAAAATGCCTACTTTTTAATTTATACTTTAATATAATTTTTAAATACAAACTTCGTAGTTAAAATGAATGGTATAATATTTTCACTCTACTATTAGAGTTCGATTAACAACTATTTCACAGGTAAAAACAACAACACAGGTAAAAACAACTATTTCACAGTAAAAAAAACTTGTTTTATGACTTTTCGAATGCTTTATGACATTTTTGGGGGGCGTGGGCCCCCATGGATGGGCGATGGAACGTCAAATAAGGAGCATACTACATAAAAACATGGGATAATATTTACTTCAGTAGAGCCATTCTTCTCTGAAGCGCTGCGGGAAGGACGAAAAGGGCGGGATCATACATGCATGAATATTTTGCCGGTGTGTTCGTAATTTTGCGTTGCCAAGACTACAAAATTAGTTTCTGTAAGTCATGGGGGCCGAAGACCAGAGCCTCGCTACCAACATGGTAGCAAGTGCGAAACGAGTCAGCTAAATCATAAAAGTATTTCGACATAAAAATGCCCTGAAATTTCCCAGTTTCCAGAATTAAGGTTGATTTTGGTCACCTTTACTTTTATGGCAAAAACGTTTCAGAATGGTTCTACTGAAGTAAAGCCGAACCTACGCATGTACCGGAAGAGGTGGCTCAGGGCATCAATTGATGTCATTCCAGTGCCTCTGACCGGGAGGTCCTATGTTCAAGTCCCGACAGTGGCAGGATTTTCGACACTAGCTTGTCAGCTAGGTGGAATTCAGACACAGTCTGGAAGAGAATTCTAGCGGCTGGCTGCTCTTATCTGTATTTTTCCGTAGATTCCCCGATCAACTGCAGGCGGATGTCGGAGCAGTACCCTAACTGATGGGCCACGTACCGCGCGCAATCTTTCCTTTCTCCTCTTTGCCCTATACTCATCCCTTACTTACATATACTATACTACCACACACCAAGAGACCGGCCGGGAGCTTAGAGCTTGTCCCGGCAGGGGCGGTGCCCCGCTGATGGGAGATACCTGGTTAGGGAAAATCCCGCTAGCTGACGGGAAATTCGGCGCCGGATCAATTTTCTGGCCGATTTCTAATTTTTTAAATATGTGTACACTTTGACTAATTATTCAGTTCTTCCAAATGGATTTAAATAAATGTTTTTATTTTACGTCGCATCTATCGATGACCGGACGATTCGTCTTTGAAAGAGGAAGTGTTGAAAGAAAGAAAGAGAGAGGAAGTAGCTACATGACAAAAAATGTAGACGCAAAGAAAAAAGCGATGACAGTATGTAGGGACGGTAGAGTGAAAAAGTACAGAAAAGAAAAATGCACAAATCATATGGGACAAAACGAGATTAAAAGAAAACAAACCAGAGAGAAGAAACAAACAAGAGAGACTTATTTAAATGGGTGAAATGAGGAAAGGAGAAGAAGTAGAACAAAAGAAGAAGAAAAAGAAAATGGAAAAACGAAAAGGGATAATGAGAGGAAGGAAAGAAGAAAGGAAGGAAGAAAAACCGAAAGAAAAAATAAAAGGAGGAAGATAGAAGTAAATGAAATGACAAAAATCATTCACATTGTGAAAAAGGAGGAGGTTAAAAAAACCTTAAAAAAAAAAGAAAAAATTGAAGAAATAAGAAATAAAATCTCTCTCTGCAATATGGTAGTTGTAGAAAGACGCGGACAAATTTCGAACTTTCACAGTTTTCGAAAATTCAGACAGAAACAATGAGACCTGCACCATCTTTAAGCGTTCTTTTCTCTATCCGAAGAAAACATCTAATGAAATTTTCTGTGCACGTCTTCTAGAATTCAGTGGGAAATACAATTATTCAAATTATCGTTTCCATGTTGTCGCGCCAGGAAGTATTATTCTGAAGGACAACATGGATAAGAGCCAAAATGTATTGCCTTTTTATCCTTGAAAATAGATTTTATTACATGGGAGTTTTTTTTCTCTTTTTTTTCTCCCTTTCAAAATTCAAAATTTAAGTAGTATATGACTTAGTGTAGGGATCACAGAATTTTGAAAATGTGCACACAATTCACTTTTCCCCATAGCACGTCGTACGCAGTTTTAACTGTTTTTTTTTTACGTAAAATAAATAAATAAATAAAATATTTGGAGCCATTTTAGAGAAAATATTGAAAATATTAAGGCTTCATGCAAATTATCTTAAAAATTAAAATATCCGTTTGAAACTGTCAGGTCAGCCGAGTGTTGCCGAATCGATCACCGAATATTAATTTTGGTGAAAACCATCTGAATAGTTTAGGCGCTTTTTAGTGGCCACAGACGGACGAGCGGACGGACGGCGTTTCGGAGGGACTGACGGAAGTTTTGCCGAAAATCAATTTTTCGGCTTCAAGAATTCTGATTACATCAGATCTTAGAGGAAGTAATTTACCAATTTCCAACATATAGGAACAAAATTTATTCATTTTTTTGATACAAGGGCCCCACAATTCGAGTTTTCTGACAAAAAATGGCCACTTTTCGGTACAGCACTACAATACTTTCTCATTATGTAGTAAGCGAGAAAGTAAAAACGTGTGATCTACGTAAAAAATTCAACGATTTTCAAATTCCATCCGATACTCTAAAACGTTCGTAAGACAAATAAAATAAAAACAAAAATGAAGAAATTTCAAATTATACAATACCAATTACGAATTATTAGATCGTATCGACTCCTGGATTACCTTACATACACATGATACAATTACATAAAATTATCTCGTCGACTTCTAGAAATTCGAGCAGAGCTGTTATTGACAAATATAGCTTCATATTACCTAAAACATGGCAAGAACAGGTACGCGAATTACACGAGACGCACCGACGAGAAACACTAAAATTTCGTAACGGCAAACTGTTCTGTGGAAAACTCACACACAATCTTGAGACGAAAATGTTGTTACTCTGCCTCAAGACGCAAGACGCACCTTCAGCTAATGCAAAGTGATTTTGAGAAATACTATCACAAGACATAATCAAACATAGCATAATCCCTCTGAAAAATTATCTTTGACATTTCCTAGTTTACGAGATTTACAAGAATACATAATTGTAATTATTTCCTATGACGATAGTTCTACTCGTTAGAATATGTCAAGAAATTTTGATGAGATGCCTGCTCATTGCGATGAATACAACCTCGAAGAATATTCTGCAGTAATTTGTTAGACCGTACGGAAAGTGTTACCAACCAAGCAAATTATTTCACAAGGCACGTCACGTCACGGCACGGCACGTCACGGCACGTCATGTCACAGCACGGCACGGCTCGGCACGGCACGGCACGGCACGAACCGGCACGGCACGGCATGGCACGGCACGGAACGGCATGCCACGGCATGGCATGGCATGGCATGGCACGGCACAAGTGCCAGTAAGGATATACTCTATTTTAAGTTTCAGAACGATATAATTCACTCCAATTGCAATATGCACTGAAAAAACCTAGTTTCCTTTAGACCACAAGAACGAATGTAAAATTTTGAAGTATTAACAAACTTACAATGCATTTTCAAAGTTAGTGAGCTGACATACTAAGCTAGTGATACTTTCTCGCGTTATTTGTAACTTACGCAATTTTCGAAAATTAAGAGCTCAACGAAATGAAACCTGCGTCATTTTATGCTTCATTTGCAGTATTTAAGGAAAACATTTAAACAGAAAATTTAGAGGAGTTTTTATACATTTTTTTATAAATTTCCTTTACGCAAAAGTATTGCATAAATTTCATTTATGCAAAAATTACACGCAAACTATTCGCATTTTTAAAAGAATGTACATGATCTTATTTAAATATCTAATTTTTTAGAATATTTTGTAAGGAAAAAATCTCTATCATTAATATTATAGTTTTACAATTTTTCCCTTTATCGTTTTAGAAAATACCGAGAGAAAAGAATACCCAAAATCAAAATATCAATTTCAAATTCGCAGGGCCTCGGTTTCAGTCTGATCGATCAGGGAATATCATTTTTGGACAAAATTATCTGGACGACTTAGGCGGTAGACTTGATCAAAGACGGAGAGACGAACACACGACCGCACATGGACAGACTATTTGCCGTAAACCGATTTTTCGGAATTAAGGACTTACATAATCCGCATTCTGACTATATGACGTGTTAGACGATGTAATGTGTTACATACAGGAACAAGATTTATCAATGTTTCTACGTCAGGGCCACACAATACGTGTTTATCTGCCAAAATCGCAATTTGCCGCTGTTTCGTTAGCTAAGAGTTCGGCCCGATCGATCGGGGAAAATCAGTTTTGGAGAAAATCGTCAGAACAGTTGACCACACACGAAGAGACGGACACACGGACAGACAGACGATTTACTGCAAACCAATATTTTGGTAAACAAAACCTGGATTCTGACTGCACAAGTTCATAGATGACGTAATTTACTACATAAAGGAAACAGATTTATCATTTTTTTAATATCAGGGCTTACAATACGAATTTTCAGACAAGAACACCATTTTCCACTGTTTTACTTGTCAAAATGATTCTTTTTATTACGTAAGTACGTAGTAGGCGAGAAACAACGTAAGAAGACCTGAAGAAACACATAATGTCGAATGAATGAAAAACAGCTGAGACATAACGAACAAACAACTTCTTGCAGATTTGAGAAAGCCACCACTGTAATACAGAGGAATCTCGTGGAATGTGACTTCGGACGCCAAGCAAATCTTTCCGAAGTGCTCCAACGAGAAGCCTCAGGTCGCTAGGCAATCGGCAGAGCAGCGGCGGCGCGCGCTGGAGGTCGCCGGGCGCCGGGCGCGGGGTGCGGGAAGCGAGGCTGGGCTACTCACCGTGGCCTTTGGAGGGCTGGCGGGCGTGGGCGGGCAGCGGCGGGGGCACGGCGGGTGGCCCTCGAGGTGGGCCTCGGGACGGGAGGCCCTGGGTGCCTCCGGTGCGGGACATGGCTGAGTCGCAAAGGCTTTCGGAGCCTCGGAAGACCGGCGCGGCAGACAGGAGCTCGCTCGGATGCCAGACGCAGAAGGCGACTGGCGAAGGCGACGGCTAACTCGCGAATGCGTGCGAAGCACGCCCCCCGAGCTCTTATAGGTACCCCCAAGTCCCCGCGGACACATCGGTAGCTCCCGCCCCCGGTGACGGCCCCGGGAACTAGAAATGACGTGCGTCCCCCCCATCAGGGCCATCCACCAGTGGCGGGCAAGCCCTGACCACCCGCCCGGCAGCGCGCGCCCCACCACCCGCGCCCACGTGCGTCACGGAGGGCAAGGGGACCACGACGTGGACGAAATAACATTTCGGGCACATGCATTTTGGAAGCCGTAGTCCGAAATCTTTAATCATTTGCAAGATTTCAGGTTTTCATAATGTACTAATAAAGATGTATTTAAAAAGTACAGATAAAAAGAAATTATACACCTTAAAGGAAAGTGACTCTTCCTTTCCATTACGTTGATTTCACAAAAAGTCACATTTTGTACCGCTCTTCTTCTCTTGGTCACGTTAGAATCCCCATGCTTCCTCCGCGTCTGTCATAACGATGAAAGTCCTGATAATGGCTCCGTTCTGAGAATCCCCGAAGTGTTTATTTCTGTTCTTCTGTGGTTTATTAGAGCACAACTGGTACTTTTGTGTTAAGAATGTCCCTTTTTCCTTCTGTTCAGTACTTTATTACCGTGACTGAAACTGATGAAAAACCTACTTGCATTACTCAAAGTTGATTACAGTGTCATTGTTTCGAATTCTATTCAATCGACGCCGATAGTTTACAAGCACACATATTAAATAATGTGTAACTATAAAATGAAAGCTCGCAGCGCAGTTTCCACCTATTGGCTATTGGTTCATTATTTATATCCCGGAAGATCGCGGTATTTCTCCCCCTCAATGTGATATCCGGAGCCAACCTACGTGTCGGCTTGGGGGGGTTTCCTCCTCCAAGTATCTCCGCCAGCTTGGCGCCCCCCCAACTGGGACAACTTCTAAGCTTCCGACTGGTCACCCAATACGTGAGTGTAGTGCAGGAAAGTTGAGGTGTGTGTATGTGTAAGGGGAGAGGAGACAGATGGGGAAGAAAAGATCGCGCGCGTGGTCTGTGCACCATTTTTAACGACCTTCTCCAGCATTCGCCTGGTATTGATTGGAGAAATTACGGAAAAGTGCAGCCGTCCGCTAGAAGTCTCGTCCAGACAACATCTGAATTCAGCCTAGCGCTGTATTTCTCCCCCTCAATGTGATATCCGGAACCGACCTACATGTCGGCTTGCGGGGGTTTCCTCCTCCAAGTATCTTCGCCAGCTTGACGCCCCCCCCCCTAGCTAGTGTCGAAAATACGCCACCGTCGGATCTCGAGCTCTCGCACCTCCTGACCAGAGGTGCTGCAAAGCAACAGTTGTTGACCTGAGCCACTACAGCCAGTAATTTTCACCGAAAAACTTTTATTTTCATCATCAAGTTATATGCGTTCAAGACATTGCTACGCGTTATTAAATGTTGAAAAGCTTCCAATTTAATTACTAAAACAGGTGACGAACCCTTTATCTATTGAGCAAATACTATGATGATCCTTTTCTACACTTCTAAACACTAAATGGAGTTCTTTTTCCTCCCAAATGTTCCAAGTACAGATTTCACTATTTTTGAAATTAAAAAAAATAAAAAGTGGATACCCGATTCAAATCGGAGTTTACGTTTGCTGACATTTATTCAACTGAGAATTATTATTTGGTGTTATATTTTTAATAATTTACAATGTTCTGTATGGACACTACAATTATTACATCATTTTAACCATTGTTAGTAAGACTCATATTTGAAAAGAAGCAGAGTATTATTGCGATAACGGCGCCCAACAGACACGCCAGGAGAGTGTCCTGGAACCATATCATTGGACACCGTCGCAGCCTTGACGCAGGCCTCCCGCAACGTAGTTTCTCAGAAGGAATATTATCATGTGGATGAATTCGACGAATGTAATACCACAAGTATCTTTCTTTGACTGGTTTCCCACAATCTCAAATATAAAATATTTTTTCTGAGAAAGTACAAACGATTTTTAATGAACTGTTTCTTTATGACATACTTATTTTAAAAAGAGTGCAACATTGTTTTAAATCAAATTTGCTAACAAAATTATTCTAGCGAAAACGCTTATCTAAGTTTACGTTTCTTCTGTCATCCCTCGATGGTAATTCGGACAGAGTGGATACATCACTCCGCAAGTCAATTTTCCTATCTCCATCGTACAGCACATCAGCTGGCGAACAGTCCCTGATAGTTTGCAAATAGGCGCAATGTCTTGTGCTTTCATTTCATGTGATTGATACAGAACGTCTCTGAATCTACTCAATGCAGTTGCATACATGAGGCATGGCAGAGCTGTCCTACATCACTGACATCTCTCGACCTCGCCCCTCCATTTTTTTTTCACTTGTACTGAAGTATCGAATGCAATGTGAGTGATTCGGAATTTACCTACTCAATTTCAAAGGTCGCATAGGACAGAGCGCTGATGCGCAGAACGCCTTCTCGAGATGCCCCTTCCATTCGTTCGATTTCAGTCACCTGAAACTTCGACCTGTTTGTTGTTCATTCGGAAAGATTTTTTTTCATTTTGTACATTAATGAGAAAATTATTTCCCTCACTTGAGAAATGTATTCTCCGAGATCTCTGGAGAATAATGCATTTTTTTCTGTATACAGGTGACAAAACAAAAATAAACTCTGCTAAAGAACGAAAGTCATAAACTCATAGAAAGAAAGTAGGAAAGAAAATAAGGACTCAAACGGGTCGAGAAGCAGATCGAAAAGGAGAAAACGAATTTTAGACGAAACAAAGAAAAGGAAGATAGAAAGTTTTGTCTAGAAATATTCTCATTTCGAGAAGAAAACCAAAATCCAGGAATGGCTGCATTTTTGCTTTCCCGTATATTCAGTATAGAGACAGTTAAGTAATGCAGTAAAAATCGACGGTATTTTCTTTAAATCATTTTATGAACAGTTTTTTGAAAATATTAGAACATCGCTTCATTTTGAGTTAATGGAAACAATTTTCCAAAAAAATATCTAGAGAAGGTTTTCTCAAAAACGGTTCCAATACTTTTCTTTAAACTTTTTGTATCGGTAGAGCCAAAATGCCTTTAATCATACGAATTACGTGAAATTTTGAGAAATTGTTGGATTTCCAAACACACTGACTTTTCATTAATTTGCAATATACTCTGCTCAGTATTTACACTACAAGTGTATTTATAAGTGAATACATTTGTAGGTACAAGTGCTTCAAATAATCTCTGAATACATTTTTCGAAAAGTGTGGGTTTAGGAAACTCATTGATGCCACTGCAGTACCTCTGATCGGCAGGCCCTAGGTTCGAGTCTCGATGGTGGAAGCCTACCACTGGTAGGATTTCGTCCCTAGCTAGATAGCTAGATCAAGTTCATTCGCTGTCTGGAGGAGAATTCTAGTGGCCGGCTGCTCTTATCTGTAGTTTCCCGTGGTTTCTCCGATCAACACCAGACGAATGTCGGAGCAGTACCCTTACAAACTGGCCAGTGACCGCGCGCGATCTTTCCTTCCCCTTCCTTGCCTTATCCTCTCCCCTTTACTTACACACTCCTACACTTACATGCACAACACACCACACATGTCGGGAGCTTAGAGTTTGTTCCGGTTGGGGTGGTGCCCCGCTGGTGAAAGATAGCTGTTTGGGAAAATTTCCTGTTAGCCGACGTGTAGATCGACGCCAGATCTCTCTCTCCAACTGGAGAAGATCACTACCACCTCCCGCGATGAAGATACATTACACTAACGGGACTAATGTCCTTAGCAGTCGACACGCCCGGAAACACTAACCAATCAATCGAAAAGTACGCATGAAAATGTGTCTTTTCTCTTTACATTAATAACAGATTTTTCATGTAGCCTGAGGAGCTCTGGTCGTTTAGTGTTGGCCATAATCGCGTACGACGTCGCGCCGTCTTCGGTTCGATATCAGGATAAGCATTTTTCCCTTCTTCAAACCATTTGTGGAGACAGTGAGTAAATGTTCCCAGTCGCGTTAACTATTTCGGTCATTAGTCCCGTGAGTGTGGTGCATGTTATAGCTGGGAGCGTTACAGTGAATGTGTAGGGCATCGTACAGGGAGATAATAAGCTTTTTAGCACGACTTTTAGCAATACAATATTAGCCTGGATGAAAGTCAATAGTATTTTACAAATCAATATTACTTCTTAACGTTAAACCAAGTCAACATTGAAGACATGCATTCCTAAGAAGCCGAGTAGATATTCCTATCCCATATGTTTCTTCCTTTCTTTCTCCTTCTTTCAAGTCCAGAAATGGACTTCAGTACAATCAAAACAAATTGTCAAACATTATTTACATGGTAAGCTCCGGCGAAGCAGGCTCGTTCTTCCGCCTAACCACTCATAAATGACAGATTGGCCAAATACTTTAAAAGAGTGTTTCCTAATACCAACATAACTTCAAAAAGCTTGAAACAAAAACCAAAGTTTCATAGACAATCCAAAAATTAATTTTTTGTTAAAATGGAATTTGAACGTAACAGTGGCAATTGAAAATACATAAGTGGGATAAGGAAATAAAATTTGACATGAACGGCAGAAGGATTTATGCACGAAGTGCCCACGCCATAGGCGGCGTGCGGCCAGCGGTCATCGGGTGTGCATCTCCAGCATCGTTCCCCGTGAGCGTGGCCGCTGTTGCCGTAGCACCCGCGTCTGTCTGGCCGCCGCCGCCGCCGCGCCGTAGGCGTCACCGGAGCATCGGCACTGCGCCGCCGCCGCGCCGTCGCCCCATTGCTAACTCCTCCCTTCTTTCGACTCGTCGACCGCAGCGTCTGTCCTCTGATACCTTTGCCCTTCCCGGCCATGCCCCCCTGCCCTCGCGCTTCGCCCCTGCCATGCGTCGCGCTTACCTCACCTCCTCCGACCACAATGTTTGCTTCTTCTACGGACAGCCGGGGAGAAATTGGGCTTCGTATTTCCTAGGGGTTTCGACGCAAATCTTTCCTCTCTCACTCTGATGTGCTTAAAAATACGAATTCACCTTCGCCAAAGCCATTTTCCAACAAGCTCTCAAATACTAACATTCAAAGTAGACTCCCAGATATTGCTATTTTTTTACAAGAATTGTTTGTTGTTTCATCGCGATTACTTATTTATTGCAAAAATATGCTGAAAACGCAACGCATCACCATGTGGATATTGTTGTTAGGAGCGAGTGGTTTCATATGTTAGAGAACACGAAGTGATAGTTATGGCAATATCCCTAAACATTAGAATTAAAAGAATGCTAATAATGTAAACGAATTCTCATTATGTGAACGATTTCTGATTTAGTAAACGAAACCGTGTCTCATTTACTAACCCATTCACCAACAAAAAATTATAAGACTATCAAGCATTCGTGCACCCCACTCTAGTTATTAATCTAGAGAAAATGTGTTACAAAGATACGATGTGGATGATAGATAGGTATTTTGAAAGATTAGCACTCTTATTGTCAAACCATTTTTTTATCTTTTAACGCAATAAAATATATACATTATATATAATGTATATTATATATATAATATGTATATATACACATAATTATTACTTATTTACCTCCCTATTATATACGTATTAGTTGATAACCCATGCGGGTATGTATTACAAACATCCTTTTAAAAAGCTTGGCCTGCCTCGTTCACCCCGTCCGCACCGATCTCTTATCCCAACCTTCCCGCTCACTTTTTCTGCCATCTGGTCCACCCCTTTCGCCATCCCATCCTGACACGCCCCACCCTCACTACCGTCTCGTCGGCTCCGCTTCTTCTGATCGCCGCGCCCACATTACCCAACAAAAATGCCACTACACTCATTGCGTGTTGTATGAAACTCAATTTTGCAACAAAAACAAAACAAACAAACAAACAAACAAAACACTTGGGGTAGTATTTTGAAATCGCGAACCCTGCATTGTTTTTTCTCAGTTGATCAAATGTCTTCGTACAAATTTTATGACAAATCGTTTCAGAGATACAAAAGTATTTGTGGAACATACAAATTCATTCACTTTTATTTAATCGATTAAACAAAAAAAAAACATTTTGGGTGCAAATTAATAAATTCATTGGTACGTACGTAAATACATACTGGCTGACCATTCTCACACATGATATGCCAATCTACGGAGTGACTGAACGGTGTCAGCGGAGATGAGCCAATGACAGCGAAGGGCTCGGCGAAAGCGGGGCGAAGCTCTCCCTGGGGCGCCCTGACGCCGTAGACAAGCGCAAGTCGATTGCGGCTATAATGAAGTTAATCGCGTCTCGAGATGGACAGCTTGGCTCTAGCGGTGTATACAAAGAGACAAAGTGTTTATTGGCGAGGTCGACGTGTCTCGGACGCCGGGCTCCCAGCGTTGGCCGGGGCCGCACAAACGAGATACTTTTCCAACGTAAACAGCGCCACCGGAGCGCGAGCATTGCCCAGAACACGCACGCTCATCCGGCATTCATTCCGACTTCTCGCACAGGCTGATGAGCTCAAATCCAGCATCGCCGCTGCCTCTGCAATAATTCTGACCGGGATGTCCTAGGGTTGGAGTCACGTCAGTGGCGAATTTTTCGACACTAGCAATATATAAGCTATGCAGAATTCACCCGGTGTCTGGAGGAGAATCCTAGCGACCGGCTGCACTCATCGGTAGTTTTATGTGGTTTGTCCGATTAATAGTAGGCGAATGCCTGGGTAGTGCCCTAACAAACCAGCTACGGACTATCAATCTATCCCTCCTTTTCCTTGTCCTATATTCTCCCCATAAACACGCACATACGTGCATTACACTATCATACATGTCGAGAGACCAGTCGTTAGCCGATATTAAACATTCACTTCACTGACGGGTCTAATGACCATATCAGTTGACGAGCTCCGAAACGTCTGTCAATCAGTACCTACTTGACTGCCCGGAGGACGCCGCGTCTTAGAGACAGGTGCCAATGTTTAGTCTGTCATACTGCACCTTCCTCAGGGCGAAATGACTGAGAGCCCCGAATGCCCTGACGGCCGAAACGATGGCATCTGTGTCTAGATCGCGATGTCTTCCGGCCAGTCAAGTACACCCTGACTCCGACAGCGCAAGCGTACGCTTTCATCAATCAATCCAACTTCTTGTCGGATTCCGCGTTTTCCACGCCTTGCCTTGTGCCGTCCAATCACGTCACTTTGATCGCCGGTCTATCGCACCTTATCCTCCCCCGCCATACTTCGCCCCGCCCCGCCTCGCCGTTCCTCCTTCCCCTCCTTGTCGCCTCTCCCGCTTCGCTCGGCTCCGCCTCTTTTACTTCGCCCCTTCCGCTACGCTACGTTCCGCCCCGCTCGTCCTAGCCTCGTCGCACTTTGCTCTGCCCCCACCCTTTCTTAACGTATATTCTTGTATTTGTGTAATTCTTGTATTCACCAGACTCACCGCTGCTGGGCTCTATTCTGCCCCTAATACCTTCTTCCGACCGACCCGCCTCGTCCCAAACATTCAATAGAGCAGGAGATAGCGAAGTGAAAATAAAATAAATAGACCACCAAGAATTGTAATTTTATAGGGATTGTGTCAGAGTTTCCTTGAAACTTTGAACTACTGAAACTTTTACCACTGCGTTTGCACTTGGCAAGGAATCCTCCAAATGTTTCTAAATTCCATTCAAGATGATACGAATTCATACATGCGGATATAGAGTTGAACAATTATTGTTTTACTCCGGTTGAAGATTTTTTCAGACTTCGTTATTGCAGTCTTATCCATTCGTAAGTATTAATGATTACGAGGGCGTACAATATTTTAAAATATCATGCACGTAGGTCTACCTCACCAGTAAAAATCACAGTTTATGTACAACTTCTACACTACATTAAAAATAATTTCGTAAATATACTTTTCACCAATGCGATAAATGAACGTGACTTTATGTGTGATTTTTTAAACTGTAGCCGTTTTACCTTATTCAAAAGAATGCAATATTTCAAATTCGGGAACATTTTTACAAGCTAAAAGTATCTTCATGCTCTTGGCTGGCTCATCGGCAGCGTACTAGCTTCCCGTGGTGTGGGTGACGGGTTCGATTCCCCGTCGAGGCAAAAATAGAGTTACAGCTTTCCTTTAAAATCGTCTCAGTTTCCGTACCTGTGTGATGAAGTAAAGCTCAAGTAGGCGGATCTTGCTAGTTACGGTGAAGAGAATACGTCATGTTCGCCTCATGTCGCTGTTACCCCCAGCATGGGAATTTAACTAGGCCCAGGCAGGGGGGACACCGATAGCTGGCCGGTGAAGTCGGACTACCGACCCAAAACGCCAAATACACACATAAAAGTAGTATTTGTCTACCTTTAATTTCGTCACATCCACGAACATTCCACAGATTTTATTTATTTATCAATATAAAAAAGATAATAAAATTAAGATATAATATTAAATTTAGGGGGAATCAAATCAAGACTCATCAAGAGGCCCGATTACGCTCATCCGATCAGACTTTTTAAAGATTCTCTTGCCCCTTTCTACGTTTTTCCCCACAATTATGTTGTCTGACAATAATAAAAGTCTCTTACAGATATACCACGCGTTTGTCACAATTTTCATGAGATATTCTTCTTATTCTTCTTCATTTTTTTCAATCCATTCACCTACTTTACACATCTATGTTAATTTTTCTCGGTAAGGTAAAATGCCTTGAATTTGCCTTTCAACGCCTTCGTAACGCCGGTTTTTTCGCGAAGAATTCAATTGCAGGAGACAAGTCAATGCGCATCATTTGCGGGTGGTTTATTTGCGCCGTCAGTGTGATATTAATGTTCACCGCAAAAACGTTTCGGCCTTAAGAATGAGATTGAGGACGAGCTGAGGAAGGAAATATTACGAGTGGTCCATGGTACTTTGTCGGTACTGTACTGGCATCCGCCTGGAATTGTTCGTAGGAAACTCGGTCGATCACAATAGCCTCTACATACTGGATTCTCAAACAGGGAGCGGCTAGCTGATTGATCGATTCCTAGTGACTCCGGGCACGTCAACTGATAAGGTCATTAGTCTGGTAAGTGTCGTGCATATTTCTTTGCTGGGAAGGTAGCGGATATCTTGCCTCACTGGATGGTGAGTTTCGGCGCCTGATGGTGAGCCGACCTACCGTCGGCTAGAGGGGTTGTCCCGACCGGGTGTCTCCAGAAACGGAGCGTAGGATTGGTTGGTTGGTATTGATTAGAGAAACCACGTAAAACTTCCGACCGGGAGCGGTAGCTCAGTGCATCAACTAATGTCACTACAGCGCCTCTGAACGGGAGGTCCTAGGTTCGAGTCCTGACGGCGGCAGGATTTGTTTTTCTCGGGAGAAGGCGGTGATCTTCCCTCGCTGGATGGCGAGATCCGGCGCCAACCTACCGTCGGCTAGTGTGGTTTCCCCCTAACCAGGACTCTCCCACCAGCAGGGCACCGCCCCAGCCGGGACAAGCTCTAAGGTCCCGACCGGTCTCCTGAAATCTGTGGTAGTGTAGTGCATGTTAGTGTAATTGTGTGGGTGTAAGGGGAGAGAATAGGACAAGGAAGAGGAAGGAAAGATTGCGGGCGGCCCGTTTGTTAGGGCACTGCTCCGGCATTCGCCTGGAGTTGATCGGAGAAACCACGGAAAACTACCGATCAGAGTAGCTGGCCGCTAGAATTCTCCTCCTGGCAGCCTCTGAATTCGACCTAGCTGAAAAGCTAGTGTCGAAAATCCTGCCGCCGTCGGGACTCAAACCTAGGACCTTCCGGTCAAAGGCGCTGCAGTGACATCAGTTGATACACTAAGCTACCGCTCCCGGTATGGCTGAAATTTAAAAAAATTGTAACTTGGATTAATGAACATTAAAATTTCTAATAAAAAATACCATTCTGCAATTGAATTCATTTTACTGTATATTTACAACTATAACAAAAACACAATGTTCGCGGCAACCAGTACTCGCACCCGTGATCAAAAAGTCAGAAACAATCGATTTTACTTTCTCGCCCTTATTTCGCAAGAAGACAAAGTATTGTAATCGGGCAATTTTAATTTTCGTTGAAATCCTGTTTTTTTCCAAAATTCCGTAAGTTCCATTTTTTCGGCATCTTCCTATAACTATAGTATTGAAGGTAATTTTTTTCTTAATGAAATCTTTTCTTTGAACACAGATCTTGAAATAAAGTATGCATAATTTTTAGAAAATATGGGCAGTTTTCGCCTAATTTTGCGTGATATAAATTTTTAATTTTTTCAAACAGTTTTCTCAAAAACCCCTCCAAATTTGTTCTTTATTTTTCTCCTCGTACATATTAAAGGACGGTGATGAATAATTTTGTTACTGGGAGCGGTAGCTCAGTGCATCAACTGATGTCACTGCAGCGCCTCTGACCGAGAGGTCTTAGGGTCGAGTCCTGACGGCGGCAGGATTTTCGACACTAGCTTCTCAGCTGGGTCCAATTCAGTCGCTGTTTGGAGGAGAATTCTAGCGGCCGGCTGCTCTGATCGGTAGTTTTCCGTGGTTTCTCCAATTAACAACAGGCAAATGCCGGAGCAGTACCCTACCAAACGGGCCACGGACCGCGCGCGATCTGTCCTTCCCCTTCCTTGCCCTATCCTCTCTCCCCACACACACACTAACATGCACTACACTACCACATATTCTGGGAAACCGTTCGGGAGTTTAGAGCCTGTCCCGGCTGGGGCGGTTCCCCCGCTTGTGGGAGAGTCGTGGTTAGGGGGAAACCCCACTAGCCGACGGTAGGTCGACGCCGGATCTTGCCATCCAGCGGGGGAAAATCACCGCCATTTCCCGAGAAAAAACATGCACTACACTAACGGGACTAATGACCAAAGCAGTTGACGCGCCGGAAACACGAAAAATCAATCAATCAATATTTTTGTTAACAACCCTTGCAAAAACGCTCATTTTTTTGTGTATTTAAAATTCAAGTATTATATGGCTTAGGTAGGTATCACAGTTTTGAAAACGTGCACAGAATTCACGTCTCCCCATAGCACGTCACAAACACAGGTTTTAACTGTTTTTGACGTAAAGTAAATAAATAAATGACCGTTAAAAAACGTGGCGCTAGTTTCATTTTAGGTGAAGTCTTGTTTTTTTCAAAAATTGGAACAAAGTTAACATTTCAAAACTACAAAATTGAAGTTAGAGATTTTTGCCTTAAACAACAACTGTTCTAAAAATCAGCTCTTTAAAAAAGGTTATGTACAATTGTTTGAAAAAAACGAGTAGTTTCATCGTAATTTATGATTGAAATTAATACAAATTATAAAAAGAACATTTCCTCAACATTTTTTTCTTAAAATGTGTCCCACGTGTAAAACAACTGACACTTAAAAGAACAGAGATCTAATTTTCGTTGAACACTCTGAATTATCGAAAATGGGAAAAGTTAGAATTAATGCGAAAAAGTACGTGCTGTAGAAGGACGATTATTTTCTTTTGTTTAATTTTTTTCCTTTTACTTTCATTAATTTTTCCAGTAGCTAAGGTTTCCTTGACTACGATTCTCCACCCGTCCGTCTGGAGGGCTGCGGGAGGCGTCATTGGCGGCGCGTGCTCCAGGCTGCGCTGCGCTGAAGCGGTGCCCCCCGTACTCACTCCATCGGCGCTCCACTTGCGCCTCGTCGCCTCACACCTCTCAACGCCGTTCAGTACTTCCCGCTTCGCGCGCCCCAGGGCTCAAGTAGGCGCCTTTCATCTCTGCGGGCAGGGGTTCAAACCCAGGCCGTGCACGTTCACGAAAATTTATGGAGTAACGTGGACTGGCGAAGTACGGCTGCGCTGCAATGTTTCATTCCACCACTTCCTTCGACGTCCGTCATCACAAGTTTCGCAAAGCACTCATAAGCAAGCTTTTTTAAAGGCTTTGGAAACAATTACGCGTTCAAATTATGATGTAAATGTAACACCCAAACTAACAAGGAATGTGAAAACATATATGCATGACAGATATACTGACGGACAGCCGGACGAACAGACAGACGTTTGGCCGTCAATTGCTTTTTCGGTATCTCAAGGACCCACAAAACATGAATTCTCCCTACGCCACGTGTCAGAGGAAGCACTTTACTTTATAAAATAACATAATTTATCCACTTTTTCGTTACCAGGACCCGACAATTAGAGTTTTTCTGTCGAAAATTCCCCGTTTTCCGGCGCACAACTACTTTACTTTCTCCTCTTTCATTCATAAAGACAAGAAAGTAAAATTTTATCAAAAAGTCTGGCGCCATTTTTGAGAAAAGTTTGAAAATGTTAAGGTTTCGTATAAAGTACTCCCAAAAATGAAAATATTCGTTTCAAATGCTTAAGGTCACGAGTTCGGCTTCATTGATGGGGAATATCTATTTCGGAAAAAATGTCAAAAACCGGTTTAGATGTCAGAGGACGGACAAACATGTTTTGCCGTAAAATATTTTGGTATCAAGGGACTACAAAACGTAGACGTAATTAACTACACATACAACAAGGTTTATCCGCTTTTTCGATTTTAGGGCCCCAAAATACGATTTTTTTCTCAAGAGAAACCGCCCCTTTCCGCTGCAGCATTACAATACATTCTCATTACTGCAAGTTCTACCTCCTCATTACGGCAAGTTCGTAGTATGTCGAGAAAGTGAAAGATATAAATTGACTGGAGAAATTATCTGATATGAAGAAAAATATGCTAATCATATCCGTAATCCTTTCCTGAATGACGGAAAGTAGTTTTATCGTGAAGTAGTTTAAAAAAACTGTATTCCCGTGACATTGTATGTGGTTCTTCGACTGCTCTCACCCGCTGCGATGGCTCACGTGACACAACTGTTACCTATACACGGAGACGTCCTAGAATTCGAGTCCCGGCGATGGCGAATTTTAGACACTAGCTAGATAGGTAGAATTCAGCCGCTTTCTGGAGGAGAATGTAGCGACCGGTTGCTCTGGTCGGTAGTTTTCCGTGGTTTCTACAATCAAAACCAGCCAAATGCCTGCGCAGTAGCTAAGCAAACCGACCATGAGACCACGCCAAATCTTTTCTTCCCGATCTTTGCCTCCTCCTTTTCTCTCACACATACATTACACTGCCTGCATTACACTATCACACATGTCGGAAGACCAGTCAGGAAATAGTTAGGCTGGGGAGAGTTGGTGGAGATATTTGGAGTATGGATATCCCGACAGGCCGACATACAGGTCGGCGGCGGATTTCACGATTTGGCACAGGAGACACCCTCACCTCCCAGAATATAACTAGTGCTATAGGTCACTAATGACCATAGCCCTTGACGCGCCGAAAAACAGAAAATAATCAATCAATGGACAGTTTTCACGTTGCACTCTCCGTCGATATTCGTCCGCGGCAAGTAAATGGAGCAGCCGGCGCGGCGCCTGAGAAGGCACGGGGAGAGCGAGGCGGCCGGGCAAATCGCAAGAGGGCGAGATGGCGAGGGCGGGCTTTTAGCGTGGCGCGTAAATGAAGCGCGAAGCCACACCGGAGCCAACAGACTCCCCGGACCCGCGCACGAGGCAATGCACGCGCGGCTGCGCCCACTCCTTCAACGCACCCGCGGAAGGCGCGGACACGCCCTGACGACAGAGCAACCTCGACACCTGAACTCCGCGGCGCAAACTTTGCCGAGCTCATCCTTCTTCAAACCGGGAGAGGTGGCTTAGGGCATCTACTGATGTCACAGCAGTGTCTCTGACCGAGAGGTCCTAGGTTCGAGTCCCGACGGTGGCAGGATTTTCAACACTAGTTAGGTCGATTTCAGTCGCTGCCAGGAGGAGAATTCTACCGGCCGGCTGCTCTGATCGGTAGTATTCCGTGGTTTCTCCGATCAATGCCGGAGTTTGCGAATGCCGGAGTTTGCGAATGCCGGAGCAGCACTTTAACAAACGAGCCACGGACCGCGCGTGATCTTTCTTTCCTGTTCCTTGTCCTATCATAACTCCTCACTTACACACACACTTACATGCACCACACTACCACAAATGCCGAGGGATCGGTCGGGAGCTTAGAGCTTGCCCAGACAGGGGCGGTGCCTCGCTGGTGGGAGATACCTGGTTGGGGATCACCCCACTAGCCTATGGTAGGTCTCATCATCTAGGGGAGGAAGATCACAGCTATCTCCCGAGGAAAAACACGCACTACACTTACGGGACTAATGAGCTTATCCGTTGAATCACGAATCAATCATCATTCTTCAATAAGGGAACGTTGAGAAGGACAAACCGCCAGTTTCTTCTGTAGCTAAACCGCCTAGAAAAATGCCTTCTACTACGCATTGCTAAAAAGGAAACGAATGGCTCTGACCTCCGATAACCATCGAGCGCAGCCGCACAGTGATCTTACGTTTCCCTTTCGATGTGCGAGTTGGCGTCGCCACATGTTTGGAATAGATGACAGTTGAAGTTCTCGAGCGCCATTTCGCTACCCTCACGGTGTGATTCTCAAGGGGAAGACGATATATTCTTCCTGTTTATCGAGAGCCTGTATTTCCTGGAGCCTTCTGCTGCGCCCTGGTGATTGACGGCCTCTATGTCAATGCACCATCAAAGCATTCACGAAGGATCAGTTGCCCAATGCCACACCCTTTGCCACTCCCAGAGATTTGGTAGGGCGCCATTTCCCTTTGCCTGCGGCAGCTTAGCTGCATCCTCAAAGTCGTTTACAATGCGGCAGATCTACGGTAATATAGGCAAGAGTCAATCAGATGGTAATCATTTTTTTAAATGAGAAACCAATACCGAATGCATGTACAGTTTCTTGGTTGCAAGTGGGAATTTGTAGGCCATAAGATAAAAGGTTTTAATCCATACGGTGAGGGATTTTCAACAGTAGCGACTTACCTGACTGAACGATGTACTAGCTAGGTTTCAATTACCTGGATGGGAATTCTAGATGTTGATTACTCTGATAAATCGATGCTGCAGTTTCCTCAGCGCAATTCTAGTTGGAATGACTGGATGGGAACTGAAATAACGAGCCATGGAACGCACGCGGTACTTTCTAGCCCACTGTGTCTCCAACTGCTGTACTCCACCTCCCCATCGATGTGTCCCATCTCGTGGGATCACCAAAGACTCCGGTAGTACTGCGAGTGTAAACATGTGAGGCCAAGAGCCAAAGTGCCATAATCCCGTCGATAAAAATGTTGATTGTGAAATTTATAACAAAATTATTAAACAGATGCATATTATAAAACAAACTACAGTACAGCACTAATAAAGTGTTAGATAAAATTATGTTCTAGGCATCTTAGAATTTGCTAAAATAATTCTATGTGTAAATGAAATAATCACTCAAATATAATAAAATATCTTTAGTGTAAAGGACATAAGTCACTTCTCATAAAAAAGATCTACTAACAATATATGATTCATATTTTTTCTTAAATGCCCACTTCTGTTACTCTAAAAATATTACGACACTTTCTCCTGACAGTGTGAAATTTACCAAGCAAAACCATCCATAAAAATGCGTATATACTTTTCGTGGTTTGGTTCTAATCGGTGAAGCAAATTAGATTCCAATGTAGAACGCAACATAAAAGCAGACTTCGAGATGCACCTAATCCTTCAGTCGGAAAAGACGGTTCATTCGTAATATGCGCCATGCAGACGGGCCAGACGAATATTAATCCATAATTCATTATGTTGTGCAGGAGCCGATTTATTTGGAGGTCAATGAAACTTTAACTTGCGGACTTAATGTGAATGGAGATCATGCATCAAGAGAGAGAAAGGAAAATGATTCATATGCAGACGCTGATAAGCGTTGAAATCAAAGCGTTTCGTTTCCCGTGCTGGAAAGTTCCAGCGACTTTAGGGGTCAATCTCTGAACTTCCTGTAAAGGTCAACTAAGGTGGAAAAATGAACTCTGTGAATTTTGATTCGTGCTGTATTGAACACGTTAAACTGATCAACACTCAGTAAAAGGTATCAAATTCCTAACTTTCAAGATGAGATTGAGTGACTTCTAAAATCCATAAACGCCTCCCATTTTCTAAATTATAGTATCACATTAATCGTTAATGTCATATGACAACATACGATACGATTGTAAACTTTAAAGTAATCTATATCATCAATTACAAAGAATCAATGTTTTATGCATCTTATAAAAGTCGTCGGGCACAGAGACGATGGTGATCGCAGTTAGAGCAGAAGTGCTTGCAAGCTTTGTGTTTATTGGTCCTCTTTGTTAGATATGAATTGCAGGTTCGCGGGAAAAGTCCTATCCGCCAGTTCTGAAGCATCTTTATCATTGTCTTTCCCATGCATTTTTGACTTTTTGACTAACGAAGGATGAAAAAGTATTTGTGTAGGACCATGTTATAGTTTCACAGTCTTAATGTTATTAAACGAATAATTGTTCTCATTATATATTATACTAAACTGTCTTCAGTAAAAATGAAATTAGAATTAAGCTACTGCATGAAATAGAAAATATTGGGGGTGGGACCTGTCATCCCGCCAGGGACACTCATGGACAAAGGCAACACGAAACTGGCAGCAAACCATAAAATCCATTGAATCATATCTTTCATTTAAAATAATGCATTATTTGTGAGCAATGCTCCAAAAATTCAATGGACGAAAAAAAATTTTTTTGTTATGTTTCCTTATACGGAAAAATCACCCCTTACCCTAAATAATCATTGAAATCATCATTTCTTGATTGTCCAGGAAGTTCAAGAATAAGTTCTCTGTACTCAGTCTACAAGAACCCGGGAGAGAAATGTAACTAAAGAAAAGAGGAACAGTATCAGTGTCGATTTCTCCATAAGGGCTCGAGTGCCATCCTCACAAAAATCAATCAGGATGTATTGCAGAACGTATTAAACTTACACTAAATAGAGCTGTTAAATTTGTGCATTCCAGCATCATACGTTTCCAGAATGGATTTAATTTCATGCGCGCGCGTAAGAGACTGATCAATATTTTTAGAAGGGGCAGCATCGCGAACTATCGCGTCACCATCCGAAGCTGTCAAAGGAAGCATGAGATACAGTGGGGATCCGGGAATTTGTGTGGAAGCAACTTGTTGGTATTAGGGTATTGCTCGGCAGATTCCGCATCCTACCAATTAAGTGAAAACTAACAAACCCTGTCACGTGACTTCATAAACTACCGTTTTGCTTACCGCAAATATTTTTTAAACTATCTTATTTTCGTGAACACAAATGCATCTTTCGTTATAAACGTAAAAGTTGTCTTCGACAAGGTTTGAAATTTCGTGACTTGCAAATTAGTCGTAGACCACATGCTGTAGTTTGTCCTCGTTCAAGAAACATTCTGAAGACACAAATTGTTTGCGATTGTTCGGAGACACATTCCGCCCCTCAAATTTGCGACCCACGGGCCGCTGCCGGTCAGCTCTCTTCGGGGCTGGCACTTCCGTCCGTTGGCCGCGGTGCGCCGGGGCGGGCGGCGTCTGCTTGAGCGAACGCCTCTCGCTGGGCGACACGAGTGGGCGGAGGGGCCTCTCACTGCAGTTCACTGACATGTAAATAAATAATGGCGGGCAAGTGCGACGCGGCGCAAGGGCAGGGGGGCGGGGCGCGGCAGGGCGAGTGCGTGCGCAGCGGGAAACGCCTGACGTCAGCCGCGGGCGGGCAGCGCGCGCCGCCGTGGCGAGGCCCGCTGCCCGCCCCCCGCGCCCGCCCACACGGCGGCCGCCCGTTCAGCGCCGCGCCAGGAATGCGCTCCCACGTGCGCGGCCGGCAGATTCACGGCGGCCGCGGTGGGGGGCAGGGCGCGCAGCTCGGCGCCCCGCCCTGCACGCAGGGCCCGTTCGCATGAATCGACATAGTGACACGCACTGCGAGCCGCCTGTCCAGCCCGATGACCGGGAGCGGGGGCTCAGTGCATTCACGGATGTCACTGCAGTACCTCTGACCAGGAGGTCTAAGGTTCGAGTCCCGATGGCGACAGAATTTTCGACACTAGCTTGTCAGCTATGTCGAAATCAGCCGCTATCTGGAGGAGAATTCTAGCGGCCGGCTGCTCTGATCGGTAGTTTTCCGTTGTTTCTCCGATCAATGCAGCAGTATCCAAACAAACGAGCCACGGACCGCGTGCGATCTTTACTTCCTCTTCCTTGTCCTATCCTCACCCTTCACACACACACACACACACTTACAAGCACTACCCTACCACACATTCCGGGAGCCCGGTCGGGGGCTTAGAGCGTGCCCCGGTTGAGGCGATGCCCCGATGGTGGGAGACACCTGGTTGAGGAAAACCCCGTAAGGCGACGGTAGATCGGCGCCGGACCTCGCCATCCAGCGGGGGAAGTTCACCGGCACCTCCCGATGAAAAACATGCACTACACTTACGGCACTAATGACCTCAGTAGTTCACGCACTCGGAATCACTAACAATCAATCAATTAAACCCAGCCGGATGAGATGGCTCAGCGGCAATAATCCTTACCGTTGCAGCGTCGCTGAGCTTAAGGTGGTAGGGTTCGAATTGCGACGGTGGTGCATTTCCGACACTAGCTAACTAGGTTAAATTCATATGCCGTCTGGAGGAGAATTCCAGCCCCCGGCTACTCTGATCGATACTTTTAGGTGGCAAACTTGCTTGTCAAGTGTACCAGTCAAATGCTTGAGCAGTACCTTAAAAAACGAACAACGTTCCACCCACAATCTTCTCTTCCTTATCCTTGACCCCGCTCTCTTTCCTTAACACACGCGTACACTTACGTGCACTACACTACCACACATGTCGGGACACCAGTTGGTAGCTTAGAGATTGTTCTGGCTAAAGCAGTGCGCCGTTGGGAGAGATACATAGATAAAAAAAACCTCAAAAGTTAACGTGTAGACCAGTGCCGGTTCTCATGTACCAGCGGAGATGGTACACTGTCTCCTCCCAGCTATAATATGCACGACAATGACAGGTCTATGATGACCAACGTTATTAGTGCGCCCAGAAACACTAAATACTCAATCTCCCCACGTATCCACTTGCGTAGATACGAGTATCGTGACATGCTCTAACTCCCTGTTCTGTGTTCGTTAGCAGGTTTGAAAATCGCCATGGATGTGTTATAGAAGCGTTCGCCAACCTTTCAGACCTCACGGACTACTATATACTACGTTACTATAACTCCTGCGTTCACGAATAAGAGTTTTTTAGATTAATATTTTTGTACAATAATGATCCCACAACGTTCATGCAAAGTGTACCCGTATCAATGTTAAGTGCTTTTTAGCCATACAAATCTTTAAATTTATATCGTAGTAACAAATTTACTAAAGTCAGAGAATAATACAAACTAATTGAAGCTTATTTCCAAATTACACATATTTGGTCCTTCTTGCTTAAAATACGTTTATGAAATATTTAATTAATAAACCAAAATGCAATGGCCAAATCAGCGGACCACCACACGTTTCTCGCGGATCATCAGTTGGCGACCACTGAGCTGTGGAACAATTCTGACAACTGAGCTGGCGGAACCATTGGAGATTTCGTGAAAGATACACCTTCAGATATATAGCTACATATATACATATTCAGATATATGCGCGTCAGGTGGCTGTGGCAGACTTTCCTCAAGGAGATCGGTGACTAATGAATGAGAAGAATGTTCATTTCATAGTTCTCGAAGCCGCGTGTTCACACGCTCTCCGCCGTTTTTCGTTTCCCATTCTATTCCCTGCCTTTTGAGCAGCAATCTGCTTTCTCGGAGAAGAATAAATCGGAAATCTAGCGTATACAACTAAATTGAGATACGTCGAATTCAGCTGATGTTCGGAGAAGAATTCTAGTCGCTGGTTGCTCTGATAGGTACTTTCCGTGGTTTGCAAAAGAATTGCCGGAGAAATACTTTAATAAGTGGGCCATAGAGCGCCAGCCATGGTGCCTTCCTCAAGCTTGTCTCCTCCCCTTACATGCACATATACACTTACATGCACCACCACACATGTCGGGACCAGTGAGGTGCTTAGAGCTCGACCCACATGGGACGGTGCCCCGCTGGAGGAGAAACCTGGAAAAGGGGAAACACCCGCAAGAGGAAGCGTTGCTCGACGCGTTCTAGAGGGAGAAACATCGCCCCTCCCGGGATATAACATGCACCACACTTATGGACCAACGATCATAACCGTTCACGCGCTCGGAAACAAAATAGTCAATCAATACAGAATCATCTGTCGGCGCAGTAATAGAAATGAACAAATACCAGTACTTTCTGACAACTTGAAGAGATACTAATATATTGACAGAAAGTACTTCAGAATAGAACTGCCCCGGAATCCAAGAGAGGTTAGTAATCTACTCGCCCATAATTTTGAATTGTATTATTTATTGGTAGGAAACACAAGCGACAAAAAAGCAAAGATTGCATAGTATCTCCGCCTTAAAGCGCGCCATTGAAAGAAGGATACATCAAAAAATTCTATCTGAAAGGCACCACATCACATGCCATATTTGATACTACCGTTTTGTATTAACGCGTGAAGACGGCTGGGCGATTGCTGTATCAGAAGTATCAATAACACCCCACGAGTTCAAAGGTGAAGTCAGCGCGGAAGTTGTTGGGGTATTGCTTGCCGTTGCACTTTCGGGTTAAAAGGGCAAAGCGAAATTTATCGCTTAAAAGACGCTACAAGCAGAGAGTTCTGTGTTCGCAGCAAAGCTTTAAGCGAATTTCACACTGCGCGTCCCAACTGATTTCTCATTCTCAGTGCGTGACTGCTTACGACACAGCAGACGTCACACGACAGCAAACACCAAGGAAGAGGCCGCCCGCCATTAAGTCCTTACCTGTTGCTTTATGGAACAGCAACGTTTTTGATGCTCTTGGTATTTGAAAGAACTCGTCGTAAATACTATATTATGTTGTTAGAGTATCAGTGAAGGTTAATACTCGTCGAAATTTCCTGGAGTGTTAAAGGAAAATAGTTTTTGGTTGCTCTTGAGCAGTGTGCGTGGCTTTTTAGAAAACTATTTTGCGTGGTTTAGTTCAGCATAATTTTTGCAGCTGCAGGCCACTAGTGCCCAACAAAAGCGTTGCGTCCAAAAGGCGCTGCCATCGGAATCCGCCACTGTCTGGCGGCCCGGTGCGCCTGCGTCACGCGAACCGCTTGCAAGCGTGGCCGGTGACAAGATGCACGCCTATTAGGCGGCGAGGAAGAAAGGGCGCGCCGGCCGGATGGGAAGCGGGCGCCCCGTCAGCCCGCGCGCAGTGGGCGTGGGCACGGGTGTGGGCGGGGGCGACGGCGGGGGCGTGGCCGGCCGCGGGGCGCGGGGGCCAAGGGGTGGCCGGGCCGCACCGTGGGTGGCCGGAATGCGCGGCGCGCGTCTGTGCGGCGGCCGAGGCCTTGGCGGCCGGGGCGCGAACGCGGCGCGCCTGCTGAGCTGTGCAGGGGCCCCGCGCCCCGCCCCGCTCCACCTCCCCGCGCCCCGGCCTGTCGCGCCGCGTCCCACCGCCGAGCGCGACAGCCTGCGACGCAGCCCGCGGGAGCATCCCGCGCTCAAATGTCGCTGACGGGGCGCTCCGCGGACGGCCCGCGCGCCGAGCCGCGTGAGACACAGGCGCCCGCTCTCCCGCTCCGCCAGCGCCGCACCTCCCGCCCCCACATCCCGGTCCAGCGCCTCACGCCGGGACTAGGCGTTCCCTGCGCCCTCTCACCCTACTTCAACCCTCTCTTCGCGTGTCCTTCATGAACCTGTGCTCAAGAAGGCCACCAATACAAGCCATAATATCCCCAACGAAATTCTACTATGATAGAAGTAGTATGATAAATAAATTGCCGCCCGAGGTCGGCTGCAATTGCAAACTATCGTTTAATAGATTGACTGGGGATTCGAGGAGCGTCAACCGGTAGGGTCATTAGTTCCGTAAGTTTACTGCATGTTTTTATTGCGGGAGTTGGCCGTGATCTTCCCACGCTGAATGGCGTGATCCAGCGCCGACCTACGTCGGCTTCCATGGGTTTTCCTTAACCATGTAGCTCCCACCAGCGTGGCACTGCCTCAGCCGGGACAAGCTCTATGCTCCTGACAAGTGGAGTAGTGTTAGTTAATGCCTAGTTTACGTGGCGAGACACAGGCCTTCAGGCCCGTTCTTCCGTCTGACCACGCAAATTTCGCTACGCTACTTTCACCATCTAGCGGAGAAAGGAGGTATCATCTTGGGCCACGAAACAGGCGATTTGTATTTAGTTCAGAGGCTACTTTTAGGGTTGAGGATCTTTTACATGTAGTAAATCTACTACGTGGGACAACAGGCTTTACTTCCCCCCCCCCGAAGGAAGGCGTTCCCCTACGAACGATTTTTCGTTCTTAAAAATCCACGTCTTCGATCGGGTTTGAACCCGCAAACTTGAGTACAATAGCCCGGTACGCTATCTGTCTAACTTTTATACCACCGAATCCATGTAGTGCATGTGAGTTAAGGGTGAGGATAAGACAACGAAGAGGAAAGAAAGATCGCTCGCGCTTCATGGGTCGTTCGTTCGGGTACTGCTCCAGAATTCCCCTGATATTTATCGAAGAAACTACGGAAAACTATCGAATCAGAGCAGCCGGCCGCTACAATTCTCCTCCAGACAGCGTCTGAATTCGACCTATCTATCTAGATGTCACCATCGGGACTCGAACTCTAGGACATTCCGGTCAGAAGCACTGCAGTAACATCAGTTGATGGCCTGAGCCATTTTTGCGGAAATTTCTTCATTCATTAATCTGCATTTGATTGTCACAACTTCCTCTAGAGATTTCGAACTGCGAGTCCACTTTTGCTGTCATAGTCATCCTTTTTGTATTAAATAATCTAATGACATGAATAATTTATATTTCAATTAAAAAGTTTCGCAGGTGTTCAAGAAGTGGAATAATGACCAAAAGAAGAAGTGCCATTGGCTGCGCATGGCCAGCATACGCTCCGCGTGCGCTTCCTCCTCCCACGCTCCACGTTTTCCCTCGCGCAGCGCCCCGTCCCGCCCACGCCGGGAACCGCCCTCGGCCGATTTGTTGTGTTGTTGCCCGCTTCTGGCGACTCAGCACTGAAATTCCGACCCAGCAGCGCATCCGGGCAAGCGACGGAGGCTGGGCCGCCAGCGATGGCGGCGCGCTCGGGAGAGGAGGTGGTGGGGCAGTTAGGAGGTCGGCACACTCACGTACAAAGAGGGAGTTGAGAACAGAGAAAGTAATAGATTTTATGAATGGCTCACGTTTCGTAGCATGTAGATACAAACACAAAAAAATCGAAAAAGAGCTCTTTCTTAATGAAACCGGGAGTGATGGCTCAGGGTATCAACTGATGTCACTAAAGTCCCACTGACCGGGAGGTCCTAGATTCGAGTCTTGACGGTCGCAAGATTTTCAATACTTGTTTGTCAGCTAGGTCGAGTTCGGTCGCTGTCTTGAGAATTCTAGCGGCCGGCTGCTCTGATCGGTAGTTTTCCGTGGTTTCTCCTATCAACACAAGGAGAATGCCGGAGCAGTACCCTAACAAATGGGCCACGGACCGCGCGCGACCTTTCCTACCTCTTCCTTGTCTAAATCTCTCCACTAACACACACGTACACTAACATGCACTACATTTCCACACATGCCGGGAGACCGGTCGAGAGCTTAGAGCTTGACCCGGTTGGGTTGGTGCCCCGCTGGTGGGAGCTACATTGTTAGGGAAAACCCCGGTAGCCACCGGTAGGTCGGCAACGGATCTCGCCATTCAGCGAGGCAAGAACACCGGAACCTCCCGAGGAAAAATACGCACGACACTTACGGGACCAATGACCTTAGTAGATGACGCGTCCGGAATCACTAAATCAATCAATCTTAATGAAAATACATAGCATACTCCGCAAAACCAATTAAAACTTTTGTTTCGCCTTTTTAAAGGAAAATATTATCCCATCCATGGAACATCTTTCAACATGAAAATAAAGTTGTAAGCAAACAGAAATGTCGAAAACAACAACAAAATGTATTACAATTATTGATTGATTGATTATTAGTGACTTCGGGCACGTCAACTACTGAGATCACTAGTCCCGTAAGTGTAGAGCATGTCTTTTCATCGGAAGGTGGCAGTGATCTCACACTAGATGGCGAGATTCGGCGCCGACCTACCGTCGACTGGCGTGGTTTTCGCCCCAGTCGGGACAAGTTCTATGCTCCCGACATGTGTGGTCGTGTAGTGCATGTGAGTTTGTAAGTAAAGTGTGAGGATAGGACAAGGAAGCGGAAGGAAAAATCGTGTGGTCCGTGATCCGTTTGTTAGGGTACTTCTCCGGCATTCGCCTGGTGTAGGCCGGAGACACCGCGGAAAACTACTGATCAGAGCACCAGGCCGCTAGAATTTTGCTCTAGACAGCGACTGAATTCGACCTAGTTGAAATGCTAGTGTCGAAACTCCTGCCGATGTCGGGACTCGAATCTAGGACCCTCCGGTAAAAGGAACTGCAGTGCCATCATAAAAAATATATTCATTTTATACAGCTTTTCATTTTCGAGTGTACTCGTGTGTTCCACAGTTTCCATTCCCGTTGGTTAAAATACTTCCTTAGGATCGAGGGTGATGATATTTATAATATTAGTGGTTTGCTGCAGCAATAATGCCAATGAACAAAACCACACAAATGGTTTTCCAAAAAGGATGCTTTAGAACATACTGAAGAGCGACAAATAAAATACACTCTTATAACCCTACATTAAATGAAATATTTTGCTGTCAAAGCATAGTATAGAATGTAGTACAACAGTGTTTTACATATTAAGAATACAAGAAATATTGCTGGTCCATAATGCAATGCATACATAGCAAACATTTAATTGCGGACGGACTCTTCCTCGGAATCGTACTGTCGCAAGGCGTCAGCTGTGACTGTAACCAGTGAAGCACTGAGTAAGAGAATTAGTATACGCAGTATGAGAATGGGCGCAATAACACAATCAAAGATTTGTCTTTTTCAGTGAAAATCGAAACTGTTTCTTGATTTTTCGATATTTCTTGAGTTCCTGGACCGGGAGCGGTAGCTCAGTGCATCAACTGATGTTACTGCAGTGCCTCTGACTGGGAGGTCCTAGGTTTGAGTCCTGACGGCGGCAGGATTTTCGACACTAGCTCTTCAGCTACGTCGAATTCAGTCGCTGTCTGGAGGAGAATTCTAGCGGCCGGCTGCTCTGATCGGTAGTTTTCCGTGGTTTCTCCGATCAACACCAGGCGAATGCCGGAGCAATGCCCTACCAAACGGGCCACGGACCGCGCGCGATCTGTCCATCCTCTTCCTTGTCCTAGCCTCTCCTCTTACGCACACACTTACACTAACATTCATTACACTACCACATATTCCGGGAGACCGGTCGGGAGCTTAGAGCTTGCCCGGCTAGGGCGGTGCCCCGCTGGTGGGAGAGCCCTGGTTAGGGGAAACCCCACTAGCCGACGGTAGGTCGGCGCCGGATCTCGCCATCCAGCGGATGAAGATCACTGCCACCTCTCGAGAAAAAATATGCATTACACTTACGGGACTAATGACCAAAGCAGTTGACACGCCCGGATACACGAAAAAATCAATAAATTGAGTTCCTCGGTATCAAACGAAACAAACAGTTAACTCTTACATGGACGGACGATGCGCAGATTTCGTTCAGAGTCTGCGTGCGTTGGAAATTAGTATTGCAGATAGCAACATTTATTCTACTAACACCTCAGCCTTCACTAGAAAAATTCAAAACCAAGCGGAGCGGTAGAGGGTAAAAAATACATAAATTGAATTTTTGTAAATTCAAAGTTGAAAGGAAAATAACTATTCCTGCTGTTTCTACTAAATGTTATTAAAAAAAGTACCCACGTGGGGTTTCGAACCCGTGCGCAACATGTGATGACTTAGGTTTTCCCCTACGCTTCATGTGTCCGAACTAGTCCATTTCTAATTCTATATTGAAATCATTATTTTGCGAAGATACTATAATAACTCAAAATTAAGCGGAAACTATTAATATTTTGAAAAAAAATTTCACGAAACCATTTTAAGATCTAACATGTGAGAATTCTAATTGGAGCCATTTCTCAGAAAATTTCGAAAATATTCCAGAGCCTTCATGTAAAGAATCACCTAAATTTTCCATTTCATGAAAAAATCCATTTCAAATTCTTCACTTTAAAACAAATCGCTACATTGAATGATGAAAGTGTACTGGTTCGAGAAATATTGAACTTTTGCAATTAATGTCATGCCTGTTATTGAAAATCGGACCTATACCATAATATTAAATGAACTTCACTCTACATGAGGAATATTGTTTTTTAAATATAGAAGCCGTTTTTCGAAAAAAAATATCTTTCACGGTTTTACATTGACATGATTTTTCATAAAAATACGGGAAAATTACTCATGTTTAGAGCAAATCTGATATTATTGAAAAATTTAATTTTAAAGAACAGATTTAAATAAAAAAGAAACTTTTCATAATGTAGTTGTTCGAGGTCTTGGAAAAATTTGAAAGCGGAACGCCATCACGGATTTTCGACGACTTCTGAATTTTCGAAAATTGCGAATGATACAAATAAATCGAGAAAGGATGTGCGATTGTTGCACGACTAGTTTTACTACGTAGTTGATAAGAGAAAGTTATAGATATCTAAAATATGCTTGTCGAGAGATAGAACAATAACTCAGTAGTTATGCATAAGAATGCGACCGGCAAGTCATCTCCGACATTTACTCAGTTGTCAGACCTCCACTTCAGGCGTCAGAATACATACTAACCAGCTAATTCCTTATTCTTTTCCTCAGGATTCATGATCCATAATTTCCCGTAAGTTAGTCGACACATCGGGAGTGAAGAAGTGACTAACATTAAAATTTTATGAGATTGTCGCATTATTTAGGGACATTGCATCATCATGATCAGCTATGCTTCACTACGGTAAGCAGACGACCATATTTCTTCCAGATAACCTGATATTTAGGGGTAGAAAGCACGAATGTTCTGTAAATAAACAAGATTACAAAATCTGTAACATGGAACTCTAAAATCCATGACATACTCAACAAGATATTTTTGTAGAATACAAGTATATAATGTTGTTAATTCAGGAAAAGGGAGTCAAAATTTTCTTTTTGGATTATAGCGGTATACAAATTCAATTCAATTTTATTTTCACTGAAAGAGGCCAACAATAATATTTGACGAGTTTTACAAAACAATATAAACTTGGAACCGAAATGCGGAGATGGCTATGGGGGAGCGTTTAGGGCCGCGCTAAGTTTTCATTCCCGTCCGGCTACTTAGGAGAGGGATCTCCACCACTAATACGAATACAACATTTCAATTGAAGTATTTTGTGAAATTAGGGTAAAATGTAAATCATTTAATTATTATATAAAGGATTTTTTTCAAATTTGCGTAAAACACTATTTTGTGAAAATGAAGAGGCTCAGGAAAGGAAAAGGAAGAAGTCATCAAAAAAGTTGATAAATCATAATCAGTTGATAAGTAACACTAATCTACTTTCTAAAACTTTCCCTTATGACAACTAGAAACATTATTTGTTGATATTTAAAAACGTTAATTGATAATTAATACATTAGTCTTTCGATACTTTAAAAATACAGAAGAATATCGAACTCTTCGTAGGATAATGGTCGATTTATTGATCCCCTGACGTAAGTTCTAAAAAGTATACATTTTACAATGACAAATAATCCTTAACAACAGATTATATGTTCCTAAATAGACAGGGGTTGCTTAAGAGTTTACTTTTCGTTATCTGAAGTTGGTACGTTTTACTTATTGAAATGGAGGCAGACTAACAAACGACCATCCACGCGAGACGTGTCTTCGTCGTCGTTTTGAGTGAACGAATTAAAGTCATCTCACTGAAGACGGCAGATGCTATTATTGAGAGAACTCGTTAAATGTGAGCTAAGTACGGTATTTATTAAACAATTATGTGTTCTACATTATTCATCAATTTTATGCAATCTAAATGAGAACTTAATTTACAAATAACACCGCCAACGTAAGGTCCTTTATTACGTTTTTGTAAAAGTACTGTTAGCTCACATATGTATGAGGGACTATGCAATAACACAGTTATATCTAGATAACATGCGTGCGGTTTACAATATAAACCGATTTAGTGCCTGGCAACTAATTATTAGCAAATTAACCCGTGACGGGGCCGGAGAATTTGGACCCATGGCTTAATTTCATGAAGTTTTGTTTGAGTGTATTGTATGTCTGTCAATTCCCAGAAATTTGTGTATTTTATCTCGCTCGCATCTGGGGTCGCAAAGCTCCCGCGCGCCCTTCCAGACCCTTCCGTAAGACCCACGTTGACAAGCATCACGATCAGGTGGTTCGTCGTTTCCCTGATCCATTGAGTAAATGCTGAGATGGCCCCTTGTTTTGCTTCTGGACATAAATGTAACTTCATTATCTGTGCACGTTTTCTAGAATTCGGTGGGAAATATAGTTATTCAAATTATAGTTTCCATGCTGTCGCGTCAGAAAGTATTATTCCTTGACGAAAGACACGCTGGATAAGAGCCGAAAATTTATTGCTGATTTATCCTTGGAAATATATTTTATTACATCGGAGCGTTTTTCTTCCTTTCTGTTTTTCTTCAAAATTCAAGTAGTATATGGCTTAGTGTAGGGATCACAGGATTTTGAAAACGTGCACAACATTCACTTCTTTCCATAGCACGTCATACACAGTTTTTAACTGTTTTTTACGTAAATAAATAAATAATGCAGGGACGACCGGCGCATCCCCATGGAGCCCTAGCGATAGCGTATATTTCCTGTGATACAATCCAAGAAGACACAATCAACTTCCAGGAGGATAAAATATATGATACATAAGTAGTATGCGAGCACGTATAGTGGTATTTGTTTGAAATCAGTTAGCACGGGGCCTTGATTAGAGCGATTGCTCCTAACACGTGCAAGATAAGCCGTTAAACCGTCCACAAGAGCTTCGGACTGCCCCGGTTAGGATTACAGGTTCGTTCCTTGACAAGAGTGTTCGTGTTCGGCTCTCCAGTTTACAAATACATCCGATGTACATTTCAAGGTCATCTTAGGCTTCGGACGGTACTTGTAAACAAGGAGTCAACTTTCCCAAATTGTTACAGAATAGTGAAAATTTTGATTCGGGGTTGTTGACGTTCTTATGCGAAGAAATACAAGAGGTCATCTTCGTCAACATAGTATACTATATTGATGAAGATAACCTCTTTTATTTCTGTTACAGAATAAATTGAAGCGTGATTGCAATGTAAAAAAGAAGTGTATAATAATAATAATTATAATAATAATAATAATAGCGAACAAAGGGTGTAATAAACATAAATATCGACCCGAACCTCAGTATTTCTCATACTATCCTCCTCTCACCCTTCCGTGGAAAACCTCTTTAAATCTAGAAACATTCCAAGATTGTATTACCAATCCATTCCGATGAAATATAACGATAAATAGGTGAGAGATGGGGCAAATATACTGATAATTTCATATCATCATTACAAGACGGTGTCACCGGGAGCGGTAGCTCAGTGTATCAACTGATGTCAAACTGATGCCACTGCAGCGCGTTTCTGACCGGGAGGTCCTAGGTTCGAGTCCTGACGCCGGCAGGAGTTTCGACACTAGTTTTTCAGCTAGATCAAATTCAGTCTCTGTCTGCAGGAGAATTCTAGCGCCCGGCTGCTCTGATCGGTAGTTTTCCGTGATTTCTCCGATCAACACCAGGCGAATGCCGGAGCAGTACCCTACCAAACGGGCCACGGACCGCGCGTGATCTTTCCTTCCTCTTCCTTCTCCTATCCTCTCTCCTTACACACACACACACACTTAAACTAACATGCACTACACTACCACATATTCTGGGAGACCGGTCGAGAGCTTAGAGCTTGTCCCGGCTGGGCGGTGCCCCGCTGGTGGGAGTGTTCTGGTTAGGAGGAAATTCCACTAACCGATGGTAGGTCGGTGCCAGGATCTCGCCATCCAGCGGGGAAATACCACCGCCGGCTCCCGACAAACACCATGCACTGCACTTACGGGACTAATGACCAAAGCAGTGACGCGCCCGGAAACACAAAAAAAATCAATCAACCAACAAGACGGTGTCAGTGAACTAGCTGGGCTGACACACAGAGGTTATGGAAGAGCCGAATTATCGGTCAACAACAGCGCTCATGATTCGAGTTATTGGGGGGGGGGGTGCAGGTCCTTTGCCATAGATAAAAAGGCAAAACTTCGATATGAAGAGGTCTATTGGAATAAAATTATCCCGACTTGGTCGACGTCCGGGTCGACAAGAATCAATCCGGATGTTGGGTTCCCTTGACATCTGGCAGAAAATGGGCTACAGGACCCAAGATCATTGGATGAGCAACCATTGCTGAGGACTGCGGAGCTACAGGAGGAACGACTGTGGTGTACAAAGAATAAAAAAGTAAAATTATCCCGACTTGGCCGACGTCATGAGGTGCTATTGAAAAGCTAACTCTTGCCAAAGACGATTCCAAAAGAGAATATTCCAGCTTTGGCCACAAAAACATCCGGCCTTTGGAACTACTGCAGAACACTGACTGACCAGACAAGAGTCACCATGCAGAACAATCTTCGCACCACCTTGGGGACAGAACTAAAACGCTCAACTCAAAGTCAGTTTCGTTCTAAAGAGGAAAAAGAAATTATTTAAGAAGGAAGGGAATCAGAGCACGTTTTTGAGAAATGGAATGAGGAGATGGAAGCTGTACTGGAATGGGACGAACTGACGCCTACGGAAATATAAGACGTTGAACTATACTTCGTATTCCAGAAAGCAATTTACTACACACATTAATAATAAAATCCAATTTTTCTATATTGTGTTTTTATGTTGAAAAATCGGCACTGTTCTCTGCAGATTTACACTTATTCTACGAAATAGATGCAAAAAAGCAAAAAGATAGTAACGGAAACATTGATTTGAGAAGCGGTGTAACAAAACAAATAAGGCTGTCTCGTGGCGCAAGGGCTAAGTCGCTCGCCATTCACCAAGGAGGTCCGGGTTCGATTGCCGTCGATTCCCGGACAATCTATTGTGAAATTTGTTTCAACAAAACGAGTTTAGCTGCTTCACAAGGGCTGGTCCAACCCCTATCCTCGTTCCTTCCCAATTCTGGCCGCTGAGGAGTGACGCAGGAGCGCGCAAGAGAGAGGCGCGTTCGCGGAGATGCTACCTGGCGGTCCTCTTGACGACTAACGGACTTACGGACTACGTAATGGAGGATTACTCCAAAGACAATGACTTAAAAATAAATAACGGAGGATTACTCCTAAGCGCTCAACGCCCAATGGGGGTTATGAGACGCGTTGCGTCATGACAAAGGCGCAACAAATAAAAAAACAACTTAACTTCAAGTCTTGATCATACACATTGTCAAATACAAAGACAGGTATTGTATCTTTGATGTCGTACACAATTGTGCTTTCACAAGTTCTTGACAAATGGACTGTTTCAAGCCGTATTTCATTGCGTCAGGGAGATTCGAATCGAACATAGAAATGTCAATGAACGCATTCGACTTTCATTGTAAAGGCAAACGTCCCGGAGGCTGCCCTGTACATTATCAATGTTAATCAACTTCATCAAATTGTACGTAAAATTCATGGAATTCACGGTCAGGTAGACGTGATATCTTTTATCGTTGAGCGTATCTAACGGAGTCAGAAACAAAACAAAGTAAAGTAAAGTAAAATAAGCCCTCTTTAAATAAATGTAGATGATTTCAGTGAAAAACATATTCTTGTAAACATAGAAGGAGTCATTTAGAAATATAAGATTGTCGCCCTCGAAGAAGCGGAAACGACAGAAGTTCCAGGGAAGTCAAAATTTAAACATCTAATTTATCACGAGAAAATCTCGGAATAAAATGTGAGAAATACATAGAGCATAATATCTTCGGAATTGAGACGCGAGTAATTAAATAGGAATTATTAACATTTTGATCCCTGAAGTACATCGTCATAAGGCGCTGGAACGCAGTTGATGAGCAACTAGAACAAGCAGCAACACTTTCGAACACACAGATCGGCAGATGAGATCGTCAATAAGAATATTTCATGAACTGATTGGAGCATCACCTCGTATTTATGAAATACTTCAAAGAAATACAAACTACTTGAAAATCTACTTGAATAAGACTCTATGTAACATTGTCCCAAAATACCATGCCTCGCGACATTTGCAGTTCTTTGCTTTAAAACTATATAAATTCTAATCAAACAAATAAGTATATTTCCCATATAAAACTAATAATTCTTTCAAGCCACCGACGATTATAAAATCTCATAATGATTGCAATGCTTAACCCGTCAGGTTTTAATGACATTTAAATCTAATCCGGTCTTAAAATAATTAGGTTATCCATTCACAACAAAATGCGAATTTCAAGCCAACTTTTAAGCAAATCATTGACAATACATTACCTCAATTCATTTGTTTTTTATTTTGTTATGCAAAAAGCAGAATTAGTCTGTATCTGGTCTGTGAGAGAGGATATAAGCTATTCGTACATACAGAAATCCAGAAGCAAGGCAAGGGAACATGTCAACATTTGCTCTACGGATAGAGGGAAACAGAACGAAGTGGGTACCAAACCCGCAGTAGAAAATTGCAGATGTAAAAAAATATTCATGTGCTCTACATTATTGAGAATTAATATAATTGTTAAAGCAGTATCTATGTGAGGAAAGAAAAATGTATTTTCTGCCCTTGCTGTGGAAAACGAAGAGTGAAACTGCCTCAACTATTACATTAATTCTCAATAATGTAGAGCACATGAATAAAGTGAACTGAAAGTAACATCAAGGTGGTGGGCTTTTTAAGTATCCCCTTCGTTTTTCTACGATTAAGCCAAATTTGTTCACGAAATGTGCTAGCACAAACTGTTCTTGTTTTGCGCCAGAATCACATTTATTTTCTCTAGTTTTTGAAGCAGCTTACTGCGATTCACTGAAAAATTCATTTTTCATTTCTCATACGGCATATGCAACACTAGTGAACAACTAGACCATATTACAGTCCCGCTGACCTTTCATTGATACTAACAGCTAGCGAGCATATGGCTTTGTGTGATCATGCGTACGGATAGATGAAAGTGTTCCTGTTCGATACCATTCCCGAACATCTTGTTTATCGTTTTCCATGTATCGAGTGCTTGTTTCAGTCGAACCCGAGAAGCTTGGCGACCTACGCTCTTGCCCGCGCCAGGAACCCAATCGCTCTCTCATTCTAGCACGTGGTTATGTTTTGATTATAACATTATACTATAACCAGTGCAAGGGCCCCCTGGTTCCGTAATATCCGAGTGCGGCCCTACGTCAAACGTGTCAAAGCAGCCCTTGCCCTCCGGCATCTGTTTCTCGTCACAGCGCGCTGCCGCGGCCGCACAGAAGAACGTTCTCTTTCTTCTCGTTTCCAGAGGTGTAGGTAGTTGCTGATGAAACCTACACGAACGTGTTCGCCGATTTTTTTTGTATTATTACTGCAAGTTTCATGACATACGCGTACATTTTTTTGTAAGTCAAAAAATGCAAATGTAATGTTGCTTCTAGCAGGCATGATTTTAATAATCTATTTACAACTAATGAGAAAGTGAAATATGTTTTTTGTAAGAACTGTAATTATAAAGTATTGAAGAGCAGCTAGGAAAAAACTAATTTCATAACTTTAATAGTAACTGAGAAATGTGCATCCCAAAATGGGATGAATTTTTGGCCATCCGGGTTCTTACAAATCTCTCATTTTTGCACGCATTCTACACAATAATGGGCACAAAAATATCAAAATATAGTACAATACATGAAGCACTGGATATTTATCTGTTCATATGTGCTTGAATTAAGCAAACATCAGTTGATGCACTGAGATACCGCTCCCGGTTTGTTGATATTATTTCGTTTGCTGAGCTTTGCGTTTGCTTTTCAGTAAATGTAGAATAATAGCAGGTACGGTAATATATGTCAATTGAAAGGAAAAAAAATCACTGAAAGAAGTGCTTGTTTATTTTACCGTTTGCGTGAGTTATGATGCACTGAATTCAAATCCAGCACTTAAGATATTATACCACATTTTGTGATCTATTTTCTCACTAAGTATTAACAATTTTCCAGCATTGGTGTGTGTTTACAACAGAAAGTTTGGTGGGGGACCGTACAGAAATTGGTCGAGAGAGATAATGAGGAAAGACTTGGAAAAAATTAAGGGAAAGAAACTTACAATTAGGAAAGCCATAAGACAGCAGAGTCACGAAATACGCATTTTTTGTCGTTTTACTTTTTTTTAAACGTAGTATAAAAGTGTTATAAGTAGTATAAATGAAGATACAGTTTTTGTCTTGAAATGAAATTTCTTTTTCACAATTAGTTCTTTAATTAAAGTCAGTTTTTTTTAAATATTAGCAGTTTTCGATGAATCTTAATGAATTAGCAATATTAAAAATAGGGGTTTCTCAAGAAAGGATCGAAAATGTTTCTTTAAACGTTATGTATTCGTTATTATATTCGTTATGTATGGATTGCGGTAAATAAGAAATACAAATAACGTAACATCAATATCACCATTTTCATGTATTCTTTTGATTTTTTAAGTACTACACAACTGAATTTGTTTAAAATATTTCTCATATCGTTAATAGTTACATTACACAGTATACATCTTTTTACAGTATTATATCTGCGAGTACAAGCGTTTCAAATTATTTCTAATGAAGTGTCTCAAAAAATCGAAATAATTCTGTGAAAATGAGCTTAAATTTCTGCATTTTCACAAATCTTAAACGTCATTTTCTAAAAATATCTCCGAATTTTTCAATGAAACTTTGTATGCCAAACCACGTTTTAGTACTCCATGATATTTTTAAGTCACATTTACAATTGTAATTGTTTTTTATAAACACTATTCCCTTAACATAAATATTACGTGAAAGTAAACAAAACCAGTGTTAACTGATTCGTGCTGTAAATAGTTTTTAAATAACATTTTTTGTAGTTAGTTGACTTTGAGAAAAATTTTCATTACTGAGTGCGATGTTGACGGATTTTCATATAAAAATAACTTTGTTATAGAAATAAATTACGCCAGTCATTAAAATGCATCAATTTAATTCCGCAAAGAACACTAAAAGCCAGGTTTACATAAATAGGTCAGTGTGTTGGCCGCTGATATCGAACTCGTATTGAGATTCATATAAAAAAGTGGATACATCTTGTTGCTATATGTAGTAAATCACTAGTTCTATCATGTTGTTGAATCAGATATCTCGTGTTATGGATCCTTGATACTGAAAAATTGAATTACCGCATGTCTGTATGTCCGTCTGTCAATGATCACGTCATACGCAGTTTAAACTGTTTTTTTGACGTAAAAATAAATAAATAAATAAATAAAATCTGCGCTAACGCCTAAGACGTTCAGATGATTTTCTCCGAAATAAACTTCCCCTGATCGGTTTGGCCCAACCGAAGACCCTGCGAATATCAAACAGATACTTTGATTTTGGGGAGATTTTGAACAATTATTTTCTCAAAAAGGCTCCAATTTTTCCTTTTAATTCGTTCCTCGAATAGATCAAAGGTCGGAGAAAAAGTGGTGCTGATTCCATTTTTGACAAACTTTTATATTTTCATAAATTGCAAATAATTAACATTACAAAAGTACAATAATGAAGATACAGATTTTTATCTTAAATAAAATCTGTTCTCAAAAATTATATCTTTAAAAAAGATCATGAACATTTTTTAAAAATCCAAAAAAATTCAGGAAATTTCTGCTTGAGGTTATTGCAATTTATCAGAAATCTCAAAAACGGCTTCTAACTTTTTCTTCACGGATAGGGCAAATGACGCATAAAAACTTGCGGAGAGATCTTTTAATTTTTGATCAACTCTCAAATAATTGAAAATTGCATAAGTTAGAAATAATGTGAGAAATGTACTGTTGTAGCACCACTGTTTTTTTATTACTATGATTGAAATTGATACACTATCAACATATCCATTTTTGTTCTGAGTTCTTTGCATGTGCGTTATTAGAGAAGTAATGAATGAATATAAGCTTGAGAGGCCGATCACGTACGCACTCTCGCGGGGCTTTGTTGATTCGAGGCTGTCACTCTGCGCTCAGTAAGTAGAAACAAACTAGACGGAGAGACGTTCCATATTTCAAGCCGTGCGTCGCCATCGCCGTCGCCGTGGTGTCAGCGCGCCCGTGGCCTTGCCTCGACCGGTGCAAGGGCTCAGGCGGTCGCTCCTTCTCACTAGTCAGGGCCTGGCGAACGCTATCGCAAACGGCTTTGGGGCCCGGCGCGCTGACATTTGCGAGGCGCCGGGGCCTGCCGCCATCGCCTGTGACGCACATCCTCCGAACGTCGAATTCTGCCCTGCAAAGCCGCTCGCGCTGCGCGGCATGCCACGGCCTACACTTCAATCAGATCTATTCCTCAATCTACATTTCAATGATATGCATTTAATTGGGTGTATTTCTGTATTTTCGTGACACATTTTAATTGACGAGTTTAGAAGGTCAAACTCACATTAAACAAGTGGTTTATTTACAAAGAAAATAGCAAATAAGAATAAGATATGAAAGAGGCCGGCCCGGTGGCCGAGATCGCTAAGGCAGTGGTGTCGTAGTGATCTCGGACCGAAAGATCGCGGCTTTGAGTCCCGCCCCGGGGATGGTTGTCTTTGTGTTCGTCCTTTCACCACTTTTCATCACCATTTCGTTTCATCTTCATAGTTGCCAAAACGTTAACTCCAATAGTGGTCACTAATGATCTAGATGTTGATGCGACCTTAAATTACAAATAAATAAATAAATAAGTAAGTAAGTAAATAAATAAATAAATAAAAAATGAAAGAGTTGTTTCGAATCACTAAACATACGCGCACAGGCAAGTTCTAAGTCTTGTCATACAATTTCCTACACACGAAGTTTGTTTTGGCTTATTAGGTATTTGACTATATTAGGTAGAATTATTACTATTTACATTAATACACAATCACTGTATATATTATTACATTTCATATGCTTACAAATATCAAAACGCTGCTGCAAGAAAATGGACTGGTTTCAAAGAATCATCAGACGTGCTTTGAAACTGTTGCAATTAAGGTTCATTACGAAAAAACTGCTCACAAGTGTATGTATAACCTGCCCAAAGAAGAGTAATTAGTATTAATTCATAATTTATGAGTACGGGCGAGAACAGTCAACTCTTTCAATATCTACCCCTGGAGCCACCGAGAGAAATTTCCACGCAGGCGCTACCCTGTCCCCTTCGATATTCCCCTCCTCAGTTCAGTTCAGTTCAGTTCAGTTCGAAACTCGCGCCATCAGACCCGCTCTTCCGTCTGTCCAAGCAAATTTCTCTTCGTTCCTTTCACCATTTAGTGGACAAAGAAGGTATCACTCGTGCGACAAAACAGGCGATTTGAATTAAGCTCAGCCTCATCTTTTACGCTTGAGGATATTTTACATGCAGTAAATCTACAACATGGGACAGCCGAATTTAATTCCCCTCCGAAGAAAGGGGTACGAAGGATTTTTCGCCCTTAAAAATCCACGGCTTCGGTCGGGTTTGAGCCCGCAAACAGGTACAACAGCCCGCTACGCTAACTGTTCTCTTTTCCCTCTTCGGGCTGGCAATTTGCCCGGCGAGCGCTCATGTTCGATGCACATAGCCAGGCCTGGCCTACAACAAAACAGCACTTTCCTCAAAGTGGATATAGCAAAGATAGAACTGACCGAACTCGAAGCCCTTGGAATTGGAAAAGAATCCTTTAGTTTTGAGGATAATTTACACGAAAATCCTTCCACATTTTCAAAGTTTTGTCCTAAATAACTCCAAGCAGTTTTTCATTTTTTTATCGAATAGAACAAAGTTCACATATTAAAGAATAGGTTTGATTTTCATGGAAAATCGAAAATTGAAAGTGTTTTCGACTCTCTCAAACATCTACGCTATTAAATAAGTTTTTTGATGATAAATTTTATTCTTCAAAAATACATCTTGAAAATATGTCATGTGCAATTTCTCCAAAATATAACTAATTTTCTTATAGCTTAGAGTCAAATCGAGACAAATAGTCAAATATACGTAAAATAGTTTTTTCTTAAATACGATTCCAATTTTATCTTTCAACTTTTTGTAAGAATGCACATTGCACTGAATTCAATGACATGTTTTTCCGTAAAATTTTCGAATTTTCAAAAATTGAAGATTTATAGTCTATTTGGCGAAGAGAGTTTTTCAAGAAATATCTGAAATTTTGGTTGGATACAATTTGGATATTATAATATTATGTAACCGTTACACAACATTATAAATTTAATATTATAATATTATACGAGGAACTATATATTGTAGCACTGCTAATTTATTTCATAAATTAGCAGTGTTACACATTACTTTACGTAAACGATATGCCCTCCACGATTCGAAACGGACGAACGGTTCTCTTTGCGGATGATACGAACATCCTTTGCAATAAAGAAACAGTAAATAGTTCAATATCAGATGTTTCAAATTGGTTCCGAAATAACAAATTAATAGTGAACGAAAAGAAAACGGTTTTAATGCAGTTTTCCATTTCAAATAAACAATTCTGTGCCCCATTGAAAATGAACAGCGTACCATTGACTGCTGTTAAGGCAACAACATTTTTAGGTCTCTCAATTCAGTCAAACCTTAAATGGAACGTCCATTTAAATGAATTGAACACAAAATTAAGTTCATTATGCTACGCGTTCAGAATTCTTGCAAATTCAGTCAGCCTTCATACTGCTCGTTGTGTATACTTCGCGAATGTTCATTCCGCCTGAGATATGGCATAATATTCTGGGAAATACATCTTATAGCTCCTAGACTTTTAGATTACAAAAACGAATTGTACGAATAATAACCAAATCCCACCCACGTGATTCATGTAAGCCTCTCTTCATTAATCTAGGAATTCTACCATTACCGTGTCTTCTTATTTACGAATCAGTGGTTTTTGTAAAAAATGACTTGCTCAAGGGCGGGAATATATTTTCAGAAAATGCCGAAGTCTATTACTATAACACTCGACGTAGAAATCATATTCATCAGGTGACAGTATCAACAGCTCATTACAAAAAATTCACATACAATACATGTACATTATTTTACAACACTTTGCCAGATGACATTAAACGATTAAATTCGATAGAAAAGTTTAAATCCCAAGTGAAATCGTTTCTGCTGCATAACTGTTTCTATACAATTAGAGACTATACTGAGCATCACAAGAAAAGTAACATTAATTTTAACAATGATACATAATGCATTATTTACCATTTGAACTGTGTAAATGAGTATAAACAACCTGTAACAACTATTGTACTACAGCTTCCGGGTCAATGACCCCTCTGGACTAAATGTAACTTCATTTTCTGTGCACGTCTTCTAGAATTCAGTGGGAAATACAATTATTCAAATTATCGTTTCCATGTTGTCGCGGCAGGAAGTAATAAGAGCCAAAATTTATTGCTTATTTATTCTTGAAAATAGATTTTATTACATGGGAGTTTTTTGTTTTTTTTCTCCCGTTCAAAATTCAAAATTTAAGTAGTATATGACTTAGTGTAGGGATCACAGAATTTTGAAAATGTGCACACAATTCACTTTTCCCCATAGCACGTCATACGCAGTTTTTAACTGTTTTTTTGACGTAAAAAATAAATAAATAAATAAATAAATAAATAAGGCTTTAATTTTACCGCGATTAGAGGGTGTCGTTTTATGAAATGTGTGACGGAGTCTATACAAACGGAAATTCGTTTCTCGGAATAACCGCGGGAGTTCCGAGACCTCACGCATAGCCCCCATTAGATAAAAAATAATGACCATCCAAATTTTGTGTATTTTAAAAGACACTTCATAAACTCCTAGCCCACTTTATACCACCATCCACAGCAAATATTTTTGAGGAATGCATCGTCCGTCGTTTCTGAAGTTCAGCTGTTTGTGTGGCAAGCACACACACATGCATTGTGCGTGGGAGTAGTCGGACATCTACTAATACAAAGGTTCGTTCTTATGTTGCAGAAGATAAAGAGTGAAATGAGCATTCGTGATGCCTGCACGATAACAAACATTTATTTTAATGAATTGATTGATTGATTTTTTCGTGTTTCCGGGCGCATAAACTGCTTCGGTCATTAGTCCCGTTAGTGTAGTGCATGTTTTTGTCGGGAGAAACTACCGATCAAAGCAGCCGGCCGCTAGAATTCTCCTCCAGACAACGACTGAATTCGATCTAGCTGAAAAGCTAGTGTCGAAATTCCTGCCGCCGTCAGAACTCGAACCTAGGACCTCGCGGTCAGAGGCGCTGCAGTGACATCAGTTGATGCACTGAGCTATCGATACCGGATTATTTTAATGAAACTGCACCCCGTCACTAAGAGATTTTTGGAATACTAAATGGCCGGAAAACGGGTACGGATGTTCATGCATTCAGATGTCGCTCAGCAAAGAAATTCAATTTCGAGAAGTAGCAATTAAACTAAGACAGAATAAGAGTTCTAAAGCAAACAAATTAAGAATCATAACAATAACAATACAAATAATAATAATAATAGTAATAATAATGCAAGAGATGATCCTTAATCGAAATAAAAATTGCATTCATGGATATCAGCGGAAATCGGCAAACGCTAGTTGAATGAAAGAAAAAAGAAAGAAGACCAGGAATCCCGATTTTTTCTCATTTCGTTATTTGGAAGCACTTGTTTATTTTCAGACTACCAGAAAGCTTTCAAACAACACTTATATGATTCAATTGAGATCCATTACGCTGACACAAGTGGCTGGCACGATGCCTCCCTGGGGAGACTTTTGCGGAGCTCGAAATAAGGGTCATAAAAGAGTGACGCAAGCGCCCCCGCTGAACGGCGGGGTCGGGCGCGTGGGCGGAGGTGTGGGCGGAGGCGGGGGTGCGTATGGCTTGCCCAACGAAGAGTCGCTTGGCTGACCACAGACGCGGGCGCCGCTGCTCTTGGAGACCGCTTCGTCAGCACAATTCCCACCCGCGCCGCAGCCGCCTCGGCATCGGCCGATCAGCGGCCCCGCTGCTGGCCCTCGCGTGGGTCACGATCTTCAAATCCTCTTTCCAGGTGCAATTATTGGCGGAAGAATCAGTGTCCGTAGTAGATTAAGCGTTCTGCGTATGTCTAGTATGATAAGTTCTTTTAAGAGTCATTGTCCAATTATTATTTATATATTACGTTTGGACTTCATTTGGGACAATCATATTACACAGTAATGAGTCCAGTAGGAGCTATATGCACATATAGAAACTTCCTTTATTTTACGAGTTACGTTTCGGAAACGTGTGTTTCCATTTTCAGGTACTCACTGAGACTATCAATTGTTAAAATTAACAATTTAATTTTTAAAATTAGAAATTGAATTTTTATAATTAGAAATTGAATTATTAATATTAGAATTTGAATTTTTAAAATTAGAAATTTAAATATTAAAAACAATTAAAATAAGGCTAAGAACCTCATCACGAAAGCAACAGAGTGAAGATATAATTGGAGGCATACTATACGTAACATGTACAGCATTTATTCAGAGAATGAAGTGAATTATTAGTTGTGGCTTGCTTGTTGAGCATGAGTCTCGATTCATATTAGGTTGCAAAGTCGGCTGAGAAGTGAGCTCAACTGTCCATCATGTTTCATGCAATAGTGTAAAGGGTTCTGGGCTTATTGCAATTAGCCTGAAAAATATTAGGCTCATTGGAAAATGATAGATGCTTTTCCGATTAGCCCGACTCCCTGCGATTGGAGATGGAATTTGCAACGAGCTGAATATTTCTGTCTTTAACCCCGTCGCCTCCTTTGCAACCTTCGATTGGCCGTCTCTCCCGCCTCCGTCTCCACCTCCCTCCACCACCTTCAGCTCGGCCCCATCCCCTCATTCGCCGCCTCCCCATCCACCTCCTTCCCGCCTTCTCTTCGCATTAACAGCCGCCCCTCCCCACCACCAGCGTCAGCGCCTCCGATGCCTCTGGCCAAATACTCGGCTTCTTATTTAACCTGGATCAAGCGAGTTACAGCTTCCGGCGGAAGGCCGTTGTAAAAGCTGCGAGCGCAAAAGAAAACTCGCCCGCCCCGCCTCCGCTGCGAGGAGTGGAGCAGAACACGACGGGGCGTGGTGACGGATAGTGGTTCGTAACCAGCAAGAAAGCTAGAAAACGAGCTTTAGAATATTTTAAAATAATGTTTCTTATTGATCTTCAATCTAGAGTCTATAGGCGGGTTTAAAAACAATAATAAATATGTAAAAGCGAGAACGAATTTCTAAACTGCAAAAATGAAGATAAAAGTACATGGGGCCACTACAAATAAGGATAAAAATGTTCATTGATTCAGTGGTGAGGTGTAGTTGACATTTACATAATTGGAATGATTGAAGGCAATATTGTTGACAATGGCAACGCCTTCAATCATTCCAAATAAAAATGTTCGTTATTCAGGGAGTAAAACTCGTAATTAATTCTTACTAGCGCATTCATCCAAGAACTCTCGCATGTGTAAACCGAAGCCCGTTCCACCCGTCTTCATCATACATCCGTGTGGAGGGAAACATGTTTGCAAATTGTGTTTATGAGCATAAAATGTATTAACCCAATTTATTAAAACACATAGAGAATCAAATAGTCTAGTAAATTTCATTTAAAATTTGAGAATCTGCATGTCTGTGACTATTTCTATCTTGGAATGAGGATACATAGAACTGCCGAACACGAAATTGTAATAGAGAGTCAAAAACGTCTGATTTTGTAGTTCTGGGGGAGGAACATAACAGAAGGTTTGGCCACGAAAACCAGATTTTAAGGCCCTAGAGAGCACGTTTGTCCACTCATGCCCGATAGACCTATTAGGAAATACGCCATTACACGAATTATAATTCCACGAAACGGTCATTTTTAGACATTATTGTCTTGCATTATTATAAAAGAAGAAGAATGTTCAGAAGCGATAAAATTTTACTTCACAGAGTATAGATTATCTCTTTGTGATCTGTATCAATATAAGACATTCTTCAAATAGTTATTATAATTTATTTTATAATTATACTTTCAGTAATACGATCAACAACTTTTTGATTTCATTACTATTGTATTTCACGAGAATTATCAAGGTTCTTTAACCAAGATTTATTGTCCACGAAGCTCACGATACATTTTTTTCTAGAGCTTTTATCCACCCGACAGCCGGCTACCCCTTACGCCCCGATGGGACGCATTTTCGACCATATACTAGACACCCACACACTTCCGGGGTCCTCTTATTTGAGGTCAGCATGGTCCACCGTGGCCCTCCACGGCCCTCCGCGTCCACACGTACACTGAGTGCCAAGGGCCAAACAATCATGCGCAAGACGGGACTCGAACCCCCGACCCTTCGGACTGAAGCGCTGAGACGGTACACGCTCTTCCATCCAGGCCAGCGACCTCGGCCATTCAGGTCGGCTGCTCATGATACATGTACTTGTATTTGAGGATGTACACTTAGAAGCAGTTGACATTGCTCCACCGGATTCTCGTATTATATCCAGGGACAAAAATGAGAATGTAATTGAAGACAATCTCAGTAAACGCAACTCCTTGCAGAAACGCAGGGGAACGAAATGTTAAGAGGGGGGAAGTCGTAAATAAGTAATATCGTAAGTAATATCGTAAGTAATATTTAGTAAAGTAAATAAGTAATATTTAGTAAAGTAAATAAGTAATATCGTAAGTAATATTTATCGTGCAAATTCTGAAAACTGATGTTTCGAGACACTAGACCCAAAATTATCTTCATTGAATACCCACATAATTTAACTTTCAGCAACAACAGACAAAACAGGCAGAATGCATACAGGAGGGCTGATAATACTGGACAAGGAAATTCATATTTCCTAATATTTTTATTATTAAAGACGTTTAAGATTTCTTTGGACTTTTTGAGATAATGATATTACCAGGTTATTTGGTAAAGAGTTTAACAGGTACGGCACGCAAGGAAGAAGGAAGAAGGAAGAAATATACAGATGCCCGTTAATTGATCACGTGACTCTTGGATGTAGCCCTTCAAAATGTTTGACAACTTTATCGAACACAGCATGCAATCAGCTCAATTTTGTAAAGAAATGATGCAAATGAATTTGAAAATGTATTACACACCACCAAAAAAACAAGGTAAATCACGTGTGATCATTGGATCGTTGGACACATTGGATTATTGTGTATAAATATTGATACTGGATGCGTCAAATAATATCAATTCACCCGTAAGTGTAGTGGATATTATATCATTAAAGATGATGGAGTTTCTCCCATGTTACATCGGGAGATCCAGCGTCGACCTACACCTAAGCTTGAAAGTTTTCTCTCTTAATGTATCTTCACCAGAGGGGTGCCTTCTCAGACGCGACAAGCAGACGCCAGCTGGTCCTGCGACTTGTGTGTCGTGCATACAAATGTTTGTGTGTAAGTGAAGAGGGCACAAGGATGAGGAAGGAAAGTTCGCACTCCCCCACCAGAAAGCCCCCTGAAAATCCTGAACTTCATAAATTTATTTTGGTTAAGAGACAGACCAACTTGGGATGACAGCGCAACGAAAATAAATCATATTTGGAATTTCCAAATATAAATATTGTGTTTTTAAATTGAAAGGGAGATTAACACAGCTACGGACCAGGTGATACTCTTTGTACAACCGTTTATAGAATTGCATGCGTTTTTTATTGATTTCTTCGTGTTTCCGCGCGCGTCAACTGCTGTGGTCATTAGTCCCGTTAGTGTCGTGCATCTTTTTCCTCGGGAGATGGCGATGATTCTCCCCTGATGGCTGGATGGCGAGATCCGGCGCCGACCTACCGTCGGCTAGTGGGGTTTCCCCCTAACCAGGCCTCTCCCACCAGCGGCCGGGACAAGCTCTAAGCTCCCGACCGGTCTCCCAGAATGTGTGATAATGTAGTGCATGTTAGTGTAAGTGTGTGTGTTAGGGGAGAGGATAAGACAAGGAAGAAGGACAGATCGCGCGCGGTCCGTAGCCCGTTTGGTAGGGTTCTGCTCCGGCATTCGCCTGGTGTTGATCGGAGAAACCACGGAAAACTACCGATCAGAGCAACGGACCGCTAGATTTCTCCTCCAGACAACGACTGGATTCGACCTAGCTGAAAAGCTAGTGTCGAAAATCCTGCCACCGTGAGGACTCGAACCTAGGACCTCCCGGTCAGAGGCGCTGCAGTGACATCAGTTGTTGCATTGAATTACCGCTCCCGGTGAATATCATACGTGTTTAGAGTGTATTTGATTGGTTATATTACAACCAAGTAAATCGAGGAATTTTAAATTAAAACTATGTTATATGTTTAATTTTCGTCAATCTACAAATGATCTGCATTTGCTATTTACAAATATACTACGATTGTTTTGCTGTTTTAAGTTGCAAGCGAATCATTTATGGTAGAGGGATGATATACAGTGTAATACATTCGTATTTGTTATATTAAAACATTACATTAGGCATATTTAATCAAGTTCTATTTCTAAAACAATGATAATGAAGGGAAAAAAGGTAGGGAATTCTGGCTTTTAAGACAGATGTTTAAAGTAAACGAAAACAGTGAAAAATGCTCATTTAATCGGGATAAATTGGGTTTTGATTTACATGTGTGTGCTTTTCTATTTATGTTCGCGTGAAAGAATAGGGTGAACTGTTTGCTTGAATTGTTTAGCAATTCCAAAGCATTGGTAGAAAACCCGGAAATGGCGCGTTGGGATCATTTCAGTCCGGGGCGCGGCGCAGGGCAGGACGCGCGTGCCTCTCGCCCTCCAAACAAACATGGCCCCTGGCCCGACTGCCCCCGGCATCGCGCCGCCCCGCCTCCGCCTTCCAGCCACGTCGCCCCGCCCCGCGCCGCCCCGCGCCGCCCTGCCCCGCCCCACTCCGCGCCGTCCCCCGCAGCGCCTCTCCCACGCTGCTCCGCCCCGCGCCGCCGCGCGCTGCCACGCCTCCCAGTCACGCCGCCTCCCCGCCCCGCCGGCCCGCCCCGCCAGCACTCCCCGCCACACCGACCTGCGCCGCTCCTAGGCACGCCGCCTCAACTCCCCGCCCGCAGCCGCGCGGCCCGGAAGGAGCGCACGCGTTCCCGGAATAGGGTGAGCGTTCGCGAAGTCGCGCGGCGGGTCCCAGGCCCGGCTGCCCAGGACGCCTCACGGTCCCCACCAACATTTCCCATTCATTTTTGTCGGAATCTGGAAGCTCTGTCCTCCATATTGCATAACCACCGGCATGTAACCCGCCGGCATATGTAGTGCAGGAGCTTGGAACACCATCTGAGTCCGCGGACGTGAGGAAAGCGGGGACCTCGGTAGGCATGTGTGTTTTCACCATGGAATTGTGACTTGCGACGTTCACATTCCGCCACCAACTCTACCATGTTCTACCATAGTCCATGAATTATTTCAAACCATTCATCTCTCATCGTCTTTCCCCCTTCTTGATCTCACGATGATCCATGCAGAGAGAAGGAAAGGTTATTTTTCTTGACACATAACGCAATTTAAACTTCTTAATATTTCCCTCCAATGATCGTTACTTAGAGATGAAAATTTAAAAATTAATAGAAATAAATTTAAAAACAATTATTCGTCAACATCTGACAACACAGAATTATGGAGAAAAATGTCGACGGTTATGCAGGTCAGACTGAGGTAATGTAAACAAATGAACAGCGATGAGTGTCCACTGGGCAGAGCACAACTGTCCAACTACACTGACTAGAAGATGAAAGAATCAGTGCGGTCATAGTACGCTTAACCCTCGGCAACTTTGGTTTTGATTGATTATCTCCGGGCACGTCAAGTAGTGTCACCATTGGTCCTGTTAGTGTAGTGAAAGGTTTATCTCCGAAAGTGGCAGTAATTCCTTCCCAACCGGCTGGTGTGATCCGGCATCGACCTACAAGTTGACTTGCGACGCATTTCCTACTTCAGGTATCTCCCCAAAGCGAAGCACCACCCCAGCCGGGACACGCTCTATACTCCCGACTGGTCTCCCGAACTGTGTGGTAGGTTGGTGCATGTAGTACGAGTTTGTGTAAAGGAAAGAGGAAAAGGAAGAAAAGATAGCGAGTGGTCCTTGGCCCGTTTGAACACTACCGATCACAGCAGTCGACCGCTATAATCCTCCACCGGACAGAGGATGTTTCTCGAGAAGTGTTCGCTTGAATTGCTTGCCTAATCCAATACTGTCGTAGAAAACCCGGAAATGGCGCTTCGGGGTCATTTACGTCCAGGGCGCAGGGCACGGAGCGCGTACCCCGCCACGCGATTGATTCTCAGTGATTGCGTGCGCAACTACTAGGGTCATTAGGCCCGTACGTGTAGTTCGTGTTTTTTGCTCAGGAGGTGGCAGTCGTCTTCTCCCGCTGGATAGCCAGATCCTGTACCCACCTAGCGTCGGCTAACGGGTTTTCCCTTACAAGGTATCTCCCACAAGCGGGGCACCGCCCCAGCCAGGACAAGTTCTAAGTTCCCGACCGGACACCCGGCATGTGTGTGTATAAGGGGTGAGGATAGGACAAGGAAGAGGAAGGAAATATCGCGCGTGGTCTGTGGCTCGTTTGCTAGGGTCCAGTATTCGCCGTGCGTTGATCGGTGAAACCACGGAAAACTACCGATCAGAGCATCCGTGGTTTCTACGATCAACACCAGGCGAATGCCGGAGCAGTACCCTACCAAACGGGCCATGGACCGCGCGCGATCTGACCTTCCTCTTCCTTGTCCTGTCCTCTCCCCTTACACACAGACTTACACTAACATGCACTACACTACCACATATTCCGGGAGACCGGTCGGGAGTTTAGAGCTTGTTCCGACTGGGGCGGTGCCCCGCTGGTGGGAGAGTCCTGGTTAGGGGGAAACCCCACTAGCCGACGGTAGGTCGGCGCCGGATCTCGCCATCCAGCGGGGGAAGATCACCGCCATCTCCCGAGAAAAAACATGCACTACACTAACGGGACTAATGACCGAAGCAGTTGACGCGCCCGGAAACACGAAAAAATCAATCAATCAAAAATGCTGCCGCCGTCGGACTCGCATCTAGGACCTCCAGGTCAGAGGCACTGCAGTGACCCCACCGATCCCGGCCGTCCCGCGAAGAATTCGACCTAGCTATCTAAATAGTGTTGAAAATTCGCCACCGTCGGAACACGAAACATAAGACCTCCTGGTCAGAGTTGCCGCAGAGACCGTAACAATGCTGGCTGAGTTAAACTTAACCGGTAACTTTGGTCATGGCCAGAGGGCATGTGGTACTGTTGAGAGAATGAAATTCACCAAGTTCTCTTTTATTCTTCGGATGTTTTCTCGTCAATTTCCCGGAAACATTTGTTAGTAACGTCAAATGTGAAAAATTGTCAGAAAATAATTAAGTACAGTGTTAATAGTTCAGTACATTAATACCATTTATTTTGTGACTACTTTTGCTAAAAATTATGCATAGCGATCAACTGACAAACATCCTCACTGAATGGAGGATGATTCATTGCTTCGTTTCAAGGCTAGAATTTTTTTCACACCTGTCCAAAAACGTGTTAAAGACCGCTCTGAGATGTTTCACGATGGCAAAAACATACGGCGGAAGCGTGCTCGCCAAAGGAGGCTAGCATGCTTACAGACAAGGACACTGAAAGAGGGCCGTATGACTTGAATATGCAGGCACCTTCTCTTTCTTCTTTCTGTCAACAGCTTCTATAGCACTTTCATACCCTACCTTCTGCAAACATACGTTGGTTGCTAGCTCTGGTGGATGATACGAACAGATGCTGGTTCGAATACAAGAAGCGAAAGGACATGGAAAACAAATACAAAATAACATACTAATCTTTATTTGACAATTCCTCGACATTTTATAACTAACAAACAAAAGTACCCAACTTTCATTACGGAAATTTGAAAAGAGATGATGTATACTTCGCGCGTTTTGTCAAAAATTCATCAAGCACGGGCAATAGGTCAGTAAGAATAGTTAGGGTTCGTGTGATGACAAGAGCAAAGCCAGGTGAGAGGGAGGTGAAGGGAGAAAGTGCGGGAAGTTCGAATGCACTGTCAATGTTTGTCGTATCGAAAAATATTCGCTTCGATTTTGAAATATGGCTCATTTTTTGAAATTCATTGAAATATGCCCTTTTTAACGTTCTCTTATAGTATCCGTGGAAAAACGTAAAGAAAAATTTGGAGCATTTATTGAGATTTTTTTTTATAAATTGCATAAACATCAAGCACCACTTTTTCTGCTTACTCCAAAATCAGAATTCTAGCGGTTAATTAGATGTTTCGTTACACTTGAATTCGATAACGATGATAATTTAACGAAATAATCAAAGACACAAACATTGAAGCAACATTTGATGCATACAGAGTTTTGAGGTTATTACATGAGCTCAGTATTTTTATGAATTCTGCTGTGATATTAAATGGTAAATACCTCTTCTAATACTCACAGCTATCTTTTATTCTTCATATCTCCGATGTCTGCTCGAGTCTTTCTGCATAATAAGGAATGGATCAAATGGTGATGAGGGAGAAACCCAACGCCCGACTCTACAGAATTGCCCGCCTGCAGTTAACCACATATGCTAATACATTCACCGAATTCATACATGTTAAACTAGTGGTACTACAACAGCATATACTTTCTTGCGTTATTTCTAACTTTTCCAATTTTCGAAAACTCAAAGAGTTCAACGAAAATGAGACCTGTGCCCTTTTTTAACGTTCTCTTATAGTATCCGTGGAAAAACGTAAAGAAAAATTTTTTTTTTTTATAAATTGCATAAACATCAAGCACCACTTTTTTACCATTCTTCGATACATATGAAGGAAACTTTGAAAGAAAAATTGGAGCCGTGAGAAAATATTGTTTCGAAAATTAAAAATTGCATATATTTCACCAAAATTACGCGTTAACTATTCATATTGTCGACAAATTGTACATGGCCTTATTTCAAGATCCGTCTTTAAATAACAGTTTTTAATTTTTAAAAAAGTCTAGTTTCCAAATCGTAATTGGAGGAAAATCCTGAAAAAAATCGAACTTCTGCAAAAATCTAAAAATCAGGGATTTCAACGAAAATGCACTTGCGCCCTTCTCCTGCTCGTCCTTTACCCTATCCAAGGACAAAGTTTAATAAAAAGATTGAAACAATTTTTCAGACAATTTTGGAAATGTTGAGGCTTTATATAAAGTACCTCCCAAATTCAAAATATTCGTTTCAAACTCGCAGGACATCCAGTTCATTCTGATCGATAGGGGAATATCGATTTTGCAGAAAATAGTGTGAAACGTTTTGGAGCTAGTGTTGATCACTGACAGACGCACAGAGACGGACGGAGAGGTGTTTTGCAGTCAGTAGATTTTTCGGTATCAAGGGCTGCTAAAACAGATTCTGACAATACAAAGTGTTAGAGGAAGTTATTTACTACACATAGGAACAAGATTTATCCACTTTATCAGTATCAGGGCCTGACAATAGTTTAGTTTTTCTGTCGAAAATTCGGGGATTTCTGTCGCACGATTACAATATTTTCTCTTTCTGCAAAGTAAGGCAAGAAAACATTAAAAGGGAATTTACGTACATGAATCAGTATGTATATGTTTTTGTGCAGCAACTTTTTGAAACTGAATAATTCGGAGAGCCTTGTTTTAGAATTTAGTCGTCTACCCCAAAGTTGTTTTACATCTGAGGAAAACCGACATATCTTCTAAACATTTGGAATATCATCTTGCTTGTCTTCTCATCCGCTCATCTCGGAGTTCACCTATTGTAATGGATGTAACCCGCAGCAAGCGGAGAAAACTTTTGGTGCTACTACGGCATATTTCTCGCATTATTTCTTACTCTTGTAAATTACGGCGCAGATTACAATACTTTATTTTCTTTCGTAGTAAGACGAGAAAGTAAAAGGGATAACAGACTCTTGGAGACAACAGAACATGGCCGTTTTTAAAATCACCCTTATGGCGATTTTTTATCAATCTGCTATTCGGGAAGACGTTGGGAGTCTTAGGAAAAGATAACAGTAGTAAGTAGTATTCTGAAGACGCAACAGACACTTGAGGCAAGTCCTTGAAATGAAGAAGAAAGAGAAGAAGAAGAAGAAGAAGAAGAAGCGATAATGTAGTAGAACTGTTATTCAATTACGAGCAAGTATTGGAATGCTTCAGAAGAGTATATGCCGATGCCTGTTAAAAAAGTAAGCGGTGAGGGTCGATGACTTCGGGGCCGGCCGTACCTGATTTGCCCTGCCGGCGGCAGAAGTCGGCCCGGGGCAAGCCGGCGTGTGACCCGGCGCCTGCGACTGCTCTATTTCCAGAGCACAAATGGCTTGACGACGGGCAAAGATGCGGGCGGGCGGGTGGGCGGGTTGGAAGCTGCTGGAGCAAGCCGAGCGTAGGGCCCAGGCAGTTTTGGGCGGGACAGGCCGGAGCGGGACAGGCCGAGGTACGATAAACCGGGGCCGGACAGGCCGGAGCGGAACAGACCGGGGGGGCGGCGGGGGGGACAGACCAGGGCGAGACAGGCCGGGACGGGACATGCCGGGGCGGGACAGGCGGGGTGGGCGGGGCGCGGGCGCGGGGCGCGGGCGCGGGGCGCGGGGCGCGGGCGCGGGGCGCGGGCGCGGGGGCGGGCGCGGGGGCGGGGCGGGGGCGGGCGCGGGGCGCGGGCGCGGGGCGCGGGGCGCGGGGCGCGGGGCGTGGGGCGCGTCGCGGAACAGGCAGCGGTCTGTGCCAGGAGGGCGCGGTCGGGGCGTCGTGTGTAGGCGACCAATGGCTGCCTGCGGGCAGTCTCACGCGCTCCGCAATCGCTCGTTTGCCGTGGGGCGACTTCGGACGCGCGGAGGCATCGCTCCTTACCGCCAATCTAAGTTTTCGGTCCAACTCCGGTTTTAGGAAGCAGGCGAGAAACTCGCGTCCTCTTCAAAGCATCGATTTTGCATTTTAAAAATAAAGGCGGTTATTGCAAGTTTCCTCTACGAATCACCTGACCACGCTTCCAGCGTGCGTCATGCCGGAAAAGAACGCTATTTAATTCAAATCTCAAATTCAAAATGTTATGACTAAGTTTTACAGTTTTTTCGCAGCACTTTTGTTACCTAAACAAACTTTTCCTTGTTTAGAGGAAAATTGCTACATTCAGTACACATTTAGAGGAAAATTGCTACATTCAGTTCGCTGGAGCCCTTGAGGCAATTTATAAGGAATGTTAAGAGGAATGTAGACGTCTTTACGACAACTTCGTTTGCACAAAATGTTTTATGATGGGTGTCTTCAGTTATTCCACAAAAAAAAAAAAGGAAGGATCACGATGAATCAATGAGAATATTACTGTTTTATCGATACTTTGTGACATCTAGTTCCTGAAAAATTTCGCACTTTTCGTATGATTAAATGCTACTCTATAAAATAACCTGTATTGAGTGGAAAAATCTGTCTCATACACAAATTATATCTAATAACCCATTTTAAAATCAAAGGAAAAATACAGTTTAAAATGACAAAACATTTGGAAAAATTATAAAAAATACTGTTTTGATTTGATGAAATTCGTCCCTATTTTCAACGACCATAATCAAATTTGGGGACATTGTGTGAAACATAGCCCCCAGCGAGCTTTCAAATTCATTTGTGCATTTTGTAATGCGAATTCTAAAGAAACGTTCTGCAAACGCAAAAGAATTAGCATATTTTTCGCTGGTTCGCCTTCTCATGGAATACGGAGTGGCATGTTGGGACTCATACGGAAAGTCGCACCGGAAAAATTTAGATAGAATATAGAGGAAAGCGAATAAGTTTACCTACAGAACTAACGCAATAAAAAAAGGCATGGGAACCTCTAGAAACGAGAAGAACAAGGGCGAGGCTTTGCGCTCTTTATAAATCATACGTAGGTCAACCAGCTTGGAAGAAAATTCAGGTTAGACTAAAAAAACCAAATTATTTCGGCCGAAGCGATCACACTCACAAAATTCGAACAGGGAAACAAAATTCAGATCTTGGGAAATTTTCCTTTTGTAATAGAACAATTAAAGATTGGAACAGTTTACCCGCAGCAATTTTCAAAGCTTTTCCTGTAAGTGTTCGAAGCTTTAGAAATAAGTTAGAACAATATGAGAGTAATAGATATTAAATGCAAGAAGTGCGGTGAAGTGCTGGTCAGTGCAATTCAAAGCAAAAACAGTGTAGTGTGGTGTAGTGTAGTGTAGTGTAGTGCAGTGCAGTGCAGTGCAGTGCAGTGCAGTGCAGTGCAGTTAAGTGTAGTGAACGCGATCAATGAATTAAAAAGAAACTTAGCCAAACTTATGTAGCTTGTATTAAATTTTAGCATCAAGGATACATCAATATGGATAGTGAATGCGCAGCTGAATGCACCAATAATTGAATCATTATTACATAGCTCTGAGCTCGTAGCGCTAGAGTCGTGATTATTTCGACTGAGATAGCGGCTGAGTTTGCCTCTCTCTGCCGCGATTCTAAACAGACAGCAGCCGAATATTTGACACTAGGCGAATTCAGCTGCTGTCTGGAGGGGAATTTTAGAAGCACACAACACGCACGGAACTAATTACCATAGAGCTGACGCGCCCGCAATTACTCTGATCGCTGAGAGAGCGGTACACTATCAAACGGGCCACACACCGCGCGCGCTCTCAACTTTGTCCCCTTCTCTGCCTTTAAACACACACACACACACAGACTTACATGCACTACATTACCCTTCACATCATGAGATCAGTCGGGTGCTTAGAGCTTGTTCCGGGTGGAGCGATGCCCCGCAGGTGGGAGGTACCTGGAGGAGAAACCACGTAAGTCTTCGTGCAGGTCTTCGCCGGATTTCTCGTCCCTGCGGGAGAGGAACACCGCCACCTCCCGGGATATAACATACACAACACGCACGGAACTAATAGCCACAGCGTTGACGCGCCCGCAAACACCAATCAATGAAAATTGCTGAATGTAAATCTCCCCTGCTCCACACAGTTATGGTTATAAATGTACAAATAATGCATGACTTTTCACCAGAGAGAACTCATTCGAATGCAATATAATAATATTTATAATAATTTTTATAAATATGCAATGTAGCGAATCTGCAGTTCTCGAAATACGCATTTTAGTACCCAGAACAAATAGTATGCTTCATTCTGTCATTTTCAAATGTACACACATTGTTAATTAATTTCGTACACGGCCAATGTGGCCTATTTCTGTATATTTGTTTTCACTCAGACTGTTAAAATGTTTACTGGATTCCTTACTTCTGGGGACGTACTCCTGGGCGATTCGATACATTACCCGACTGAGTTATAAACAAACGACGCTTCAAGCATGTAGATACAAAACTAAACGATCTGATCAATTGTTTAAGTTGAACGTTAAATGAGTGAGGCGTAAGTGATAAAACAGACATAACAAACACAAATCTGTAGAAGAATCGCTCACTTGATTCGGATGTTTTTCTAAGACGTACTACAATTTCTCAGAGATTCAGAGAAACAAACCTGATTGTTTGATGAACGGCAGCAGTACATCCAAATACATTCTCGTATTCGCCAATCGTATACTTCAGTGAGATAGAGTATCATTTACCGAGAGGTATAAAAATCGGACACTATTTCACTTACATACATGTGTTCACAGTGAAGTAGTATAGATTTGCTGTCGGTTGCACACACTAACTCTGGTTCACAGGAATGTCATGACAATCCGTTCCGAATAAAAGGTCTTTTGTTTCAAACAGCGGTGTATTAGCGAAAATGCTCTAAAAGCACGTCAACGTAGAAATATGTGAGTTAAGTACACAATGACGACACCCTTGCCTCAAGAAAACATTTAAGGATTTGTAATTTATTTTCAAATTGGAATGTTTAGGCTGAATTCAGTTATGTCTCACAGAAATTAGGATTTCCTAATTCCACTACTTAAGAGAGAATGTCACAGATTTCAGGAGCAAGAGTGATGAAGATGTATTTTTAAAGTAGTTTTTTTTAAGTAGTCTATTTTTATTATGATATGTAGAGATATGAAAAGTAATGGAAACAGCTAAATTCGTTTCTGCAAACATATTTTGTGGTATTTCATTCATAACTGCCTTTAGCGCAATCTATAGTTATGTCGATATCTTGCAATGTATTATCGAACTTTGAGATTGAATTGCCTCGTTTACCGCTGTGTATTAAAGACTTCGCCTCAAGGATAACGGCGCCATCTATGAGCGACGCAAGCAATTGAATACATGTAACACATCAAAGCCCCTTTCCTAATTTTGCACTAATTATCGGTAAGTGTATTTTACAATGAAAGTATTAATGTAAATAACGAATGAAATAAATAATAATTATTTAATTGCTTGTGGAGGATTATTTCGTTTAATTGTTAATATTGTCATGAAATTTCACAATATTTCTGATGATTCTACACAGAATGTAAGTTGTAACTAAACTAGTTACTACAACAGCATCTACTTTCTAGGATTATGCGTAACAATGTTCGAAAATTCAGAGATTTCAACGGTAATTATACCTGTATCATTTTTAAGCGTCCTTTACACAATCCGTTGAAAAAGTTTAATTAAATATTGCCATTTTGAGAAAATTTTGAACATGTTGAGGCATGTCAAGTACCCCCCAAAATCAAAATATCCATTTCAAACACGCGGGGTCTTACGTTCGTCCGGATGGAATGAGGAATATAAATTTTAGAGAAAATCGTCTTAACGTTTTAAGCGGCCACTTAACGCGGCTTAACGGTTTGACCGCAGACAAACGGAGGGAAGACGTTTTGCTATCAAACCATTTTTCGGTTTAAAATATCCACAAAACGTGAATTATGACAACACATTGCGTTAAAGGAAGTAATTTAGTAGATGTAGGAATAAGATTTATTCACTCATTCGTTAACAGGGTCCCACAACACAAGGTTTTCTGCCGGAAAATCGTTGTTTTACTGTCTTCTCTTTAATTAATTTTAAGTTACTACGTAGGTCGTAGAAAAGCGAGAAAACAAACACAAACTTTTATCAACCAAAAACATGAAAAAGGTTTATCGACAAATTAATATGCTACGACACGCTCTTTCCCGTGTGCCAATAGGTCTATTAACATGCACGTCATCACTATCAGATACAATCGCTACAGCGTAATAAAGGAAGCATCGTAATTCACAACGTAAATATAAAGGACAACGAGTATAACGTAAAAACATAAGCTAAGCTGATGAAGTATCTAAATGGCGCGCACTTATGGACCAGTCGGTTTCTCTCAGGAATGAGAGTCACAGGATCCACTCAAAGTCTGTGTATGAATAAGATTCGTTCACTTAAAAGGGAACACTGATTTTAAGAGTCGACTATGAATTCGACCTTCTGTTAAGATATAATTTTTGGATTTTTGTTGCGATTTTGTTTGCTTGTTTGATTTTTAAGATTATTATTTTGCTTTATCAAATCGAAAAATAATTTTGAAAATTGCATTCTGATGAGGGGTGTGAATATTTTAAATAACAAACCACGTGATATCTGCAGGCCTCTCTTAAATGAACTTGGAATATTGCTTTGACTATTTTAACGGATCTGTAGGTTTTGTCAAAGCTGATTTATTTAAAGGTGGGAACAAATTTCATGCAAGACATATGTTTCAAACTGCAACTTCAACTTCAATACTGCAAACTTCAACTGCAATACACTTTGTAGGAATTATGTTCATAGGTATCCGTATCAACAGCTCACTACAAGAAATACAAATATAATTCATGTACTACGTTACTTAACAACTAATGTCATTTACTTTACCTCAGATGACATTAAACAATTAGAATCGATACACAAGTTTAAGTGCCAAGTAAAATATTTTCTGCTCTATACAATTAGGGGTTAAACTATCAGAAACAGAAATAACATTTATTTTAACACTGATTTTATTGAATTAGGTAACGATTGCACTGTATAATTTTAAAAAGAGTAAATATGCTTGTAACAAGTAATGAAGTTCTGCTTCTTGGTAAATGACTCCCATCTCGATCGGGTTTTTCGTCCAATTTCCCTGATCCGTTGAGCAAATGCTGAAATGGTTCCTGGTTTTGCTTCTGCACACAAATGTAGCTTCACTATGCGAACGTTTTGTTAAGCTCTCGTTTTGGTAGTTGTGGTATGAGTAGAGCCGGATGTGAGTAGCTATTTTGTTAGAAACGCTAAAAAATAAAATCTGCAGTTCCTGTACTGTTGCAAGTAAGTGTTTTATAACTCAAGAGCGATTTGTTTTAGTTTTCAAATGTTGCTAACCTGGCTTAGCTGATTACTTTTATTCATCATTCAACTATGTATAGTAAAACGATGGGGAATAGATTGTGAAGCTAAATAAAAGTGTGAGCACATAACACTTCTCCCTCATACGTCACAGACAGTTTCTAATGTTTTTGTAATAAAATAAAATGCACATGTAATGTAAAATTGTGCGCGACGTAATCATGACACTAAATCTCCGAGCGCACAAGTCAAGTCGGTGTTCTTTGCAGGATCTCGTAAAGAAACACTCATTCCAGGTTCATAAGGAACGTCTCTGAAAGACGACGTCTCTGAAAGACTTTTAAGTGACAACTTGTTTGGAGGAAGTACCTATTACTAAAGGGTTCTCTTATTCCTTTAGTGTAGACTACGCATTGAAGTCATAATCTCGTATATTTGAACTTATTTTTATACAATTTAATTTCATAGCAGTAGTATAAAACACATTGTCAAGTGGTTACTCATTACCACGTAGATTGATGTGACTAAAAATAAAATATTAATAATAATTATAACAAAAATAATAATTTAATTGCGACAAAATAAAAAGGAAGGTACAAAATAGGTATTTACTGGGTAAAAAGTTAGTACCTACTTTACCTCAAGAACCCATGTAGAACTATTATATTTCATGTTTTACTTCACTGGATTTACTCCCTTACGTTTAACAAAACTACAACCAGTTAACTATTAATATCTTCAAAATTTGAATTAGGAAAATATATATGTTGATGTTCATATATGTTGATGTATATGTTCATAAAAAATGTGAGTTTGAGTTCACTTTTTTCTCAGTATATTTTAATCTGTTACATTGCTTAGAATTCCTGAAAAAAGGTATTAATCGCCGAATTTCTTCTGGGATATGGACATTTGATGCCGTCGTTCCTTGAAGTTTGGTCTGAATAATTTCTACCGTAATTATTAATACAAAATCATTTGTTAATCGGACTAATCCGGGATCATAGAATAAATCAAGCACGGGAGGGAAATCCAATTGAAATCGCATACTCAAGTACGAAGGATCTCTCAAGAATCTTATGATAAAAATGGTGATAAGCCGATAAAATAATGATATCACACAAGTAGTCATATTTTTAGACTTTACTAATATTCGGAGAGATCAAAGACAATAAGAGCTTGGCTCTGTCTTTTATCTAAGGCAGGCTTTAATTTCAGAGGCCTGTCGCCAGACACGTGCACGATAAGACTGTATCGACTACAAGAGGCCTCGAGCATATTCAAATACGGAAGATTGAGCACAGATAGAGTACGCGTAATATTGCGTCACTTGAAATCTCAAGTCTTCAATGAAACTCAACAAACGTAGCATGTAACATTTGGATGTAAGCATAGATTACTTCGAAGTAGACAGAGTTGAATCATTTGCTCTTACTACATAGGGAACACTGTAAGAGCAATATTAAGTAATGATTAAAAAAAGCGTTCACAAAGGCAAATAAAATCATATACGTTTTAACTTATTAACGTGAGAATTGTGTCCAAAAAATTACATTGTGTAATTTTTGAATAACAAAATAATACGGTAAAATGAAGTTTATGTCATCTTGTACAGTGCATTTAGCATTTTACCTACCAAAAATTTAAATACAAAAATTGAAGCCTTTTTGAGAATTCTTGTTTTTGATATTTTTAATATTGGCCATACTTCGCTCACAATTGTGCGAAAAGTACTAAAATTTTCAAAAAATGTGCACAACGTTAATGAAAGAATTAATTGTGGAAAAGAAATTTCATTTTAAGAAAATGTTACTGTCTTCAATATTCTAGTGATGCTGCATGCAATATTCTAGTGATGCTGAAAAAGTTCAAACTTTTACAATTTTCGAAAATTCAGAGTTAACGGTGAAAATACGATCAATTACATCTTTATAAGTGTATTTATTTATTTTCTCACTAGAAATTTAAAAGAAAAATTAGGAGCCATTTTCGAGAAATTTTGAAAATATATCAGGGGCTTCATATAAAGTACCACCTTTATTTAAAGAATGATTTTCAAAATCTCAGTTTCGAGTCGAGACAGATCGATAAACAAATATTCATTTTGAAAAAAACTCCTACGAATAGTTTAGGCGCTACTGTTGTTCACATACTGACGGACAGACACACTCGGATGGACAGACTTACGGACGTTTACAGAAAAATACTTTAATGGTTTACTAGTTCATTGCTGTGTGTTTACGGACATGAAACAAAACTCGTAATGGTATTACCCTTGCGGGCCTTTCTGATTTTTAATGCCCTCGGGCCTTTTGAATACTGTATGGCCCGTTCTATTACCAATACAACACATACATTTTTATGAATTCGATTTATTAAAGTTAAGATGTAAGCAAATACAATAAATAGTGTAATGCTCAAATAAGTAGTACTTCTTTTTTCCAAAATATGTAAGAAAAATAGAATATATTTAAAATACAAATTCATTATTGCGTTTAAAATTGTTCTCTACAATACTTTTCCGAGCATATAACATCGTCAATCAGTCAATCAGTCAATCAATCAATCAATCAATCATCAATCTTAACAAGCATTCGGAAAGGCTGAAAGTAGGTTCTACCTCTACAGAAGTAATTCTACACTAGATTTTAACACACATAAGAATTGTATTCGAAATACAAAATACGTTATATATCATAGTATATATTACAATGTTTACGAGAAGCCAGTTTTCCAATGAATAGTAAAACCGTGTAGCCAGTGATGGATCGCGGGGAAGGGGTCCCCCGTCCATCGAACAACGCATAAGACAATTTTCTGTAAAAATTATTTGCTAGTTTTCGATCGAGTAACGAATGAGCTGTTTGAAACATGAGCAAAATCGTGGTTGAAATTAATTTTGTTCACAGAAATCCGCTCATTCAATAAGCGGGGAGGGGGCTGACAAATATGGTGAAGATATGATCACAGAAGCCCAGCAGCATTACATTTGATTTTTAAGAAAGATGACATAATACAAACGCGCATCTGAAATGTTTCGTTTCGACGTATAAATATATTAAAATATAATGAAATATGTAGTTGTAGGTAAAATATATAAAATATATAAATATATAAAAAATAATAAATAAAAAATAAAAAATATAATAAATATATAAATATATACCAAAATATATAAAAATATGCAAAATAAAAATAGTTCCAATTCATCGAGAATGTCTTATAAACTTAAAAAATTATTGAATGCATGTATCTAATTTCTGTAAAAACATGTAATTACATGGAAATCCATTCCCTAAAGATAAGTAACCTAAAAAGTTTCATCAGTGCAATTCAGACTGCTATTCACACTGTTATATAACTCTTAAATACATCATAAAATTTTCATATATTTCTCGAGATTTTACTGGAAATCACTGTTCGTAGCTTTGTTAGCTTTTGTGAGAATTTCCGCAAATTTTCACAATATTCTTTTAATTTGTACGAAAAAAATCAGTCCAACAACTATTATGCAACAGTAATTAGATACACACTCTGCTTTGTTTATCTGACGTCATATTGACAATGACAATGACAATGTGTCTTTTCACTTAGACACAAGAAAATTTTTAAAATATTTAGAATTCTCGTTTTATTCACCAACGAATTGGTAAACGATAAAGTTTTGAACACACCATAGGCGTTACTAGATTTCAGGTGAAATCCAACCCCTCGTGTCAGAGGGCCTCGGGTTTGGAAGTCGCTCTCGGAGCAAAAACATCTACTTAACGACTTAGATACATAGAAAACTATTTCGGTATCATAATATCCCAAAACGTGTATTTCCGTTGAAATATCGAAATCGATTTTCCCTCTCATTACATGGCTTTCTCTGTACTACGCATATTACTCCGTATGTGAGAACGTTACATTATATTATACACAATATTAATGGCCAATTTCTAAACACGAATTGCATTTTTTTTTTTAAAGTTGTTGCGTCCTCAATCCTTATCGATGCAACGCGTCTGTTCGCCCCTTGTCCAGCGTTAATCGCGGAATAATTCTCCATTAATTTGAAAGTGTTTTGTTTGACGTCGATTTTGATTGGTCTCAACTTGAGGCAGAATAGGTAAGTAGTTGAATCATTCAAGATCCGAACTAAGACTCGCGCTTCATGAATACAATTAAAATGTTTAATTTCACTATGAAAGTTTGGGAAATGCTCCTGATTTGGCACGTTATTTAGTACGACCAGTTGCATGCTGTTAATTTCCATCTTTCTGTTGCTCGAGGTAATAAGTTTCTTTGAGAAATATGAAACGCCTTCAATTTTCTTATTGCGCGTATTACATTTTCAAGTAACCGTGATATTCAAGTATTTGTGGTTTTTTAATGCCACATTTTGTATGCTCTTTTTTCATTCTCTGACAACTACACAAGTATATTTGATAAATACTCACGGCACAAGACAACGACACGACATAAGTTCAACGTTCATTTCTGTGATCGGATGTCGACGCATCTTTTGCGATGCAATGTGTGCAATGACTCTATTTTCCTACTTATTAGGACTTCTCTATGACTGTCTTCAATGACAATAATGATTATTATATGATCATGATTAATATTATTATTATATTTTATTAATTAGAAAAATAAAATTATATTAAACAAATAATTTATTATAAATGTATTATTATTATTACGGCCTCTGGAATCGCTCATGGGCAGCAAAGTAGTTTCCCGTGCTGTGGTCCCGGGTTCGATTCCCGGTCGAGACAAAAATAGAGTTGTAGCTTTCCTTTAAAATCGTACCAGTTTCTATAGCTGTGTGACGAAGTAAAGCTCAAGCAGGCGGATCTTGCTCGTTCCGGTGAAGAGAATACGTCATGTTCACCTCATATCGCCATATCGCCTAAGCATGGCCGGCGAAGTCGGACTATCGATCCAATAACGCCTAATATATTATTATTATTATTATTATTATTATTATTATTATTATTATTATTATTATTATTATTATTATTATTATTTATACTATATTATGATGATAATGTCTAAAATGTTGCAGTGCGAGATAATTCCTCTTGGAAGTAAGTATTCACTGCATTTTCTATTCACAGCAAATCTAAGGCAATGTTTGCCAACGGTAGTTTCGTCAGCACTTTTTAAACACTTGACTTGCATTTTCTTATTACGAGAAGTAGTGTTTCACCAAGTAGCTTTATCGCTGCGTATTCAGGAAGATGATTAGAAGCAGATTATATACAATAACGTTATCTTATTAAATCCATATAGGCCCTCATGTGGAGTTGTATCGTCACACATTACTAGCGTTATCATCGAGATACACGAAAGAACTTCTCACCCAGTTAAAAAGCGCAAGGTGTGATGTTTGAAAACAGTGATGAGTACGCCAAATTCAATTATTTTTGTTTTCACTTGTATATTTACCATTACAGAAAGGATAACCCTCAAAATAATATTGTTTGGGTAGAATTTGCTCCACGTCCACTTCGGCGAAAAAAAATCGAATAAAGAGAAGTACGTAATTCTATTATTTCAGCTTTTTTGTTGTTATTTAAGGTCGAATCAACATTTAGGTCATTAGCGATCACTATTAGAGTTAACGTCATGGTAACTGTGAAGATAAAACGAAATGGTGATGGCAAGGGGTGAAAGGAAGAATACAAATACAACCCGCAACCCTTCGGTCCGAGATCACTACCACACTACTGCCTTAGCGATCTCGGCCATCGGATCGACTATTTCAGTTTTGATTTTGTGAATTCTGTACAGAGTGCAACTGAAGCACAAAATAAAGGGAACGAAACATGACTCAGGATAAATGGAAAATAACTGGGAAAGTAAAATAATACAGTCAACTTATTTCAAAACAAATGATTATATCCACAGACGTATCAAAATTCTTAATTTTATAAAAATTTATTTGAAGACGCAGAAAGAATTTGGGCAACGGGATGTAAAAGCTAAACTTCTAAACCATTAAAAAAATCGTTTATAATTGTAAAGAACTCCTCTAGTGGTGTGTTCACAACACCATCTCCAATTAACTCGTAAAAGCTGCAAGACGGTGAATAGGAACTTTGCATTCGGAGAATTTTCTTCGCCCTTAAGAATCAATCGTGTTCGAACCTGTACACTATGGTAGAACCCTCTCTGGGATAGAGATGGAAAGAAATATACGTTCGTACCAGATTTACAATCTTGTGAATGGACGTTTCACATTGACGCGGCAACTTTCACTTTTGCGAAGAGAGGCTAAACCAATAAACCATTAATACTTAAAATATGAAATGAGCTGTACTAGTAAAATGTCATTTATAATTGAATTAAATATTGAGCTCAGCTGGAAAGTAACCAAAGTACTTGCAAATAAGCATAACATTTCGACATTCTCTCAAATACTCGAAAACATCGTTCCTCCAAGTTCTCGACACACGGGAGCGTTCTCTGGGTCTCGGCCTTTTGATGAAAGCGCAGTACAAGTTTCAAGCACGTTGGCATATTTCAATCACGCACGTTAATAAAATTGATTCAAATTAACTGAACTTAATTTCAAAACAATTTTTACTTTCTCGACTTACTACGTTTATGTAGTGAGGAGAAAGTATTGTAAAGCTGCGGCCAAAATCGGAGAGTTTTCGACAGAAAAACTCTTATTGGCGGGATCTGGTAAGGAATAAGTGGATAAATCTTGTTCAAATAGGCAGTAAATAACATCCTCTAACATGTGCAGTCAGAAGCTGTCTCATGGATTCTTGATACAAAAAAATCGACTGAAAGCAAAACGTCTGTCTCTCCGTCCGTCCGTCTTTGGTCAACGCTACTCTCTAAATCATTCACATGATTTTCTCCAAAATTCATATTCTCCGATCAATCTGAACCACTCAATGCACTGAGAGTTTGAAACTGATATTTTGATATTTGGAGCTACTTCACATAAAGCCTCAACATTTTAAAACTTTTCTTAAAAATGACTAAATTTTTTGATTATACTTTGCCCTCGAATAGTTTAAAACGCTTAAAAACGACGCAGGACTTATTTTCGGTGAAATCTCTGAATTTTCAAAAATTACAAAAGTTCAATTTTTTGTCCTCTTCTTAAAACTACAATATTGAAGATAAGAGTTTTTTACTAAATAAACTCTGTTGTTTAATGACAGATCTTAAAATAAGCCCATGTACAATTTTTCGAAAATATCAGTAATTTTCCAGTAAATTTGCTTGAATTATGGGCAATAGTTAAACAATTATGTTCTCAAAAACGGTTGGGATTTTTTCTTTATTTTTTCAAGTATGTAACAAAGAACCGAAAAAATAGGTGCTGGTCTCATTTTTGGCGAACTCTATATTTTCGAAAATTGTTAAATAATGCAAGGAAATATCTGCTGTAGTAGCACCTTTAGTTATGTTTAATTTTTTATTTGAATAAAAGACAGTGGATTTATAAATACAGTATAGTTCCGATTCTCACTAAAACCACTGAAATTCTGAAAAAGAAAACAAAGAAAGTAAATAAACATAATTCAAATCTTGATAGTTTGATAAAAAACATGAAGCAAACATATTTTTGTATAAAGCACGCAATCATCGTGACATTTCGATCTCGCATTGTACGTAGCTTCCCCGCGCGCGTACACCTATTTCCAGTTTTGGAGGCGAAATGACAAAACAGCTTGTGCTCGCACATGCACCGGGCTCTTCAGAACCACTCGTAGTTTACTCGCTCATACCACTCGCAGTTTCACATGGCTGATGTAATAGATAAAACGATATTTTGTAACGATTTAAATTTTCTGTAACATGCAAATTTCATTACTGGCGTTACACATATTTCTGAAAACGTCGGATCCAGAGATAGTTTTAAAAAAGCCAACAAGTAATCCAAGAGATAGGATGTGTTCGTTACCTAGTAGCAAGGTCTTTTGCAGTTGGTAAGCTAGTCCCGCATTAAATCCTAGTGTGGAGGTGTTTCGTCAGGTCTTTGGATTTAGTCTCTATACTACTGGGAAATCTGTCACCTTCCGTTTCCAGAGTCTTTTTAATTTTATTTTTAGGATGACAAAGTTTCTTACTTTTTCGTTCTCTTTCGGATCTACTCTTGAATTTGCTGCGATGTTCACTAGCTAAGTTCACGACAGTAACGTCAAGAATTTTAAAATCCAAGTGAGTCTGGAACTTGAAATCACAGAGAATGTTCATGTTGGGATTTTCAGCAACCTTGTCCAGATTGATTAGTTGTCTGAAGTGTTACAATTTCGACGCCGATTCGATTGTGGAACGATGGCTACTCTGTCTTGGCGTTCATTGTAATCAGGCTGCGCAATTTTGCTTCTGACCCTGATTAATTAATTGGTTGTTTCTTCTTGCTGTCTGTCCTGTGTGCATTTGCTGTCGGCAATGCATTTGAAGTCGTTCTCATAGCCTGTTTACAGGCTGCTAGGAACTGACCGACCATCTTCAGAAAAGAGACAAACCAGTGAAACACCTATTCACATACCGTTCCCAGGCATACTGCTCCTGGATCGCCTTGCCGTGTACCGTTGTTTGGGGTTCCTGCTGTTTTCTCTATTGATAAAAGGTGCTTGACTGCTTTAGGATTCCCTTCACACGCACTTAAGATGTGTTCTGTCTCCCTCGAATTTTGCATGCATTCTGCTACTGCTTGCTTCTCTGAACCGCCTCTTTTATCTGTTTAATTACATGGTGGTCACATCCATGTGAGAGATAGAGGGCTATGATATTTCATTGGTGTACTGGTTATTTCATAGATTATTATAAAAATTATTAATTTATTATTATTTTTCATATGAAACACAAACAATAACTATTTGGTTCTTTGTGTTTACAATCTTTAGTTTCACCTTTTAAAATTGAGAAAGATTTCAAAAGCGAGTCTATCCTATCTAATAGCAGTCATTATTTTGAATTATCTTGACAGTTCGGAAAGGAGTATGTTTATTACTTATGTGAAAAACATTCTGGTTTTTATTCTTCTTATCTCCAATTAAAAGTACATTAATTTAGAAACAAGAATTCATAGAATTAATAAATAATTAATACATAATCTCAATAGAATTTGTATAACTCTCCTGTCAATATTTATAAACACGTTTTCTCGCGGTCAGATCATGAAACACAACGAAATGGAGCACTACAAGAACTATGTAATGAAGTTTCCTTCCAATGTTTTCTTTGAACTTTGCGAAGTTTGTAATCTACTTCATTGCCAGGGTCAGATTAGCTCGAATGTCACATTAATAGTATTACGCAGAAGCTCGTCGCTTTGAATCCTTAATCATGTTTATGTTTCACCGAATCCCACTTTCGGCGGGAAGCAATTAGGCGTGTCGTGCGATGAACGTATTTTCGTTGTATTTTGACGAGCCGAGTTCCTCATCGGGAGCGTTAAAAAAAGCGCCTCTGGGCAGTGCGCTGGCGCCGAGACAAGTCAAACAATCCACCGTCTCCGCTGCGCCCACCGGAGCCTTTGTGCCGCCGATTTACTTTCCTCTCAGTTGACTGGAAGTTCGCCGCAGAGATCTCTCAGGCACGGAGGTCATTGCCGGAATGAGTAACAAGTGGAGCTTCGCCCCAGACACGGTGGCTTTGTTTCCGCTAAGAGCGACAGAATGACGCAATGAATGATCTAATGGTACTCGGAGATACACAACGCTTCCCTTACTAGTGGTATTACTCGTAGATTGAAATAGTCGCCTCGCTTCATTGGGGGTGGAGATATTTCGGGAGGTTACAGAAATATACTTTTTAATTTCTGTATTATACACTTAGAGCGAATAGAGTGCAAATGTTATTTACAAAAAATCACACATGATGATTTTCAAAAACAAAACGCAAACAAACATGTCCTTCGTTAACTTGAACTGAAGCATACAATAGAAATATCCATACGCTCTAGTGAATTCACGAAGAGGAATGACACTTACTTAAAGATGTTTCCTCCAGTGCCAAGCCCCAGAATTGCGGGGAACAAGGATACACACTCGGGGTCTGGATCTGTTTCTTGAATCAGATGAAAAATTATACTGCATGAGGTGGCGAAACGACAATTCTTGTCGGAGCACGCACTGAATTCGAGCACTAATTCAGGCAACGGCAGGGTGGTGGGTGTCATGAGGCTCAAAATATTCCAATTTATTGGTCACAATTCTTTCACTTTACCCTTAAGATTGTTCCTAATGAATGGTGCTCTACTGATCGTATGCAAAAGCAGACTAATGAACATGAAAGTTTTTAGGACAGTTTATTCAAGAGTATTTCTTTCTTATATTGCCCTCGCGTGTAATGCTTGTCCAATTTCGTCCACGCACAAAAAAGCGATCTCATTGTCTTTCTTCCAAAGGATGATATTGTAGGGCAGTTTTGGGTTCTCTGTCATCATTTATACGCATGCTACTAAAGCAACTGTCTCTGTTACACTCTTTTTGTGGTAGAGGACGTCTCAGTTCTTCCCCTAGTTCAGGCATGTCAAGGTCGGGGGCAAGGTAACAAGCTTACTAGAGCTCGTGGGCACTGGGTCCAGAGAAATTGGCGCGAGACTTAGAAGTAAGGGATTCCTCCGGCGATACGTCACTGGATACCTGGTCAATGAGAGTCTTTGGGAGAAGTTACTTGTCACAAATATATCTATATTTATTCCCATTTTCTCTTTAAGGCAGATAAATGATCCATTAAAAAGAAATAATACATCAGTTCGATTTGAGATTCTCAGTTGAGAGTAAAATTAAAACAATTTGAATCGAAAGAATCTTGATTTTGTAATCCTGTTTACTTAAGAGTGATATAAACACATGAACATTCCACGTTCAGGTTAGAAGGATTAACAGAAATAGTCTTGTCTGTTAAAAGCGCTGTCCGTTCTTAAGCGAGAATAGTTAACTTTTAGACTTGTTAATTTATTTCATATTATTGCTAAATAAAATAAATAACTGAATGAAAACACAAAACAAAACGCAACACAACACAAAACGAAAACAAGGAAAGAATTCGCCGTTCAAATATATTCCTGTCATGTGACAGGAATGCAAAGATGTTTATATAAGGAAGAATTTAGTAAGACAATAAACACCAAATAGTAATAAGTAATGAAGAATATAAACATAATACGATTTTCGGTTGTTTGGTGGAAAAAATCTGGCAAACATATTTGCGCACAAAGCCACTATTCACCGCCTCGCTCCGCTTCAGCTTGCGCATGTACACCCCTTTCTGGATTTTGAGGAGAAATGAGTTGTGTGTCCGGGGAAGTTGCCTGTGTCCAAAGGAGCGCCGGGCTTCCCTGGAGGGCAAGTAGCTCGTGCAGGCGCGATTTGACGTGACTGCCCTAGTTGTTTGATTTTTATGAGTTCTTGCCGTGAGATTCCTCTGGGGGTCATTTTTCCAGCTCCAAACTTGTCCTTACTCTGACACCTCCACGATTTCTCAAGACTAGGCAAGTCAAGGTACCGAGTAAGGTAACTAACTCACTAGAGTTCGCGGTCAATGCGCCCAAAGCAAGAGCCGTGCAATTTAAAAGCAAAGGTTGTACAAATTACTCCGGACTAATGGTATGATACTGGATACCTCTGTCAGTTGACAGTTATTGCCCCACATTTAGTTACATTAATGTCCATTTTCTCTACTAAAACAAAGAAATGATGCATTAAAAGAAATATCAATGTCAGTATTCAAATTGACAATTGAGAAAAAAAATTAAACGAATCGAAAGTAACCTAAACCAATCGAATCGAAAGAATCTTGATTTCGGAATCGTGTTTACTTAAGAGTGCAAAAATTGTATTAACTTCCTAGTTTCAGGTTAGGAGGGTCTCAGGAGGAGGGAGAAAAATTCTTGTCGTTTAAAAGAGCTATTCGCCACAACTGTTAACTCTTAGAGACTTGTTTATTTCACATTATGGCTATATACAACAAATTACTGAACGGTTTAATAATACAAAACACAAAACGAAGACACGGAAAGAATTAGTCACAAAAACATAGTCCTACCCGCACGCGAAAATGTTTATATTAAGCAGAATTGAAAAAACAACTTGAAATAATACTAAATATTAGGATGTATTAGCATAATTCAAATCTAGGTTGTTTGATAGACCTGATCTGGCAAATATATTTTTATATGAAGCCACTATTCCCCACCTCGCGACGCTTCAGCTTGCGTGTGGACACCCTTTTCTAAATTTGGCGGGAAATGAGAGGGGAGACAGGGAAAGTTGCCCGTGTTTGCAAGTAGGGCCGGGCCTCGGAAGCGGGCAAATAGCTCGCGCGGGCGCAGTTTGACATTCCTGGGCTACACGATCTCAATTTCAAATCCATCTTGGCTTTAGATTTTGCAGAGTTGCTCTTTCAAGATACATTCTATGCTGAAAGTCAGGACCCTAGCACCACTAGTTTTTAAAACAAAATAGGAGTGGTTCCACCCGCATCAACACTTTACCACATTATTTTGTATCTTGAATTAAATATAATATCTCAGGCTGATAGACACCAAAAATTGTTGGGTTGAGGTACAGTTTCTGAAATGTGTCTTATTTAGAAGAAATAGCAGGTGAGAAGTACTCTACATACTACATTGACAGTATTCAACACTTCACAAAAAAGAAAAACTCCATGATACTGACAAAATGCCAAACTTTTCATATGTGTTTCAAACTTAATTGAACGTACCACCGTTGACGAAAATCATGTAAGGAAATGGAGCTAATAATAATAATAATAATAATAATAATAATAATAATAATAATAATAGTAATAATAATAGTCGCAGTACTCAGTCTGAGGATTAGAATTCATATAAATAAATGTGCCATTTTTATTCACATTAGGATACTATGCCACTCTAATTTATACATAGGAGAGATTCAGACAGCTTGTCGGTTAATCCTGTTGTAAATTTAAGGCGTTGTCAACATCCTTGGAGTTAACCCAGTTTACAATTCAGCGACAAGGCCGTGTCCATGCAAAACTATAGGTCTGTCACATAGGCACAGATACTTCACCTATATCAGCCATTTACCATCAGATCTATTAAAATCTAGCACGTGCGCTTGATAGGTTTATCGAGATATATTTTATCTTTGTATGAGTGGTAAATCCATCAATCAGTCTGGCGCAACGTCCTTCCTCTTTGTGTCCAAATCACGTGAACACACGAAGGGTCTGAATTTCGCAAACTCATAATTCAACAAAAATACCGTAATTTATCAGTGCAATACAGAACGCCCCTTTATAGAACTAGCTCTCTTTTTTTCTTTCGTCAACAGTCTCTTAGAAATCCATAAGTAATAGAAAATTACATCATTTGTCGATTGACTTTCGTTTGCCATTATTACATCAGTAATATGTAAAGTTCAGTACAGTCATGCAGAGCAATCGAGCTCAACTTCTTCACCTAAAACACGAACTATACATATAGATTAGGATGAAAAAGGTCATCTAATTTTCGAAAGATCATTTCATAGCATGCTACATTGATTAACATTATGTCAGAAAAAGAAGCTGAATTACTACGTATTTAGAGGTCACTAACAGCGAATTTTTAAATTATCAATATATATATATATATATATATATATATATATATATATATATATATATATATATATATATATATATACACAAATACAAAAACGTTTGAAAAAAGTAATATTAATTTTAACAGTGATATTTAATGTATGATTTACGATTTGGACTGTATAATTCTAAACAACCTGTAACAAGTATTGTACCGCAGTTCTGGGTCAATTACCCTCATCTCGAGCGGGTTTTGTGTCTTTCTGATCATTTGAGCTAATGCTGAGATGGTCCCTTGTTTTGCTTCTGGACATAAATGTAACTTCATTGTCTGTGCGCGTCTTCTAGAATTCAGTGGGAAATATAGTTATTCAAATTATCGATCTCCATCCCCGCGGGGGGGGGGGTCGCGATGATCTAGGTTGTCGCGGCTTCTGGTGGAGAATCGTAGACGACCACCAGGACCCTGAGTCTCGCGGCGCCGCTCACGTCGTTAGTCTGAAGGTGCAAGCAGTGAGGAGGCGAAGCTAAGCTCCAGTTGGACCTATGGTGCGTCGACCTTGGAGCAGCATTGGGCGAAGGATGCTTTCCGGAGTACTCCGGATCCCACTTTAAAGTCCGGCGGGGAACTAGTTACCACCCGCCAGGTTGCTTCGGTTCCTGCGTTACCCATGTCGTGAGCAGGCGGTAAGCAATGGGGAGACGGAATGGGGGCTCCGAGCCGCCTGGGCCTTAGTCCAGGTGGTCCCCAGTTGGGCGCTCGGATTTGTTGTGACAGTGTCCCGATACTCTGGGCAAAGAGGAGAGAACTTGTTCCCGGCGCATGTGAGTGGCGCATTGTCGAGACTCCGGTACTAGCCAGGATAGCCAGGAGCTCTGAGCTAGCACGGGGGCTCCCACCCACGCATTGTATGAGGCGGTTGCCGTGACGGTAAACTGGGTTCCGGCTGGATCCGGCCATCAGCCTGTCGACGTTAACGCGTCGGCGGGGGCGATAAAAGCCAAAGAGGCATAGGTGCCCACCCCGGGGACTTGTCCCCCTGATGAAGTGTATGAGTGTGGAGGTGGGAGACCACACGGGGTTACTTACTTATCGTTCTCCATGTTGTCGAGGTAGGACGTATTATTCCTTGACGAAGGACAGGATGAAGGATAAGAGCCCAAATTTATTTCTGATTTACCCTTTAAAATAGATTTTATTACATTGGAGCAAATATTTCGTTAACAATCCTTGCAAAAAAACGCTCATTTTCTTTCTTAATTCAAAATTCAAGTAGTATATGGCTTAGAGTTGGGATCACAGAATTTTGAAAACGTGCACAGAATTCCCATTCTCCCTTCCCCCATATTGTGTGCAGAATTCCCTTCTCCCCATCGCACGTCACACATAGTCTTTAACTGTTTTTGACATCAAATAAAATAAAATAAAAAATAAAATGGTACTTGCTTCTCCACAACTCTATTTTCATGATCTACAGATGAAAATAGATGAAGATGTATTAAAAGTACTAAAACATTATGAAAATGTAAAAATTAGATATTTGTCGCCAATTAAAATTTTAAATACATTTAATATATTAAGTAATTTTCGTTACTTAATACGCAAAGATGTATTCGAGATATATTTTTCAAAATATTACCGGAAAATAAAGACACAAAAGTAGTACTTTGAATAATCATTAAAAGTATTACTACCCAGACATTCCCTTTTTTTTAATCAAATTTTGTCCAATGGGAATTTCTCGTAATATTTCGAAGTCGTGGATTAAAATGGATTTGAAGCATTAAGTTCTTCTTGATTTACAATAGTAAAAGACTGTTGCGAAGATAGAGAGTTTAACCCTCGAAATTTTCGAACGAAATAAATTTTAAATTTGAAAAGTAATTTAGTTCAACCTTCTTGAAGTTGAAAAAAATAACTGAAATGCTAGCAATTGAATGTGAACTTGGTTTGTGGAGGAGGGCGAGGAAGCGGGCTTTTTTAGGACATTCAATAATAATAATAATAATAATAATAATAATAATAATAATAATAATAACAACAACAAGATAACAACGGTGTACCAGATCAATAAAAATTAGAACCGTACTGGTCAGAAACTCATCACAATAGTGAGGCACACTCGATTAAGGAAGAAATAAATAATGTTCAAAATCTAGAGCCAATGTTATATCAGGATATCACAGTAAAAGACGGCAGCACTGTAATTGCGAAAACCCGCAACTGGAAAGCCCATTACAAATATGTCCCGATACTGTACTTGAAAATTCAAACTATAAGTTGTACTATGACAAAGAAATTATTACAGATAAAACCATTCACCACAACAGATCAGACAAATTTTGTAGGCAAACGGCCAAAATTGGCTACCTGATTGACATCCCTGTTCCACAAACAGCAAATCTTCAAAGAGCACATGCAGAAATATTACAAAATACACAGAACTAGCAGCAGAAGTCAAGGCACTATCTCATCTCGAAAAAGTTCATATTGCTCCTCTAGTCATTTGGTGCACAGGGGTTATACCAAATACCATCCATAAAAATCTGGGACTTATTCAAATGCCAAAATATGCGTTCAAATTATACAAAAATTGATCATCATATGCAGGATTATGCGAAAAATCCTAAATTGCGACGAAACATGAATTGACCTGTGTCTTGGTTATTAACCCAACATGAAGTTACATAATAATCCAGTGAATACCGAGAAAAACAATATTGTATAATAATAATAATAATAATAATAATAATAATAATAACAACAACCTCCCCTGACAATTTCTACAAACGGAATAATACCAAAATCCCTCATCAAACATCTGCAAGAATTGAATATAAAGCATATACTAGGAACAGTACAAAAAGCAGTCATTCTAGACACCTGTCACATTGTCAGAAAAACTGTCACTGATGTGTCTGATATGTAGTGTTAGAGGTCCTGGAAATAAATGAAGATCTTGCTCGTTACTTGCTCTGAGCCGTACGAGTGAGCCTAGCCACAATGACATCTGTGGCAGGTGAATGTTCCCCCCCCCGCGTGGGAGAAGTGCATAAATAACAACAACAACAACTAATAATAATAATAATAATAATAATAATAATAATAATAAATTGTTTCCCAAAAGTAGAACCCACACTACTAAAAATACACTAATATACCACTACAACAAATTTAAAATGTAGAAACAGTCTTCACTAACCTAGAACAGCATTTACGAATACCCAGAACAACATTTCTTTACAAGAATGTCAAAACAGTAATACGTGAATAGCAAATATTTAATGTTGGTCGGCCTCTTCCTGGGAGCCTTGCTGACTTATGGCATCAACTGAGTCGTTAGCAGAGAAGAACTGCGTATAAGAATTCATGTGCTACGCGCTGCATGACAATAGGCGGAATAACACTTTTTTTTCAGTCAAAATGGAAACTTAATCATTGTTTTTTGATTCCCCCGTGTTTCGGGGTATTTAATGAAACAATAGACACCTCTCATATGGACGGAGGATACGTATTTTTTCCTAGAATTTCTACGCGCATTGGAAATTAGTAATATACTACACAACATATATTCTAATTTTATATTTTATTTGTTTTGATCGTATTACCATTATTCCTTCTCGAAGGTAACTTTCAGCTTCCCCTCTGTTGCAGTTAATTTTCATTATGAATGCAGTGTAGTACTTTCTTACACTGGCCTGATTGTCAGGTGCCATTCTTCGAATTCGTATTTTATACATTATTTTCATTTTGAAATAATATTTAAAAGCAGTGTCTGAACTTGTTTTTCGAAATGGTGAATCTGAGTCCGAAGGAGAAGCGGTTATTTGTTTTCACATTACTCCGCCTAACAATTTAGAAATAACGTTAACAAAAGGCAAAATTTGTTTTTTTTAATATTAGATTTATTATTACTCACTGAATCTTTGAAAGAATAGGAGTTTTCATTAGGTCATTCGCAGTAGTTGCAAAGGTAGCTGAAGATATAATTTCAGATCTTATTCAATACACTATTTGCACTGAGGTATATCACCACAAAAGCATTACAACGACATCAGTTTACAGTAGTTTCAGCGGTAGTTTTATAACTGTAAATGCAGCATGAAATCTCATTGACGGCGACTGAACGTGACCTGCCAAACAGAAATGCATGATCGGCTCGCTACCAATCAGAGGCAAATTATTACCCTTTCCCTATTCGAAGATAAACGTCAGCTATGCTTATGTGCCTCCATTGGTCTCCACTGGCAAAAGACATTTGTGCGACATATCACCATTTATCATTCCGCTCCAGACTATTGAGTATTTTTCTCTGTCTCTCAAATGCCTAAACTCTATTGATTGGAATTATGTACACTGAAAGATAGCATTTTGTTGAGTTAGTTTTTACTTTTACATTTAAACCTTATTACATAAGTAGAAATGAGAAAATTTGCAATCGGCGATTTTTCGACAGAAAAGAGTAAACGGTAAGGAAAAAAATCTTGTTCCTATACATGTAGTAATTATTTCCTCTAACACGTCGTGCAGTTAGAATCAACGTTTTGTGGGATATTGACACCGAGAAATCGATTGATAGCAAAACAGAACGAACTCAAAGCCCTACGAGTTTGAAATAGATATTTTGATTTTGGGAGTATTTTACACGAAGCCTCAACATTCTCAAAATTCATCAAAAGTGCTATCAAATCTTTTGATTAGACACTTTGTCGCCGGATAGCATAGAGAAGACGCAAAACATGGCGAAAGTCACATTTTCCCTGAAATCTCAAAATTGGAAAACTTCTAATTTCGTTCGGCATCCTACAATTACAATATTGAAAACAGATTTTTTCGTGAATTATATCTGTTGTTCAAAGATCTTGAAATATGGTCACATACAATTTTTCGAAAATATTTGTTGTTTTCGCGTAATTTTGCATCAATTATAGGCAATGTTCGAACAATCATTTTTTCAAACCCGGCTTCAAATGTTTTCGTTAATTTATTCATTGTAGGACAGTAAAAATATTGAATTAATTCATATAAAGGCAATGGTTCGATTATAAATAATGTTCTCTATGTAATTATATATTTTGAAAATAAAAGTGAAACAATTTTGAAAACAAATTAAAAGTAATTTTTACTTTAAAGTAATTAAAATGTTCAAAGGTACCACTGTCTTCCCTACTCTAATATTTATTTCTATACAGTCTGCTCAGTTCACGTTATACATATATAAAAATATAAAATGAATCATGTAAGACAGTGGAGATAACTTGGAGAAAAAAGTAGTGTGAAATTATTAAAGTTTATTTTTGTGAACAAAAGGTAAATGAAAGAGACTCACCTTTGCGTCCTGGCAATTAACAATACCCAAACTAAAGACTGGAGTACAGAAAAACTCATGAAACCAAACGATTTTCCCAATGAGAAACATATTACGTTCTAATACTTCAGGGTCCAACTTTAACTCGACAGTCTTCCCATAATCTGTCCTTACGATCACTTCTTGCACCAAAACCTCTAGTAATGATGTGTGCTGCTATGGTCGTCCCTAAACTCCTTCTTGATGGAGAAATTTTTATTCTTCACTAGAATACATAGGAAAATATCCAAGGCAAAAATACTGGTAAAGAGAATATACATATTGAGATTTTTTCTGGACAAATCCCCATTACCAGAATGGAAACTTTTATATAATTCTAATTCATAATGTAAGATTTCTCTTCAAATAATTAGGCAGAATTGAGCTGATATTATTGATACAGAAATGTACAGGAAGAAACGCGAAGTTCCATCACACGAAGACGCATCAGAACGAGTACTGATGCAAACACTTATGGGGCTTTGTGGATAAAGCAACATTTTGGATTTTTTCATAAAACAATTTTACTGTTAACACCACATGGATTACATTGATATGAAACTGCAGGAGTATGTAATCAAAAAGTCATTTCAAGTGCTCGGAAATTTGCGTATCAAAGTAAACCGTACGTGGGACATTACTACTTCACAATTGCGTCGCTATCGAAAATACCAAAGGCGGAATTTCTCATCATTGTTGATATCCGGCGCTGACACTCCCAACTCCCATTCCTTTTTCACGTTCTTTCGGGAGGCAGCGGTGCCGGCAGCGGAGGCGCTAAGGCGCCTATGCGTTTGCCTGCCTTTGTTTGCTCTAATAAGAGAATTATACAATTGAATTAGAAAAAATGTACCTAATTCATTCATTGACGACCTACAATAGTTTACAAATAGGAACACCAGGTTTGCGGCAAAAATATGTCGGGGAGACCTATTGATATTCATTTTACCACACTGTAATATTCCTGGAGTTATTGCTTGAATCTTAGAGCTAGGCTTACTTCAATGAAACAAAATATCATTCAGCGCATTCAGCTTAATTCAATGAAACAAAAATTGTTGTGCTATCTGTTTACTATGTATTTTACTGCTACGTAGTATTAAAGGAAGTTATGTAATAAAAAAAACTGACGATTTTTCAACAAAAAATCTTTTGTGTGTAACCGTTAACAAAAAGTGGATTCTACTCAACTCTTTACGTAGTGTTTTACTTTCACTTATGCTCAGTACAGTTAAAATATGCGTTTTGAAGGTTCTTGATACCGAAAGAGTCCTTTTTATAAAAACGTCTGCAGGTCCGTCCATCCGTGTGTGAACACTAACGGCTTCACCGTATACCGGATTTTCACCAAAATGGATGTTCTCTGATCTATGTCAATGATGTCACGGCCCCTCGATTTTGAAACGGATATTTCCATTTTTGGTTTCTTTAACCTCTATGGCATTTTAAAAATCTTCTCTTCTGACTCCAAAGTATTTCTTAAATTTTATTTTTGTTCGACTAGAGCAAAGTTAACGTCACGTACAATGTTTTGAAAAAACGAATCGTTTTTGATTAATTTTTAGAGAAATCGTGTGAATATAATACTAGTGAAGCTTCAGCAGAACATACTTTGTCGCTTTATTTGTAACTTTTGCAATTTTAAAACTTCAGAGAGATCAACGAAAATGGAACCTCCGCCATTTTTGTAAGCCTATTCTTTGCTACATTCGAGCCAAATAAAATTTGAAGAAACATTTGGTGCCGTTTACGAGAAAATTTTTTAGTTTTCCTAGAGGTTTCATATACAAAACTAAAATTATTGGACACAGACAATTTCCTTTCATTCTGCCTTGGATTCTCCCCTCAAAATAGTATACTTTGAAGTAACAAATAATCTCCGGGAGTTTTCTCCGTATTCTCTGCGCCTTGATGCCCCCATGTTTTCTGTTGACTCTGGTCTCTAGAAAACAATCACTATGTATATTTTAAATTATTACTCTTGTGACTATTAAATATTTGTTAATTTTAGACATTATTATATTTTTTATGTGAAATTGGTACCGAGCTAATGCTTATTTCCAGACAGAACGTTTTCGTTCTGAGACACGTGCTCTTTATATTGTGCTTCGTATGTGCTTTCCTTCTTAAGCACTAAAGTACTACGGCAACGAAAATGACGGTTGTGTACGTGGGAGAGATCTGACACAAAACGGTTTTCGCAAAAAGCGAAAGTAAGTTCGTGTTCGTCTATAACTGAGCTTGTATCTTTTCTATTGAAATTAAAATTAAGATGAACCTCAAAGGTCATAATTTGAGGGATACAATAAAAAGCAATACCCATCATCCTTTAGATTAATTATAATTTTAGACAGATTATGCATGCCTCATTGTTCACTCCCAAACACATACAGACTCACCACAAAGTGTCTTGTTCAGGGTACGATAAAACTCAAGGATCAGTATAAGTTGTATGTTGGAACGCAGTTTGAAACTCCGCCTAGGAAGTAACGAACGTGGCAGAGTCAGACTTGATTTTTTCAGTAAACTGCCCCTGACTAATTTGTTGGAGGGTGACAGGAGTAGGTGCTGTCTTGGTCGCGCGCAGCAGGGCAGGCGGGCACGGGCGACGCACTGCGTTTTGGACGTGCGCTCCGGTCCAGCGCGGGCAGCGGGGGAGGGGCGGAGCGGAGCAGGGCGGGGGCGGGGAACAGTTGGCGGCGCCACGAACACATGACGGTTCCAAGCCGGCGCTGTCAAACGCGGCCTCGGGGGTCCCTAGAATAAGTGGCCTCGCATCGCCTCGCATTGCGGACGCCGCCGCCGCCGCCGCCGCCGCCACCGCCGCTGCCGCTGCTGCCCGCAAAACACGTTGGTGGTGAAATTGTTTCGGGGGTAGAACAGCACCCAGTAGATTCACCAACTATATACTCTATGTTACACGGATGCTTCGGTGTGCCATTCAACGTGTGCGGAAGCAAGATTAAAAGGTTAAAAAATGATTATACAAAAATTAATTGTACAACATGAGATAGAGTAAACGAGTATTTTAGGACGGACTTGAAGAAATCAATATACTGCTACGAGAACATGGAGAACGATAGTTTGAATAACTATATTCCCCACTGAACTCGATAAAACGTGCACAGAGAGTCAAGTAACATTTATGCCCAGAAGCAAAACAAGGGGTCTTCTAAACATTTGCTCAAAGGATCAGGGGAACTGAAGGAAAAACCTAATCGAGTTGTGGGTCATCGGCACAGAAGCAGAGGAAGAACAAAATTTGAGTTACTAGTCGTGCACATATATTAATTGGTTTGGTTACTTTATCTGCTAAACGTTAAAATGTAAAAGAATCAATGGAATTTTAAAATTTATAGTCTGGTGTCAGCAAAGGCAATATTTTAAAGAACATATTCAATGCCAAATTAATTCAAAATCCTTAAAATGAATCTTACATATTACCTATTTTACATATTTTACCTATCGTTTTATATTTCGTTAATTCTTAATAAATTTATACGTCGAAACGGAACATTTCAGATTGCATTTTATACCCTTTAACCCCTTCCCCCGGAATCCATCACTCGCTACACGTTACTACTATTCACTTGTACATCGGCTCCTCCTAACTATTGTAATATATACTACGAACGTATTTTATATTTCGGAAATAATTCTTATATGTGGTGAAGTCTGGTGTACAATTACTTCTGTAAAGATAGAATCTACTTTTGGCCACTCGGAATCATTATTAAAAACTGATCGGCGGCGTTTACTATGGTCGGAAAATGCTTTTAGAGAACAATTTTAAACACAATAATGAATTTTTATTTTACATATTTTTTATTTTTCACATATTTTGGAAGAAATAAGAACATATGATTGTACATAATTTGCATTTTTTATTACAATTAAGTTCGTTCTCTAATTATAAGAAAGTACACCATTTGATATGACATATGGGGGGTAAGTAATAACTAAGTACCGGGAGCGGTAGCTCAGTGCATCAACCGATGTCACTGCAACGCGTCTGACCGGGAGGTCCTAAGTTCGAATCCTGATGGCGGCAGAATTTTCGGCACTAGCTTTTCAGCTAGGTCGAATTCAGTCGCTGCCTGGAGGAGAATTCTAACGGCCGGCTACTCTGATCCCGTTTTCCTTGGTTTCTCCGATCAACACCAGGCGAATGCCGGAGCAGTACCTACCAAACGGACCACGGACCGCGTGCGATCTGTCATTCCTTTTCCTTGTCATATCCTCTCACCTTACACACACTCACACCAACATCCACTACACTACCACATATTCCGGGAGACCGGTCGGGATCTTAGAGCTTGTCCCGGCTGGGGCGGTGCCCCGCTGGTGGGAGAGTCCTGGTTAGAAGGAAATTCCACTAGCCGACAGGTCGGCACCGGATCTCGGCATCCAGCAGGGGAAGATCACCGCCATCTCCCGAGAAAAAAGCATGCACTACACTAACGGGACTAATGACCAAAGCAGTTGACGCGCCCGGAAACACGAAAACTTTAATCAATCAACAACTAAATGATATCGAAATTTCAGAGAAAGAACTTCATCCACACAAGGAACGTCAAGACCTCAAAACGACATAACTACGAAATGTTTAAACACATCCAGACAGGGGCTCCACTGAATCATGTGTCAAATATGAACAGTTCATGATCTATTGGTTCCATCAGTCATGAAATTAATTTCATCGGCGCCGTGAATACGTCATTACCCTCTCATTCTATTGCTTTTAATTTCAGGAGATAGATGTGGTGCGAGTTTGTCTCATCACTAGACATCGGATGTTTAGGCACTAAAAAATCGTCTTTTAGGCGCCTAAAAAGGCACTGTCATAAGTTACATACACAATAAAATGGAAAATTGTAATTTTCGTATATATTATTTTGTAGACTTAAATGCACAAAACTAGTTCGTATATTTTAATATAAAACTAGATTTACAACTCTTCTACATTTTATTGTTAATAGTTTCCATTAACCAGTAATATTTACATATTACCAGTAACTTTTCAAAGATCACAATTTCAAATTTGCGACGACTGGGAGACAAAATCCGTTTGAATGCAGAGAAGGGTATCTGAACGATGTGACTGGCATATATTTTAGCAGTCCAACACTAGCAACACTGAAATCTTCTTTTTTTATATTTAGTTCCACTTAAAATTTCGGTTCCCTCGGCGTATTGTCAATCATCCATGTTCTCAGATCATGGCTAGTATTTGTGAAATAAGGAAATGGAGAAAAATCATTTGGTATACTTTCAGGAATACTCTCGTAATTTTAAATTTCAAGACGTGAATTGAAGGTTTCTATAATGGTCACGTTGGACCATCGCCGATTTTCCGATATCTTAGCATTGTATATAAATATAATAAATAAAAGGCAAAAAGTCCTAAAAGGTATTTATGCAAAAATAGGCATTTATGCTAAAATAAGCAAAAATAAGCATTATAAAATTCCTCAAATGTCATCATTTGTCATGTTTCGTGGACATATATTATCAGCCTTTAAATAAGTTCTCTAGAAAAAAATAGGCATTTCCCTAAATATCCTATGTCAACTGATCACTCTGATCACTGTTATGGACCTTGCAGTTTGTTTGCCGGGTTGCCTAACTGGACGGGCCGTCGAGGCGCTGCACAAACTAATTAGCATAATACAAATCTAACAATTGAGTGTTCCCAAAGTCTTTACAATTTACCTTCATATCTCGTGTGGTTCTGCTTCTGAAAGAATCGTTCGATGTGTTAGATATTGACTAGAATATGTTATCCTCAAAATGTTTCTATTTCATTACTCCATATTATAAATGTAATGAATTACATTTAAAAGATTGAACGAGGTGACTAATATGAGAAATTTATCATGAAAAATAGTAATCCACTCCCCCATAGCAAACATAATAGGCTGATCGCAGTAAGAGCGACTGCGATTTCCGCGAGTGAGCATTTAAAACAAGTCAGCTTCAAAATCGCGCTGTAAACTCCACACGAGTAGATGATTCTCTGGAATTTTAGGCGAAAATTATAATTAGAATTCATGAAGTTTTACATAGGTGTTGAGAAATATTCTAGGGAATAATAATCTTTGAGACGGATCCTCTTCTGCGTTCGATCGTTTCATCGACTTTTTAATTTATGAGCAATGGAGCATAATGACTTCAAAAATCCATAATCTGACTTCAGTATTAATGACAATGTGAAGCTACAAAGTGATACAATAGGGTATTTTGGTAAGATTAGACTTTCTTCGATCTCCTCTCTTATTATATCATATAGAAAGTAATTAAATAACATTATTCTTTGCCACCGAGCACTTGATGTTTTTAGAGTACATTTTAGATTCTTTTTCACTTTAAATAAATATTGTGTGAGTTATTGTGTGTGTGTGTGTGTGTGTGTGTGTGTGTGTGTGTGTGGGTGGGGGGTGGGTGGGTGGGTGGGTGTGGGTGGGTGGGTGGGTGTGGGTGTGTATATATACTTTAAGAGCTCATCTTCGACAATTAAGTTTTTCACAGTAAATTGACGTCTACATTAGTTATATTTGCTGTTAATACTTAAATATTTCTACAAAATTCATGACCTATTTTGTGAAGAAAAAAGGTGTATTATGTACTACACCATGCATTACGTACTACTAAAACTGTGAGAAAAGGTCCAAGTTAAGCTCATTTAATATACATAATTACGTTTACACACTTTGTTTTCATGAAAAAAATAATCCAAAAATACTCTAAAACACTTGAAGTACTCGGAGGCATGGCTTCATAATTTTTGATTGCTCTGTCTTCCTTTTTTTAGTTTTTAAATATGACACGGAGAAATCAAGAAAATTCCAACCTAACGAAATTAAGAACAACCCTAATAAGCTCTTATATATAAAATAATTTGTGGTAAATACTATGATAAATATTTACATTTTTCGAACCTTACAATTAGTTAACACTATAATAGACAACAGTCAAGCGAGAATGAGATCAATTACATGAAGGATTTACTATCTGATCAGCTGGTTGGTGGGCAATTTTGTCATGTCAGGTCAGAAAGCCTTTCTTAAATGATTATTCAAATAATGTGTGCGATTTTTATATTTTTTTACTATCTATAAAGAGTTTAAAGCGTCGTTTTTCAAGCACCCGTTGATTTCGACATTTGTTCCGAAACATCCACCGTTCCGTCGCTCCCACTGCTACTTTTAAGCCTACGGGCGCTCGACTCAACTGTGTAAGCATCCGTACCACCGTAGACTACCATGACCACGGCCTTCTGGCACCTGCCTCACGCCGCCGAAACACGATGCAGCCGTCGTCGTCGCCTTCACTGCCCCCGTACCATTTGTTGCCAGTTCCCCAGTCGTCTCCTGGACCTCTTCCTTTGTTACCACTCCGGCAAAAAACGCAACATCCGCTGTGTTGCTATTTCCAAACTTGCCGACTTTACACCAAACGACGCGATTCCATCACAGCCCTCTGTACTGGCACTGTCGGTAAATCCAATCCGCATTTCTTAAGGAAACCATTTTGATTTGGATTACAATGGATAAGCAAAACTATTTCCAAGGGCATGATATAAAAACACAAAGCTTATATTTTGTAGTAAATAGAAATAATACGGGCGAACTTTTTGATATAAATGTATATTCAGTATGTATGTGTGATTGTGAGACGGGGTAGATACAAAATTCTCTTGCAATGGGAACTCCCTACCGCAAGCAGTGCTCTGGAAACAGACTACTTTGCATGCGTTCTCCGGCTTTGACTCTGTTCCCTTGCGTTTTGTGTTTTCCCTTTGTATTCAAGTGATTTCCGCTGCCTTCGGCCAAACGTGGAAACCAACACGTGTGTATGAAGGTCAACACCTGATTAGTGTTTGGAATAAACAGACGAAAACGTAAATATATCAAGATTTGTCCCATTCCAACAAACGTGCCTTGTTTCACACAGGGAGAGAAGAATGCTTTTCTTTTTCCAAAACTATTTCTGTACACTAACAACTCACGTGGGAGACTGTTCGATTATAATATAAATCAGTATCTTTAAACACGTCCTGATGGAAAAAATATGTGGTGAATAGCGAAGCGAAGTTTGAATAAATAGTGATTTTTTTCAGAGAGGATCGCCGAAGCAGAGGGGGAAGAAAAGGACTTTACATGGAAATAATTCACCACTACTAATGCACAAGTTTAGGAGAACACACACACACACACACACACACACACACACACACACACACACACTGTGTAATTACACATTTCAATAATGTAAGGAGTTATGCAAATCTATAGGCGAACAGTTGACACGAAACTCGCATTAAATAACGTGTATTTTAACTTGGTTCTCAGCGACTTTTTAAATTCATGGTCAATTCGAAGTCTGATTATGAAGAATTCCGATTAAGAGTGAAAATAGCTCGCCAAGACCATCGTAAATCAACATGCCCTATCCAGTATTTATCCTGCACAAAAGTCGCCATTTTATACATCTCGAGGATGAATAAACTTCTACAAAACATTTTCGATAATAGCCACTTAAGGCTAATCAACCTGAGTTCCGCTTCGGAATGAAATTTTCATATTTGTGTTCTTTCCATTTTAAGAATGTTCGATATCACACAATTAAATCCAGCTGTTGGTATGTCAACTGTTTTCAGTCTCTAAGAGATGGACGAGAAGTGGTAGGCTCGTCCGTTCATTTAAACAGATACGGTTCTCGCTATTTCAGAATCTTAATATATACACAGCTTGTTTTAAAAGGTGGTGGTGGTGAATGCGAATCACTAATGGCTTCGGATCTCTTCTGAACTTCTGTGAAGAATGTGTTATATTGTTTCTTTGCCATAGTTGCTGGCTGGCCAGTCGCACATTTCCCGATGGAGAATGCGCCGAAAAAAAAGACATACTTATTCATATTAAAATTTTAATGAAAGATGATTAAATTTTTTTGTATATAAATATGTTATATATATATATATATATATATATATATATATATATATATATATATATATATATATACTCTTTATACAAAATTTATCTTAAGAAACTGATCCATAAGATAATGTAAACTGAACTTTCTAAACAATAGAAATCACTCTTTTGGAAAATGTGAGCAAAAACGGAAGTTTTTTTTAAAATGGCCTCTTTCTCAGCCAGCTTACATGGCGTGATATTGGTATGCCGTTTTTGGCCAACACGTGGGAACAACAGAACGTATAATTAATAATAATAATAATAATGATAATAATAATAATAATCACAATGATTCCTAGCATTTCACCCCCATCACAAATGGCTATTGTTCGACAAATTTGCTGATAGGCGGGAGATCCCCGCAGATCTACGGACTGATTTTGCCCTGTCGAGCCTCAACTTCTCCTGAAGAAAAGTCTTTGGTGGCCGCGGCGGCAGCGGTGCCAGAGAACTGGTGAACGACGCTCTCCAGAGAGTCCAAAATGTTTACCGCTTAGATCAAACCAGGGCTGATGGTCAGTGTCTTGGCGATATGGATATCCACACAATGGGGACACAACTAACACACTTCCAACTGTTCCTCAGAACTAGCAACCCACAGACTGACAAAGCAGACCAGATTCTGGAGCTTGTTTTCCCTTATCCCACCACTCTACAAAGAGTACAATCTGGCAAATTAAAAAAAAAAGGATTCTCATGAAAAGTAATCGTCCTGAAATGATTTCTGCCAAAAACATTACTACGTGCAAATCGAATCTTAGAACACAAGTACAAGAATATGCAGCCTGTTTCGAAAATATTTAGGGCAGTACAAACAAGCACATACATTGGCGTCAAGTCATTTCGAAATTCAGAAATACAGTCTTTCTGCTAGGGCGCAGAGGAGGGTGCAAAGAGGAACGCACATAAGACTGAAATGGGGCTTTGGGCTTCTCTGAGACACATAACAGACGCAATATTCCTGAAATAGATGTTTATAGCCATAGCCTTAAGCCACTGTGTTAAGGCACTGTACGTTAGGTCTTCTAAAAGTCGCTTATATATTTGTAGGTGCAGTTTTGGAAGCGCTCTTATACGGTACCTTCGAAATGATGGCCTCGCATATGTAGTCAAATAACAACGACATCCGTCATGTGATCCAAACTAAATGCATTTACAGCATGTCCATATAGTCCATAATGTCTTATGAGAAAAGCTCATTATATGAATGATGGATATTTCAAATAGTTAATCTGGGTTGACTGTTCATTTGCTTTAGTGGAAAACATGAGTAAGGCGGTACAATACAATGTTTCTCCTTCATTTCCTACCTTCATTATTTCCCTTGTACAACATGCAATACCCCAATTACTTACTTACTACATTAAAAATGAGGATTTCTGCTGCTCCAAGCTATTTGATTTTTGGAAGATTCATCTGGCAAAAAAGGTCGTATTCTGCAAATTCTCATTTTTGGAACTTCTTTACATACAAAATCCAGTACTTTTGGCGACCTTCACCAGCTGCCTTTTTGCGGCAGTCGCCAATGCGGGTTAATCGACGGGATTGGCTTGGGCGGGGGAGGAAATGCGAGATGCGATAACTGAACGACCGGAGCGCGCACACACGGCGGGAAGGCGCTGAATAGTTTGTACTCGGCAAGGAGAATGTGCAACGGCAACGTTGCAGAAATATGTAACCTCCACGAATAAATGGATAGAATGTCAGAACAGTAATATTTCTTCTTTCTAGGTTTCTTTCTTTTTTCCAGCCGACAGCCGGTTACCCTTTACGTCCCGATGGGACGCATATTCGACCGTACACTAGACACCAACAAACTTGCGGGCTCCTCTGATCTGGGGTCAGCAGAACGCGAGGCCCTCCGCGACAACACATACATACAAAGACAAGGGACAAACAACCATGCCAAAGGCGGGACTCGAACCCGCGACCCTTCGGACCGAAGTGTTGAGTCGGTACTCGCTCTTAGCCACCTCGGCCATCCAGGTCGGCCAGAACAGGAATATAAATAATTAAAAACAAAAACCATCGGCGAAATTTTCAGACTAATAATGAAACAAGGTTCTTCGGCAAATATGAAGCGTCCTTCTTTTCGTTTAGTGCAGTCAAAGCTGCGAAACTGATTAGGGACTACAAGAAATCCATAAAATGTGCTTTGATTTACAACTGCCAGATATCATTAAACAATTAAATTCGACACACAACCTTAAATGTCAAGTAAAATATTTCTGCTGCATAATTATTTCTATAAAATTAAAAGCTCTAGTGACCATACAAAACGAACATATTTATTTTAATGATATAAACGGAATAGTATCTATTAGTATTGTATAATTCTAAAAGACGCCTTGTCCTCAACAAGTACTGATGTCCAGCTTCTCGGTCAATGACCCCGTTCTGATAACGTTTTCTCTCCAGTTTCCGTTGATCCATTGAGCAAAACTGCTGATGGACCCTTGTTCCCAGAGCTAAAGTCATTTGAGTCCCGACCACCAAACTGTTCACATCGCATAGCGCTCGTAAAAGTCGGAACACTAGCGTCGGTACGAGCCCGCCCGATACCGACCCACCAGTTTGTATTTCTAGTACTTCTAGTATTAAGTGCACTAAATAGTGAAAATTCAGTGTTAGTACAGTGCATCGAATAAGTTTCATCAAAGACATTCGATGCGAATTCATCAACAGGCAACGTAGTCAGCAATGCTCTTTACGTGCTACACAACACCAGCAATGTTGTTGTGTAGCATAGCAACTTCATCAATTTACGTACTTCACACAGTGAAAGTGTTACGAGAATACAGCCACAGAATCATCTACATCAGAAACTTCCTGTGTTCAAGATCCATCGCAAGGTACAACACTTCTAACCTCAGGCAACCGGCTGATGCCGGTGAATGAACCGGCTGATGCCAAATGAAAAGGTCAGTACGCGAGGATGCTACCAACAGCGATAACAAAAAAAACAGTGCACCCACAGACGCATGCACCCACAGATGCAACCGGCTGATGCCAAATGAAAAAGGTCAGTACGCGAGGATGCTACCAACAGCGATAACAAAAAAAACAGTGCACCCACAGACGGTCCCGAAGTTCCCAGAGGCTCCGAAGCCCAAACTTGAATAACGAAAATGAGGCTTCAGACTTGCAGTCCTGTTACAATGTCCCAATAGGCAACAGATTTACAGAATTAACCCCCAAGGAAACCGATTCTCCTCTCCCGGATAACCGTTTCAAATATCTAAATTCTGATCAATCTTTACTGTCTATTACAACCTCCAAAATACCTCCAATTTTCATTTCCGAGATCACAAATATCAACTCTTTCGTTAATGAAAATAAAAATAACGTATCTAAAAACATCATAGCGGAAGATTTTCGCAAAATCACAAAATATTTAATAAACACTAATAGAAGATTCCACTCCTTCAAAGACCCAACGAATAAAATTTTTTCGGTAGTATTAAAAAATGTCCACCTCTCCATAACTGATAGTGAAATCATGCAAGATTTAAAACAAAGACACCCATCCATTATTAAAATTACACGTCTCCAGAAGGACAGCCATCCCGTTCCTGTAATAGCGGCCGAGTTTAACGGTAACGAACCACTGGAAACCATTCTCAACATAAATCAATCTTGCAACCTCAAAGTCACCATGGAAAGAAGAAAAATACCAAAGGGGCCACTACAGTGTTATAGATGTTTGGACATTGGACACTTTAGAAACAATTGCAACCACAAAATTGATAGAACAATATGTTCAGGTAATCACTATACGGTAACTTGTCCCCAAAGTAAAGTAACCTCTACCTGCATTCTCTGCAAAGGCAACCACCGCGCAGATGTAAGAAATGAGAACTGCGTATACTATACGGATATCGTTGAAAAGAAAATCACCCCATCCCATAACACAAGAAACCCATCCCAAAGAACACATTCCCCATCCTTTAGCAACCCACAGCTTGAACAATTCCCATCACTACCGTTTACGCAACCAATCCGAAAGTTTACTAGGAATAACAACCCTTAAATCATTCAAGTTCCGTTAACAATAACACATCACGGAGCAACCACACACATCAAAATCAACAAAATAATATTAATCCTCTTTCAAATTCAATAATTAATTCCATTGCGTCCTGCGTAATTAACTTCAACTCCCTCGTACCATGAACAATCAATGCAATTCAGAATACAGTAACAGCTTATTTTAATAACAATTATGTTAACACAAGCCCTTAGAAATTTATCTGAGAAATTTTATATACCGGAATACAAAATTTAGAGGACACAAATGTAATTTACAACAGTAAAATGTAACTAAAGTCTCTAATGACCCAGCAGTCGATGCGACTATGAATAAATGAAGAAAACAAATTATAGGAATGACAGGATTGAAAATAAAGCAGGCAAACCAAACACTTAAACCTCCAACAATAAAAATTCAACCCCTAAATATACTTAATCTATTCACTCCAAATAAAAATACATTAATACTAGGTGATCTAAATGCCAACCACAGTAACTGGGGATGTCGTACAAGCAACCAAGCAGGAAAAACACTATCACAAATTTTAACATATACCACTATCAATATATTATTCCCTCCAGAACTCTATACTATCCAAGAGACGTAGATAAAAAAAACAGACATCCTAGACATCGGACTTACAGACGGAAATATCAATTTTTACTCAACCCCACATCATGAGCTAGACTCTGACCACATTCCGGTAAACATACTTACACAACAGATCCCACCCCCGTGATCCCCAACCCCCAAAATAAACACACCTAAATTAAACTGAACCTAATTCCAAAACAAATAAGCAATTTAATACATAAAATAAAAGTCCTAAATAATTCTATATAAATTGAGAACGCCGTGATATTACTAAACACCGTAATATATACAGCAATAACAGAAACCCCAGCCATAAATACACAAACTCATAACATTAAACATTAACTTCTGCCAGCAGATATTAGAAAAAAATAATATAAAAAACAAGACCAGAAGACTATGGAATGTATCAAAAAATCCACAAATAAAAACAAAACTTAACATATTAACTAATATAGTTAAGAAATCAATAAAAAATTATATAAACATCAAATTCCAAAATTTAACGACACAAAACAACTGTAAATGGAACTTCACAAAAGAAATACTAAAAAATAAAAATAAAATATTCCACCTCTCAACTCACCAAAAGGTAAGTTATTCACCCCAACCGACAAGGCTTAGGAAATAGCCAATCACTCTGCGTCGACTTTCACCCTCAACCAAACAAAACTGCACCCGGAACACAACACAATAATTCAATCAATAAACCTCCCAAACTATGGCCCTCACCTCAAAATTCATTTTACAAACCCCAAAGAAATAAAACAAATCAATAACTCTCTCCAATAAAAAAACGCCAGGTCACGATAATACTAATAATCCAATTCAAAAACACTTACAAACCCCCGCAATTGCATACATAACAAATATACAATTCATGCTTCAGAACAAATCATTTTCCACCCACATGGAAGCATGCCATCATTTATCCCGTTCCGAAACCAAATAAAAATGCAGCAAACACCGACAGCTATCGTCCAATAAGCCTTCTACCATCTCTGTCTAAACTTTTTGAGAAAATAATACTTCGTCTCAAAAAACACCTGCAATTAAGAAAAGCAATCCCAAAAGAGTAATTTGGATTTACTGAACACATGTCCACACAACACCAACTCCTCAGAATTACAGAACATCTCAACACAGCATTTCTGAAAAAACATAATTCAAAACTCATATCACTTGGCATGTCACAAGCATTCCATAGAGTACGACACCAGGCACTAATTTACAAATTAAAGAAAATCGGCACTCCACAGAAAATTACCTTAACAATAAAAAAACTACTTATCCAACAGAACCCTTGAAGTAACAATCATCATTCAAATCCCGGGTTAATCAAAGCAGGGTTACCACAAGGATCCCCCCTTTCACCCCCGTTTACCTTTATTCGAAAATGGTGGGTTTGGGTCAGTAACAAGATAAACCACACCAGCCACAGCAAACCTCAAAGGGTACCCCCAGTTAAGATGGTAAAAAGTTCCCCTACACCAAATGACATATGAGTGGTTACATTATAATTCTAACATAAAAATAATATATTTGAAAGGTTTCCTAGCTCCCGACCCACCACCCACACCCCTCTAGAGCCAAAAAACGTGTTTCTTTCATTTTAATTTTTTTTCCGCAACTGAACACTATTTTATCTAACTGAAAAAATATGGTAGATAAGACCATTTATACTATCAGAAAAATATTTTTTGATATTTTTTCAGATCCAAATTCAAACACAAAAAAATATTTTTGTAAAAAATAACGAAAAATAATTTTTATTGTGTCTTAGAAACATGGAACAGATTCGAAAAAATCTCAAACGTTTCTCTTAAAACACAAATGGTTGTGATTTTTTTCAGATATTTTCAACGACTGGGCTGCAATTAAAAAAATAAAAATCATTTTCCCACCTTTAAAGCACTTTAAATTTAAATATACTTTGAAAACAACTAGAACAGTTCAGTGCTTTTATTTTAGTGTTTATTATACACTGGTATACATTGCTGAAGCATCCAGTAATATTTTGATTTTAGAATTTAGTTACAAATTATTATTTTTTTAGATCTTTCTAATCCTTTGCATACGTATATCATACGCAAAGGAATGACAATATTTTTTTGGCAGTTTATGAGAAAATTCGGTCACAAATGAAGGATAAGTGGAAGGCATGTGTGGAAGGGGAACAGGTTGAATCCGTATTTGCTAGACCAGTGAAGTATTTGGCTGTCCGATAGAAGAGGTCTGATTTCTCCAAGAGGAAGGACATAGAATGGCGTCTGAAACGTTGGTAACTGTGCCTAGGACGCCGAAGGTCGCAGGTACCTAGGACGCGGCGTTTATCGGACAGCCAAGTACATGACTACAAAAGCCTATTTTTTAAACTATGGCCCAGCAATTTAAAAAATGTGAAAAAAATCTCAAGTGTTCTGAGATGAAGATTTTTTCGTGCTTGGTTCGGTGTTTTAAGACACAGGAAAACAGGTCTGGCAAATCCGGGTTACATTATGTCTAACTTAAGCAATTTTCGAAACTTCAGAGAGTTCAACGAAAATAGAATATGATCTTCAGAGATTGGAGATGTGGGAAAGTGCCATTTGCAGCAGCTGCTTCATAGTTACGAGGCACACACATAATGTACACATCCAATATCTTTAATACAAAGAGCGTCCTGATTGAGATGTGTGCTTTTGAAATCGTTCGTAATAGTACAATCGTACTGAATGAATCATGTCTCTGTTACACAGTTTGAAAGTACGAATGGTATGAAGCGTAAAGAACTCTGAGAAATCACTGTTATCATTCTGTAAAGTACAAGTGACCGCTGAAGAACATTACCTAAAATGGTTAAAAGAAGGGCGAACAATCAACACTTAAGGAATTAGGAGACTTTTCTGGTAGAAATGAATCGTCAGTCCGGTAGAAATGAGCCCACTTATTTAAGAACATAGACATACAGTATTCATACTATATAAGGAGCAGTTTTTGAACCCGAAAAAATATTTCTCACAAAACATCATAGTTAAACACGTAGTTATATGTGTTAATATGTGTGTTGAGCTGAACTAGTGGCTCATTGCAAAGTCGCAAGTCTTTCACCACTAAGATCCGGGTTCGATTCCCGTCGAATCTCATGTGAAATTTGTTCCAACAAAACGAGTTCGGCTGCTTCACAAGGGCTAGTCCAACCCCTGTGAAGTGTCCTAAACCCTATCCTTATTCCTTCCTAATTCTGGCCGCTGGGTAGTGACGCAGGAGCGCGCGGTAGGAGGCGCGTACGCGAAGATGCTACCTGGCGGTCCTCTTGACAAACGACTATGACGAGACGCGACAATGTTAACGGAGGATTACTCCATAAAAAAACAAGCGCAGTAATGGGAGGAATAATCCCAGAAGCGCAAAGCGCTCAACGCCCCCCAAGGGGCTTGGAGACGCGTTGCGTCGAAGTACTGTAGACGCAACAAATTTAAAAAAAACAACCGAAATTGCGATATTGTATATTTACGTAACCGTTAGTGAGGCGAGAAAGGACGAAAAATAAGAATCATCTGAACGAATATTTAATGATGATGCTTAAAGTTCCTGTTTTTGATCTGTTTTAAATTTAACGAAATAAATTTAAATTATATGAAATTAAACGTAACGGTGAAATGTGAAATGATATTTGACTAGTAATTACTTTAATAAGTTTAGCTTTTCTACGTCAACCAAACGGACATACTAACTATGGAATCCAAGTGTGTCTTAAAGTTGGAAAGCTTTATTTCTACAACTGCTTCTTTGGTTACTTAACCGCATGAATACAAACGCGAAGGCAGTCAATTACGTTTCTACCCACACATTCCGCACAGTTAGGAGATTTTTTCACGGCTAGTATAATGCAAATGAAATTACAATACCAATGTATAAACGAACATTACGTATGTTACGTTTTACTTTATTTTTGTTTCATACAGAGGCAAAATTGCTCTGGAGCAGCTAAAGCATTTTAGTTGTTCTCGTGACCGTATGCTCGGAATGTTTATGCCTGGGGCTATTTGGGTTACCGGAACCCGTAAAACCTTCTGCGGTGCGCCAAAGCGCAAAGCAACAGAGTCGGGAGGCTGGCAGACCGCTCCCCGTCTGGATTGGCCACCAATAATTTCAACAACTTTACACTTGACTGCGGATCGTACATACGTGGCCTAAATATATATTCTAAAGGTTTTATAGATTGTTAATTTTTACTTTCTCTTCTTACTTCGTAAGAAGTGGATAAATCTTCTTCCTATATGTAGTAAATTAAATGTAGCTTCACTATGCGCACGTTTTATTGAGCTCTCCTTTTGCTTGTAGTGGTAGGAGTAAAGCTGAGGGTGAGTTACTATATTGTTAGCAATGCAAAAAAATCAAATCAGCAGTTCGTTTACTGTTGCCAAACATTTTCTATGACTAGGCAACGAAAATGTTCAGCTGTTCAAATGTTACTAATCTCGCGCGTTTTTCAATTTTACTACTACTACTATTATTATTATTATTATTATTATTATTATTATTATTATTATTATTATTATATCTTTCATTCATCTTTCAAACATTTATAGTTAAAGTGTTGGAATGGGATTCTGGTATTCAAGAGAACGTGCGTAGATAATCTTCTTCCCCATATGTCATACAGTTTTTCCTGTTTTTCGACCAATTAAATCAAATCAAATAAATCAAATTATTACCTCTCACAAGTTGTCTAGTCAGAAATCATGTATGGGGGTCTCAATTACATTCTCAAATCTTTCTCAAAAATGGCTCCAAATTTTTAAATTTAACGTTGTCCTCGGATACCGCAAATGACGCTGAAGAGAATGGCGCTGGTCTCGTTTTCGTTGAAATCCCCGTTTTTTTAAATTACAAAAGTTCAATTTTCTTCAGCGTGTTCGTACAATTACAATATTGAAGATATAGATTTTTTCTTTAATGAAATCAATTCTTCCAAATGTTTTCTTTACTTTTTCCCCTAAAATAGAGAATAGTACGCTTATGAAAATAGTACAGATCCTATTTTCGATTAACACTCTGTATTTTCGAAAATTGCAATAAAAATAATATTGCAAAAGTACATTGACGATAGAGATAATTTCCTTAAAGAAATCTGTTCTAAAACAAATTAAGTGTTTAAATAAGGCACAAACAATTTTTTTTGAAAATATGAGAAGTTTTGGCGTAATTTTGAGTAAAATAGTGACAATTGAAAAAATACGCAAACAATTTTTTTCTCAAAACCTACTCTAATTTTTTCTTCAGTTTTTGTTTTGCATGTGTAGAGAAAAAATGTATTTGATATGAGACAGGTCTAATTTTTACTAAGCCTCTTAAATTTCGATAATTGCAAAAATTCTACTTTCTTTTGAAGTGTCGGAAGGGCTGGACCACTATCAAGCACGTAATGTAATGGAAATGTTCATTTCTTGCGGAATCTAAAGCATGATTGCATGATTGTATCGTAAACCATACAAGTCATGTGATTACACACGAAAATTGTGGTTGAGTGTCGTTTTTCTGTATAACTCTACCGGAATTTTGAAGCTTGCGCATGCGGAGAGTCTTACATTTATTTATGGATTTATTAAAAATACTTTAATTAGGCTGCCAATGTGCAGCCAAAGTAATAGGTTCCTTCTTCACTTGCCTTACTTATTCTGCCTAATTGTAAAATCTTCTCTCGTGTTTGCCCGTCCACTAGCTGCTTTATATATCATACATTCTTACCTGGGCGTGAATACGGTGACTGCCCTATACAGGGCTTTAAACGAGGTACCTGTGCGCGCGCGCGTGGGTCAGCATCTAACTACTCAAATCACAACACATTTATTCATTGGTACTGAGGAACCCAAATATGTTCACCTCGGTTTATTACCATTCCTCTAGTTATTCTTTTCTGGTTTTCAATATTCAAATTAACAAACAAAACAACCAAATTCAATGAAAAATGCCCTCTGACGGCATGCAAAACGATACATAACACATAAATCATATCCTTAACGTCAATTACAAAACACAATACAATACCATTCACACTGAAAATCACATAACAAAAAAAAAAAAATATTCATCCACCGAAGCGCATTGTCGGAAACCCATTGATTTCTTATTTTAAATTAAATATACAAAACTTGGTCTTCGACTTCCTAACTAACAAAATAAAACTATCCTTTCCATTAACTTCATTATGTCAACAATCACGTCCATACTTCAGCTTCTGAATGAAAATGCATGATTACGATCATTTCCTAAATCTAATGAATCCTTGATCCGATTTTGACGATTCCACGTTCTAATGCTTCTAGAAATTTTGCTTTATTTAATGTTTACACTTGCATCCTTTTTCGCGCATTCAGTCGATTTGGAAAAATGTCTGCGCGCGGCGCTGTCGTCTTCTGTCTTTTCAAAATATAAATGTTAATATTGTATTGGAAAATCTGTATTTTTGGGAACTTTAAACTACCGGGATTATGGTAAATCATTACAATATATATATATATATATATATATATATATATAATTTTAATTATTACATATGCAATCAAGTTCGAAAGGGCGAATTTTTCGCACGAGTTCATATAGTGTTATAATTAGAACTGTTATGTATATGCATTCACATATTTTTTTCTGTTAACAAAAACAACCAGATTGAATGAATTGTATACGTTTTGAGGCATTTAGAATCACTTTAAGCTATTTTTATTTCGCATATATGAACATAATTATATATTTTTGCATATTTGGGCCATATTTGCATATTTTTGTTGCATATTCACTCCTCATCCGCGAAAAGAAGCCCAACAGTTACAGTTCCGTCAGCGTGTAAGTGGCTCTGACAGGTCTCTCGCCACGTGCTATATGGTCACTGGATTTTATTGTAATTGAGAGAAAGTCATATTATTGATGCAATATCTATATTTTTTATTGTGAAATATACATTAACTGTAGCTGCCATTATTTTCTTAAGAAATGAGTGTTCTTCAAAATTAAGCCTTGACTTAATGTTTGTCGCGTGTAACAAGTTATATGATTTCTGTATCTTTTCTTGCTGTAAACATATTTTCCACATCACATTTTTTTATTTATTTCTACATTTACACATTACATTACACTATTTCGCATATTTTCATTTTTTAATTGCATGTATTACCATATATACATGGTAATATATGTGTGTGTATATATGTGTGTGTGCGTGCGTGCGTGCGTGGGTGCGTGTGTGCGTGTGTGCGTGTGTGCGTGTGTGCGTGTGCGCGTGTGTGCGTGTGTGCGTGTGCGCGTGTGTGCGTGTGTGCGTGTGCGCGTGTGCGCGTGTGTGCGCGTGTGGCGTGTGTGCGTGTGTGCGTGTGTGCGTGTGTGCGTGTGGTGTGTGTGTGTGGTGCGCGCGCATATTTCGCTGTTCTCATTGCATATAAATCACAGCCCCAGTTATAATCTTATGTAACCATTACTAATAACTGGGCACAGTCACACTTCCAATAGTGTTACCGGGAGCGGTAACTCAGGGCATCAACTATGTTACTGCAGCGCCTCTGACCGGGAGGTCCGGGATTCGAGTCCTGGCGGCGGCAGGATTTTCGGCACTAGCTTTCCAGCTAGGTCGAATTCAGTCGCTGTCTAGAGGAGAATTCTAGCGGCCGGCTGCTCTGATCGGTAGTTTTCCGTGGTTTCTCCGATCAACACCAGGCGAATGCCGGAGCAGAACCCTACCAAACGGGCCACGGACCGCGCGCGATCTGTCCTCCCTCTACCTTGTCCTATCTTCCACACTTACACTAGCATGCATTACACTACCACATACTCTGGAAGACCGGTCGAGAGCTTGGAGCTTGTCCCGGCTGGGGCGGTGCCCCGCTGGTGGGAGAGTCCTAGTTAGAGGGAAACCTGGCTAGCCGACGGTAGGTCGGCGCCGGATCTCGCCATCCAGCAGGGGAAGAACACCGCCATCTTTCGAGAAAAAAACATGCACTACACTAACGGGACTAATGGCCAAAGCCGTTGACGCGTCCGGAAACACGAAGAAATCAATCAATCAATCCAATAGTGTTGCACAAAGGTCACGCTGGGGTGTGATGCACCCCATGATAGTTTTGGTTACCTGCGTTCATTTAACAAATTATTTAATTTTCTAATAATACAAAGTGTTCATTGTCTTGTCTACATTAATTATAAAGTATGTTTGGACTATGTTCCTTTTACTGAATAAACATTTTCTACAAATCCGGTCGCGCATTTTTAATCAATTACAACCAGGTAAAAAATAAAAGAAAAAAATAAACTTAACACTAGTGGCGCTACAACAGCACATGCTTCCTCGCATTATTACACAAGTTGGCCATTTTCAAAAACTGAGAGAGTTCAACGAAAATGAGAATTCTTTTGTGCGTCCCTTCTATTTGTGAAAAAAAATTGAGGCGGTTTTTGTGATTTATTTTTATAATTGACGTTAATTTCAATTCAAAATTACGCAAAAAAAAAACACTCGTCTTTTCACAAACCTGTATCATGACTTTCTTTAAAGAGTTGAGTTTTTGAAACAAACTTTGTCTAAGGCAAAAATCTCTATCTTCAACTTTGAAGTTTCTTTCGCGTCCTTTACGCTATCCGAGAACAAAGCTTTTTTATTTATTTATTTTACGTCAGAAAAAACAGTTAAAAACAGCGTATGACATGCTATGGGGAAAAGTGAATTGTGTGCACATTTTCAAAATTCTGTGATCCCTACACTAAGTCATATACTAGTTATATACTAGTCATATACTGTATATGTTTAATAACAAAATCTGGTATCATTTTTGAGAAAATGTTTTGAGGCTTCGGGGCTGTGAGGCTTCGCACCCTCAAAAATTGAAATATTAATTTGAAACTCCCAAAGCTTTGAGTTTGTTCAGATCGTTTAGAGAATATCCATTTTGGAGCAATACCGCTGAACGGTTTAGGCGTTGACCACAGGCAGACAAACACGTTTAGCAGTCATTATTCATTATTCATTATACGTTATAGCACTCTACATTATAGTTTCAGTAAACAATTTAAAGAATTAATTGAGTTTATTCTCAGTCTTATTTAAAGAGCATAAAGCGGGTATAAAATTTTAACTCGTTATTTTTTGAAACTTCTTTCTTCAAAATTATTTTACTATTTTTAAAAACCTGGCATCGCGAAATTTAAAACAACATTAAATAATAAACGAATGGGGAACAAACAGCAAAGGTCAAACAAACGGCAAATAAGCAGCCAAATTAAATTGCAGACATAAACAAAAATCTTTTAAGGAAACTCCTTTTTATATATTATCTGCTTTTATTAGTATCTTACTAGAGAACAAATTCTCGATATCTTGACTAGTTAGAGACATTCTCGTACCAAAAAAAAATCCCTGTGTACACAACAGGAAAATCTATTTGAGCACGCATGATGTTGAAAACAAACTGCACTTACAAAGGTCACACAGGGGTGTTGTACACCTCAACAGCAATTGAAGCGCAACTATCACAATAACTAGGTTGCGACTGAACTCGTAAATCAACGACAGAATAAGGCAGAGTTGCCGAATGAATTTACATCGGCTAATTATTGTGTTTTCTCCAGACACTTTAATTTGGTAAGAAAATAAAATTCCGGTGGGGCGTGTCACACCCGAGTGATCGTGCAGGAATAATATGAGAAAGTATGTGACGTAACACCAAACAGTTTATTATTGAACAAAATATTGTATAAAGACAGAAATAACACCCTCATAATGATTTCCTTGTTCACTTCAAACTATTGGAATCCCAAATGGCGCAGGGGGACGGACACTAGTATACAAACGCCAGTCAACCCAACACTCATTTTCTAGGAAAAGGAAGGGCAAAGAAATATCCAGTGGCATGTTTAGATAATTAATAATTTACTACAAATTTGGGGAAGACAGCTATTTACAAGTATGAGAAAATGAACTAGTGGTGCTACGACAGCCCATATTTTCTCGTATTATTGGTATCAGTTACATAATAAAATCCTAGATCAGAGATTCGCAACTTTTCTCTCATCGACCCCTTTCAAAAGAATTGTTAGCTGCATCAACCCCCTTACATTATTCTCTATAATATACATCACCCACAATGATAACACAAAGAATTACACATAAGTGTCATAAAGCCTTTTAATTTTGTGCTTCAATACTTTTGCAAATCTAATCTTCATTATTGCGCAGTAATTTTAAAATGATGACTGTTTTCAAGAATTGGCCATAACTTTTCTCCAGTGCATATTAGAGATAATATTTTCTCTGGCGATAGAGTAACGTGAAACATAATTATAATTTATTGGGTTTTCTAATCATCCTAAAAAGTGGCATAGCTAAGTTCTCGGAGACCCCTCATCAGAAAGTCAAATTAAGGCCCCTATCTGCGATTCATGAACGTTACATTATAGTGTTAACTCTAATTGGTATAATAATATGGCTGGCGCACTTAATATGGATAAAATAGAGTTGGATTTATTCTTGCCAGATCCCTGCAAGGGAGGTCCTTATTAGGGGTTGCACAGGTTGTACTACCCTAGCTAAGCTCTTGATCATAAGGATAAATGATGGATACAAAAGAGAAGCGAATTTGCAACTTTTGTTACTTTATATCAGAAAGCATTTTTTATTAAGTTCTTTAACAGTCGCGTACCAAATGGATAGTGATTAACGACTGACCTCAGAGCAAATTGTTCTATCTTTATTTAGGTAAGGAGCTTATTTTAGTATCTGTCAATGTAGAGAGCAGTTGTGCGTTGGGAGCAATATAGTGAACATTAAATTGAACTAGTTCATTAAAGCAATTGCTTTCTGTTATATTGCAATTTAATCTGGGATCCAACCTCCCCCCTGGTGTTCTCCGAGTATAGGAAAAGAACTGTTAATATGTTTTGAAACCGATGGAATCTTGTTTGTGCCGATCAGTCGCCAGTTCATTTTCGGCTACAGATCTCCAATCAACCCCTTAATGATTACTGATCCCCTTTAAAATTTTATTTGCCTTCCAGGGGGTCGATACCCATTCCATTGGGAACCTCTGTTCTAGATGAACCCATTAAAGTGATTCCACCCCGAAAAAAATACTTGCTCGGGCAGGGATTCGAACCACGATGTATAGTTTCTACAACAAACTGACTTATTGACTAGACCAGCATTCTATTTGCATGCGAAAAACGCTCCCAACGCATCAAAATGAATTGTTGCAATTTTCAAAATTTCAGAAGTTTTACTGAAATAGGACCGGAGCTATTTTCATAAGCGTACTTTGCTCTATTCGATAAAAAACCACAAAAATTCTCACAAGAATTCCCCACAAAAAAATAAAGGCAAATTTGGAGCCATATTTGAGAAAATTTCGAAAATGCCCTAGCATAGGGACTTTGTGTAAAGTATCCCCAAAAATATGAGATCCGTTTCAAATCCCAGGGTCGTGACCTAAGTCAGATCGATAGGAGAATATAAATATTGATTAAAATGCTGTCTACGATTTAGGCGCTACTGTTGTACACATATAGACACACTAGAAAAATACACATTTTCAGTAGGCTCATCATCAAGGGCCTGCAAAATGTGGATTCGGACTAAACTTCTTCGAGAAAGTAATTACTGCGTTAATGAACACGAACAATCTACTTTTTCCTTATCAGAGACCCCTAAAATCCGTTTTTCTGTCCGAAAAAAAAACAACACATTTTCTGCAGCATTACACAACTTCTCTTTCCAGAAAGTAGATCTGAGATAGTAAACATTTCTGTAAATAAGAACATTTGCAACAAAAAAAATACACCTCGACGTGATTTAAAAAATGGTTTGCAGATTCGAGGTCCTTACACAGAACTAAGATATAGACCGATGAAAAATAATAGTCAAATTTATGACATGTTTAACTCTTAAATGACGATAGAACTGAAATGGTAGACATATCACAATAATTCAATGTTCCCACTGCCAAATTGCTTGTATAATAATCTTTGCAAACATTCTACAGAGAGTACTTTTACAAAAAAAAGAATGTGGAACCATTAAGAAAGCGCTCACGCTCGTCAAAGAAACACTGTTAAACTGTCGGCTATCAATAGCTCCCGTGGCGAGTGGACGACGTTGAGACCTTTTCGTCCGCTCCACCCGGCCCAGCCGCTTCCCACTTGATAACTGCCAAGCCCTCGTCTCAAATGACCGACGACAAGAGAATAGCCGTAAATTTTCGCGCACATCGTGACTTTGCGAGCGGTTGGCTCTTGGCTGGAGCCCGGCATTTGTTTACGCACGGCCCACGCCGTCGCACGCGCCCCGCTGCGCCCGCCCGCACGCTGCGGCGAGGCGGCCAAGTGCGGCGCGCGGCTCACGACTGCCAGGCGAAGAGCCATTAAAACGGGGCCACTGCCCCAATAAAAAGCAAATCCGACATTCAATTCAAAGTGGCGGAAAAACAAAGCAAGCTTTATTATTATTAATTATTATTATTATTATTATTATTATTATTATTATTATTATTATTATTATTATTATTATTATTATTATTATTATTATTGTTATTATTATTATCCCCTCGGATGGCTCATGACCAGCGTGCTAGTTTTCTGTGAGCCGATCACGGGTTCGATTCCCAGCAGGAGCCAAAATGAAGCTGTAGCTTTTTAATACAAATTGTCTCAGTTTCTATAGCTGTGGGGCGAAAAGAAGGCTCAGACAGGCCAAATAAGGTAGGGTCGGCGATAGCCATGCTCGTCACATGTCTTCCTTACTCTCAGGTGTGGATAATAAATAAAACAGGGTCCAGACCTGGGAACACCGCTAGCTGGCAAAAGTCCGATTAATACGACTCCAAATTCCAAATAATACATTGTTGTTATTGTTATTATTATTATTATTATTATTATTATTATTTTATACAGATTTTTATTATTAATAATAATAATGTCAAACGACTGTAGCCCAAGAACAAAAAACACCTGATATTTATGGTTATCATTCCATTTTAAAAAAATCATTATGTGACAAGGACATAAAATAGTGTTCATCTGCCCACAGAGAAGTAGCTAGAATGTTGCTTACACGTTTCCGTGCCAGACGTTCATTACGACACCGGTTGCACTCCGAAACTTATGGAAATACTATTACATTTTCGTATATCTCTCCTCTGCGTTTTTCATCATCAAGTTGTTAACCAAAATAACTAGAGAAAAGTTTGAGGATAAGGGCAGAACGCAGCAATTTTAATCTGTATTACTTATTTTCAATGCGGACAGAAACTGAAAGAAATTATACAGTCTCCGGCCATGTGAATGGTATCCATAGTTTCATTAGGTACTCACGAATTCGGGAACAATTAAAAAAATGAAAGAGTTTCGATTTTGGCTGAAATGCAAATATTTCATTGCGTTATTTCGCCCATTCTCATACTGTGCGAACTTACTGTACTCAATATGTCACTGTTTACGGCACATGACAGAGCAAGGCTCCAAGGAAGAGGCCACCAGCCATTAAATATATCCTATTCACGTTCTGTTATGGAACAGCATTTTTTATATTGTTGGCATGAAAGAACTGTTGTACTGAGTATCCGTATATGCTATACTATGTTACTGTAGTATTCGTGAAGACTGTTTTTGTTGAAATATTTAATTAATTACTTTATTTATTTTACGTCAAAAAAGTTAAAACTGCGTATAATTTCTTGCAGTGTTATACGAGAGAATTTGTTGTTCTTAAGTTTTGTGCGTACTACTTTTTAGAAAACCATTTTTTGAAGTTTTGTTCAGAAGCATTTTTGATGCTGCAGACCACTAGATGATTTCCATGGCAGTTCATTCAGTTATTGTCATGGCACATTTATTTCATTCTCTGTGCCAACTACTGATTACATTTAATTTTTTATACGAAACAATGAGACAGAAACACCATCGCATGAATAACAATTAGGATTGTGCTTTGTAATGACTAAAGGAGTTAACATTTAGTTGTAAAAATCAAAATGGACAGGAGACTGCGTTCCATCTTTTACATATTATTTTAAAACAAAATGCATTACGAATGTCTTATAAATTTCTTGACTGTTTTGCGCTATTGATAAAACAAGCTATAACAAATATATACATTTGGACGATACGACAGGGAAACCAGATTGTAATTTTCTTTTTGTTTGCAGTTTTGTGGTGCGTTTTACTTCTACAGCGAAGATTATTAATTTTTATTCATTGGTGGAAATAGATGTTAGTAGCACCAAGATTTCTCATCACGTATCGCTATATTGTGTTTCAAGAAGGGACGTTAGTATAATAATCCATTGAATTCCCAGTAAAAGATATTCACACGTATATCTCATAATGTAGTTACTCTCCTGAAGAAGTTAATAATGGCAGGGCTCGGCTGTATCTATCCACCGGCCCCTGGGTTCCCAAACGTAATACGACTGAACAGACCGGATTAAGCGTTATAATTTGGGATGAAATAAGATGTCGGTAGACCAGGGTGCCGCGACTTTGTCTTCTCAGACGACGTGGCGACTACCTTACGATGGTCTCGTTGAGAGCCGCGTTGCAGTCACGGAAGCACACGAACCCAGACGCGGGTTTACGCATCCACTTCCAGGCAAATAAATACCCGTCCGCTATCCCCGCACTTTTGGCAACACTTTCTCACTTGCCGCCTTCTAATGCACCCCCTTTCGATTAGGAGAGACCAAAGCTACGAGAGCTTATCTACAATCCCAACGTTTACAAAGAAAATCAAGAATTTTAATGACACGTTGGTACGATTAACCTTTAGAATGGTTTTTCGGCAACTCATCACAACCCACCGTTTGATGTCAAACACCAATTCCTTTCTAAAATGTTATTCAATTGCTATGTATATTGTAAATAATATTAACGTCCTAAACGAAGCATATAAGTTTCCTAATTTCTGAACGATGGATGTTAACCCATAATCGCTAACCCATTGCAAGCTTCTGACCAGGACGTATTCTTGATTTGAGACGGTTCAAATCTTCTTCTAAAACCCCTTCTAGCTGATATGCTTGTGGTTACGTGGAGTGAGAGGCCAATGCAAAGAGTGGTTGGTCGGCACCAATGTTGAGGGTCACATGTAGCTAAAGTCTAAAGGTTTTGCAATATTTTTATACAAAAAATTGCTGGGGCATTTGGACCGCTCTAGTAGTACAATTTAGCAACATAAAAATTTGGCGATACCAGTTGCAAATAATCACTTCCTAGAAAACTCCAACAATACCGACAATGAGCGCATTCGACTTGCAACAAAATGCATTCCGGCTGCAATACGTTAAATAGTTCATCATACGAGCACATCGTCTGTTTGACCATACTGGAAAAATCAATAAGGTACACATATTTAGATCTCAGAATTTCCTGGGTGAAGTAGTCATTTCATTCATTTTAATATTTTTATGAATTTTTTAAATGATCTAATGGTGCTACCACAGCACATACTTTCGTGCGTTCTTTGTAAATTTGCAATTTTTAAAAATTCCGAGTCTCAACGAACGAGACCTGCGCCATTTAAGCGCCTTTTAAGCGTTCCTTGTTCTATCCGTCGAAAAAAATTGAAGAAGAAATTTAAAGAAGTTTCTGGCGAAATGCTTTTTTATATATAAATTGCATTAAATTCAATCATAAATTGCGCGAAAACTACTGGTGTTTTTAATTGAATATGACTTCTTTTAAAGAGCTGATTTTTTTGAATAGTTTTTGTTTAAGAGAAAATCTCTATCTTCAAATTTGTAGTTTGTTTTTCCAATCTTCGAAAATACAGAATAAAAGTACCATTTTCACAGCCCTTTGATTCATATCAGGAGAAAATTTAACGAAAAAATTTTAAGCCGTTTTCGAGAAAAAAATCTTTTGCCCATATTTCATGCAAAATTACGCAAAACAACTCATTGTTTCGAAAAGTTGTACTACATGACCTTATTTTAACGCCCATCATTAAAGAACGGATATCGTTAACGAAAATGAAGAAATTAAGAAAAACTCCGTCAATATTGTAGTTGTAGAAAGACGCTGAAAAAAACTGAACTTAGGCAATTTCGAAAAATCAGGGATTTCAACGAAAACTCGACCTACGCCATTATTTTAGTGCCTTTTACACTATCCGTAGACAAACTTAAATCCAAAATTGTGAGCCATTTCTGTGAAAATTTTTTGAGGCTTCAAGTAAAGTTTCCCCAAAAATAAAAATACCCGTTTCAAACTCGCAAGACCTCGAGTTCCTGTAAATAGATTGAGGAATATCATTTTTGGAGAAAATCGCATGAACAATTTAGGCTGTAATGTTGACCACGGACAGGCAGACAGACGACAAACGGTAATACGTTTTTGTGTCAATCGATTTTTAGGAATCAAAGATCTACAAAACAAGGATTCTGACTACACAGCTGTTAGGGGAAGTAACTCACTATTTTTAGGAACAAGATTTATCCACTTTTCCGTTTCCAGGGCTCGACAAAAAGAGTTTTTCTATCGAAAATTCTCCGTTCCCCAGCGTACGATTTCAATACTTTTTCTTATGATGTAAGGACGGGAATGTAAAAATATCATCGCCAAGTGATATACCAAGTGAATTTTCAAAAATATTTTTCTTAGTGCTGGTGTATTTGTAATTGCTAAAGGGGTGACACTTTTGGCGGTTATCGAATCTGCGACTTCCCAATCACTAGTACACTGGAGCCGTAAGGCGTTGCATTAACGCTCGATGCTACTGGCATTGGTACAACAGCACATACTTTCTCACGATAACTGTAACGGATACTAGCTGAAGCCGTTCGAAAACCTCGCACATTCAAACTGGAATATATGCTTCTATCAACAACACCACGTTACTTCTCATGGAAATCTATCATTGATTCAATACCGTACATGCCTTTGGGAGATTTAGCGAGACGCAAAAATATTTCCCTGGGCAGTGATTTGAAATCGACAACAAAGGTCTCTGTTCCAGTACAACTATTAGACTTCCAGGTAGTTCACCAGATTCGGATATCCATACAAACCCATAAACATACATATCTTTTACTTATACATAGTTTTTATAAGAAAATATTTTAATGAAAATGGCACTTCCATCATACAATTCTGTGCATGCGTTCTATCTTTACAAAAAGCGTAAACAAAAAAATTTGTAGCCGCTTTTAAAATAAAACCTCAATTTAAGAAGTGCAATACTGATTTCGAAATGTAAACGACCACTTAGAAGTTAAAAATAATTTTGAACAAACATTTAATCTTTATTTTCGGTAATGGCTTACATGGGATTTTAAAAGAAAATTATTGCCAAAAGGAAGACTAAAGGTATGTTCAAAATTATTATTAACATTGATTTTTTTATATTCGAAAGTCGGTTTACGTTCCTTAAAATTCACTTTTATTTTTAACTTTCCAGTGACTTTGGTGGGAAAAGAAATATACTGAGCACTCTTTGCAACGTCTCTCGTTACCCCCGAAAACACAGGTCGTGTACCACGGAGCGGTAAATTTTTAACAAGCAGTCGGTAATTTGGGATCGACACTCGATGAGTCAAGTCCTACTTTAGAAATTCATTGAAAGTTATAAAAGTTTATATGTGATCAGTAGGAAGAAATCGTCGTATGTGGTCCACGGCAAATATTTCGTTGTTTCACTAATAAAGGAAAGCAGAGACATTAGTCTTCTAGGTGGTCAGTGCAGTTAAAAGAAAACTTAAACTGATCTACTTTCTTACTCTAAACAGGCATTGTGCCTTTATGTGACTGAAATTCAACATTGCTGCTATTCACAAAAGTTTTATATTATATAATTATGTGTACAATGTTTTGAACATCTTCATAACTAGTGATTCATGTAGTAATGAAATATAAAGCAACAGGGTATCAGAAGGTGCGCACTGCTTTTATCCATCGCACAGACCAAAACGTCTTAAAAATGCCGTGCAATTGGACCGAATGAGGTCTCCATTTAGAACTTTCCTCATATAACTCAGAAGTAGTAGGTACTGTGTTGCATTCAATTTTTCGAAAACCTTCCAAATTATTTTCCCCTTTGCACACTCATATATTAATCACAACTGTACACATGCATCTTCAACAATATCTAGCTCTCAACTCTCGTCGGATTCGCACACGTGAGTAAGCGTCTTGACTTAATGGCTTTCTCGTGATATTAAAATGTCTACGAAAAATACACGAAGAAAAACGAGAGACTCACGAATTGAACAGAATACGCAGAGAACCTGATAACGAGTAAATAAAGTACTACACAACAGTTCTTTAAACATTAAGATTCATCAATCACAAAAATTATACTAGATACAATTATTTCATATTCATCTATCAAGTTTCCACCACCAGTACACGTCATTTTCATATTAACCTGTTAACACGTTTGAACGTCACCAAAGAAACTACAGTAGATGGAGAAATAGCATGCAACATGATAACTTATATTAACGTTATATTGAAGCTCTAAAGGCAGAAATAATATTGGTAAACTGTAAAAAAATGTAGCTGTATGTGACGTGTGGGAAGGGGGAGTAAAATTTGCGCGCGATTTCTTGAGGTCCGGAATCCCTATCCCCTCCTTTTACTCTAGCTATTGGAACTATGAATAATCGTAGAGACACACGCTCTTGGCAATATCGGACAAAAAGGAATATTCGTTCCCATATAACAGAGACTATTTTCAATTGCAATCAGCCAATTTGATCTAAAAATACAGTTAATCAGTTTCAATCAAAAACTTATTAAATGTACTATCATAAGTTAACTCGCAAAAACGTGTATGAGAAACTTGAGAAAATATGCTTCACGTGCACCTTTTAGTTTCTAATATTTATTTATTTATTACGGTATTCACTTTTTGGCAGCAGCAAGCCGGGAACATTGCATTTGACAAATCAATTTTTAATGGAATATCCTTTATATTTGAAACACTACAGAGTAAATGCAAATCCTAATAAGCCCAATAAATTAACAAATGATGCTGCACAGGAAATGCTATACGGTCTCACGGCAGCGCGGACAAGAGATGACAACAAATTTCCTGTTCCCCCATTGATTTTTGTAATTCAAGAAGTGGTCGTCTCTAGAGTTAGTACATAATTAATGGATTCATTATCCATGTATCACTCGCAGTGGGGCATATTATACATCTAGCCAATCGAATTCTCATCGAAGAGCAACAGTCACTTTGGCTTCAATATTCAGTTCCCTTACGTATGTAAAGGGGTCGAAGTGTTCCCCTCTTAGAAGGAAACTCTTATAATACGTTGCCGTTTCGTAAACAAATCCATCAAGTACGGCGAGGAGTCGATGTGCGCTCGTCGTTCTGAATATCCTGATGACAAACGATTAATTGGAATGACTGCGCGAGAAAGCGGAGGCGGCGCCGTCCGCCGCCGCGGGGAGGATCGTGTGGTCGTGTGGTGAGGTTCCCGCGGTCGCAGGCGCTCGGCCGGTGTGCAGCCACTCACGACAACCGCCCGCGCCGCGCTGCTGTGGGCACCCGGTCAAGCGCCGCGCCAGCGGATGAATCGAGCGTCGGCGGCGTCGGCGGCGTCGGCGCCCCGCCCCGCCCCGCCCCAGCGCCCGCCGTCGCCTCCGCTCCACGCCGCGCCTCCCGCACTGCCTCCGCCCCGCGTAAACACCAGCGCCCAAACGCCAACGCGCCCCGCCGCCTCCCTTGCCACAACGCGGCGGCGGCGGCGGCAGCGCCGCCGGGGCACGAGGAATAGAAGGGTAGTCTACAGATATTCCCTGTGCCAACCCCACCTCTTAAAGAAGCAAGAAAACCACTACCCCCGTACAGAACTTACGAGTTTATTCCAGATTGCAAATAATACTCGTATGTCAGTATTGTTTATTCTGGATACAAATCTCAATGACGTTTCAACAAATGAGTCTTCTAAAAATAACCGAATAAAATTTCTCGTGGACACGGATGGAGCAGCACTACAAAGTGATGCCTACCAGTTGTTCTGGAGACGTAGAAACGACTGTGATTCATAAGTATTGCTCAGGAAAAGTAATGCGTGAAAAACATCTTAATCAAAGCGCGTATGTCTAAATGTTACACGGAGTAGGAAACAAAAGTATACATCAAGCAAATGATTCGATAATTATCTCTTCTTGGCGAGAATCCTCGGACAAAGTAAGCGACTTTAGATTGTCACTCAAGTGCACTTTTTTTCGGGAATCATTTTCACAAGGAGGATCTTATCAATTGTCTCATATTTACAAACCGAATTCCAGGTAGAAATTTTTGGCACACGATTTGCGTTGGTAGAGTGAGGCTGCAGAAAAGCTAACCCTTACGCGTTATTACACACCATGAGTGTCTCTGAAACTTAAAATTTGAGGGTAACATCAAAAGAATGATATAGCTACGGCAATATTTTTGTTGGTTTATTGAAGTCAACATGGTTCACACGATAGAATAAAATACATCAAATCATACCGCAGCTCTTGATGAATTTAATAATATACTTTGACAATAAAACTAGAAAAGATGGAAGACACAGAAACTGTGGCCGCAGCGGCGGCGTTAAGAACGTTAGTAGAAAACATTGTTTTTATTAGTCCTGTTCGTTAACTACGGAATGCGAAACTCGCGTGACATTCCTACATCCACCCGCCGGTTTGAAAGCATCTTCATAATATTCCTTTCCTATGCATTTTTGACTTTTGACTCATGAAGTACGGCAAATGATGTGTACTTCTTGGCATCGTTTCACAGCGGTGAACCGATGTGTTAATAAACTAATCATTATCATCGATATAATACGTTAGACTGAAGTAGTCTTCAGTAAAATCTGAAATTAGAATTAAACTACTGAATATACTTGTAAATATTGCGGAGGACAAGACCCCCTCTAGCACCAGGGATATCTGTGCTAGGCACCTACCTTTCCTCTGGAATACTCTGATGTCATCTTTGTCCCTGGTAATATTTATGCCTTTGAAATGAAAGAAAAAACTTCCCTACGTGCTTAGCTACAGCGAACTGATTAATAATAATAATAATTAATCCAATAATTATTCTCGTCGCGAGGAAATTTAGCCCAAGAAATTTCCCCAGCAAAAATTGATTTACCTTTTGAATTATAGAAGAGTTTATGGTCACATGGGAACTAAAACGAAGTCTTTTATGTTAAAAACAATTAACAATGTATTAATAAAGAAATCAATATTTATTTATGGTAGCTGAATGGTGAATACTTTATTTAAAAACATGCTTAAGAGAAAAGCGAACTATATTTTTTATGTCGATCCATTTCACTGTTTCCAGATTGTAAGGTTTAAAGTAAGTAGGCACAGCGAGAACAATCAAAACATTAGATGCCAAATTGTTTTTCGTTCAAACAATTTACTCCAAAAGATTTTAGTGTCTACAAATTCTTACGAAAACTGGAAGATAAAGAAAGTTTAGGGCAAACAATTGTTTAGGATAAACTAATATAACAATTTCTACAGATAACTGTCATAAGGATATACATTTAAACCGAGATCTATTTATCACCTGAGTGTTGCAGATCATGCTTTCACTAGTAATTGATCTTTGGGGAAATTATTTTGAACCAATGTATTCTGTATTGAGTACATCAAACATTTAAAGAGTTCGAACAAAAATTCAATACTATTCGAGCAAAACTTGACACACGTGTTACTGGTAATTATTATTTTTAAAAATGCTATGTTTTCTCTGGCCATGTTTATAACGTGCAGAAAATGAATGTTTTATTTCAAGAAGGAAACCCACGGAGGCTATTCTCGATTTGGCGATATTTTATCTTCTTCGCTTGAAATATAACATGCACCGCAAATAGTGATTGAGGGACAGGACTATTTGAGCCCAAGTATTTACATTTGCTCTGCGTATTTGGATCATTCTAAAAGCCGAACAATCATATTTACGCTTATGACGTCGACATTTTCAATATTTAATGCAAATCCAAAAAAAAATACGACAAAAACCGGCACAAAGAAACCAAACACATCGTTCTCTATCTTCTTGTGATTGACAAATAGATGACGATGAGAATAACAATGGTGTGTAATAATATAAAAGCATGGAAATTCGACTCCTCACGGCCTAGAGGCAAGCAATCTCGGCCTCTAGTTCTACTACATATTTTCGTGACTCCAATTCCTGGCGCGCCACGCGGGACTTCGTGGTTGACAAACGGGATTACGCATTTAGTCGAGGGCTTCCGTGGCCGGATTCCATGTATTTATCACCGCTGTCAGGCAGACAGCGCGTTTTTGCTACGCATGTTTTTAATGGGACCTCCTGCTTTGTCCGTCGTCAACCTCATATTCTCACATATTATTAAAAATAATCTCTCTCCGAAAGTCGTCACAATGTTTCTGACAACAATATAATTGTTCAGAACTGAAAAGCAGTCAAAATTGGGGATTGGGATCTTAGGCCTATTACATTAGAAAGAAGTATACTCCTTAACAGTTAAAGAGGATTAATAATTAAAGAAATAATGCGAGGAAAGCAATAACTCATCGATAAACTCTTTTTCAGTGATGGAATGTTTCGCGGTCGAACATTTTTTCATGGTCTGATACGGTCTGGTGAGTGTCACTACATGTTCATGTCTGTATTCACACAAAGGTTCCGTTACATTCCAGAGAATTAGATAGTAATTTATAACACGAAAAAGAAACAATAATTATTCTTGTCGCAAGGAAAATAATGCGAAAGAAAGGTATTAAGAAAGGCTTCCATTTTATCAACTCTATAGAAGTTGAGGAGAAAAATAATGGCCAATTCCAAACGTTGACTCACATATTTCCTGAAGGACGTCATTCACACTTGATCTGAGAAAAAAAATTGAGATATTCAAAGACAAAATTAAAACTGTTCATGGAATATGTTAAAGTATCGTGGAATACAATGATATTCTTGAATGTAAGATACATTTTGAAAACTGCACGCATTCTTCATTAAGATTTAATTATAGGTAAACTGATGGACTTTCGTGATTCAATGAATGAAGCAATGAAGTTTTCAAGGTGGAATGTCTAAAAAATTAGAAATGGCAGCACCAAAACAGAAGTAGTTAACATCGCTTTCTATATTAACTTCTCCACCATTCAATATGTAGTCTCGTAATATCATCATGGACCCTTCTCTGATAAAGTATATAAGGACAATAACTTACAAGTTACAAGACGTCGAAGAGATTATTAAAGATGTTTCATATTTAACAGTTTTTTTATTATATATAAGTTAAATTATATACATGGGTGTGTGAGGGGGTATGTACCACAAAACGTTTTTATCCACGGAAGCGATAAATTCACAGCAGTCCCAAACTTGACACGAAATATGTTTAAGAGTCCGAGAATCAAAATAGTGCGGTTGCGATTCAAAATTTTTCCACACAATTTTTTAACTATTTCGCCTATGACGTAGTAAAGAAAAAGTTTTGAAATGCTGCAGTGGAAAGAGGCTACTTTTTTACAGAAAAGCTCGTATTGTGGGGCTGTGATATTGAAAAATCTTCCGACATTTGTTTCAATGCAACCCGCACAGCGTTTATGTATTGGGATTGCGTTGTTGGGCATTGGGAACGCGGATTGCGTTGTAGAGGTGTGGACGGAGGCTGGCCAAGGCGCCGACGGACGGAGCCGGGCGAAGCGGGGCAAGTGTAGTCGGAAGGGGCAGGGGCGGGGCGGCAGTCGACTGGGGGAGGGCGGAGGGCGAAGCCGTGAGAGAGACTTGGTGTGTCAGAGAGGGACGGAGCGCAAGATGGAGTTGAAGTGAGCGGGTGGAGCGAGGTAGAGCGGGTCGAGCGAGGCGGAGCTAGCCGAGAGGGGCGGGGCGGAGCGGGGCGGGGCGGAGCGGGGCGGGGCGGGGCGGGGCGAAGCGAGGCAAAGCGGGGCGGGGAGGGGCGGGGCGGGGCATGGCGGGGTGTGGCGGGGCGGGGCGGGGCGGAGCAGGGCGGAGCAGTTCGGAGCATGATGGTGGAGGGTGAGTTGGGCGAAGCAGAACGAGCCGGAGAGGTTAGAAGCGTAAGGGTCGCGCGAAAAGAGCTTGGCGAGGGTATAAATCAAATTACATCCATTTTACTTTGTAGAAGGAAGTCATACATTTTTTCGATATAATGAACGATTGTGATTAATAAATGCTCGAACAATGTCAGGTGATTCCATTAGTAAACTAAAAAGAGATATGAAAAGGAATTCCTTTGAGTTTAATTTTGACTTCGTATTAATCATCTTGTAATTTTATTTACCCTATAGGACCATTAATGTACGAGTATATAATATTTAAGTATGCAATAAATTACATCGGAAGAACGTTGTGAAATTTATGTTTTAGTAGAATACAAAGGGTGATGTACAGAAAGACACAGGGAAAATTTAGATTAGACATCAATATGCACAATTCAGAATATATTTTCGATTAGATACTATGGACAGGAATTGTCTTAACATTTTTAAAGACAAATCTAAAGCAAGCGCTTTAAAATAATATCAAATTATTAACCATAATATTAATTTACTTTTCTGAAGGATGTAAGGACCTTATCCACTCCTGAAGAGAGAGAGAAAACCTACATTCCTTCAAGTTTCGGTTAACTAATTTGTCAGGAACTCGGTGGGAATTGCGAGCTTAACGTATCCATGCTCTAATTCTCTCGTGCCGCCGTTGTGAACACACACCAAACGTGGTGTAACGATGGGGAAACCAAGTCATGTCGTCCATCCACGCGTAGACCACTGCGCATTGATGCCAGAGAGCAGCAGAGGCTGCGACGCAATGTTCGGGCAGATCCAGGACGACAGCTTGAGAAATTGCACAGAGTATACATAGGTTCTTCATGGCGCACACCACCGCGGATGGGGCTGCGGAGTTGAAAGCTTACTCGCATCCCCCATGCTGACGGAAGCCCCACGCATGAAGGGAGCACCAACCCTTCGACAGACGGCGCCTGCTCCGATGAATTTCGTTTCCTGGCCCATCACAGCGACGGCCGCGCGAGGACGCCAGTTATCATCCAAGGCTATGACACCTGACGGCGATGTTAGGCGAAGAAAGACTAAAGAGTGAGGTATGATGATCTGCGCGATATTTTCATGGCAACACTCTGATCGATTGTTCCGATACAGCATTCACTGACAGCTCATCCGATCATGCCGGCAAAGTTCATCCGACAGTGTTCCCTGCCGGCAATGGCTCTTTTCAGCAGAACAATGTTGTTCCACACTTCATGTATTATGAAGGACCGGTTCAAAGAACATAACAGTGAATTTGTATGCAACTCCCCTGGCATCCAAAGAGCAGGGGCCTGTACCTTATTAAAATATGTGATTAAAGTTGAAAAGCGGATTCGTGGTACATCATCATCGCCCTGAACTGTAACCCAAATACAGAACTTCTTTTTCTTCTTGTATCAGATACCCAATGATAACTTTCAAGCAATCGATATCTCGCGAGTGGCCGCAAGTCAACGGAATGAAGGTGGGTCTGCTCCTAACTGGGTACATGGTTATAATGCAACGGCTCATCCGTGTATATAATGGGAGGGAAGGGACTTTCAAATTTATTTTTGGGCATACGTTTATAAAACACATCTTGCTAATTTTCTGGTTACGAATCACTACCCGAAATTTGTGAATTTATTTTCGAATGATCTTGAGCATTGCGAAAATGTACTGTGCTTGGTCCAAACATAATTCCATAACATATTTCATAAGGAGTTGGTTTGAGTGCATTTTTTACCACGTTATTATACTACAGCCTTGAAGCATGGCCAAGGCTGAATGCAACACAGAGGGACCAATTTTTCACTGGTGTTTCTGATCAATGTATTTTGGCTGATGTATGATAAAGGTAAACTCGATACTACGAATATTTTAACGTTGTTGATGCAGCAGTTATCAGGAAACGCACGATTCGAGCTTCGGCAACGTTGGAGGTTAGCCGAATACAGCATGCAGAAAAGAAGCAGAAAAACACCTGATGACAACGTGCGGCAAGGATGCGGGCTCCAGACACAAATTATGTTTTATAAGCATTATGTTTGCGGCGCGACGGCGATCATAACTTTAAGACTTGTAAATTTAAGAAGAGAACGGTTAACAATGATCACTGTATGTTTTTATCATTCACTGCTTAAAAGACTAATATTTATAGACTTTAATTAAAAACTAATCAATGATTTTTCTAAATGATATATTTTTGTAAGACAGTAGTATTCTCAGGATTTTTACAGACAATCAAATCACTCGTATATTTTAAAACAATTATTTTTATCATCAACACACTAAAATACCACGTTTCGCGAAACAACGTGGCCGCATCATCAGGTAGTCTGAAATCATTGATACTAAAATACACGAGTGGTTTGTCTAAAAATATCCTGAGGATACTACTGTCATACAAAAGTTTACAGACATTAGTTTATTTTGTTATGAACATGGGCAACTACGTACAACTTTTCGGACTTTGTAAATTGCTAGACCCTCTTCAGACATTAATGTAATCAAAATTTAAGTAGATCAATGGTGTTAGTCCATGGATACCACCTTTATTCACTTTTGGAACAGTCAAAATTACAGAGATAAAACTGAAAGTTGGATCTATGCCATTTTATTAAGAGAACGTTGTTCTATTTGAGAAAAAATGAAGAAAAATTGAGAGCAATTTTAAGGAAATCTTATTTACGTATTTTTAAAAAGTCACTATTTCACTCAAAATTAATCGTAAACTATCCATACATTCAAAAACTTGTATATGCCATTATTTACAGATCTGATTTTTAAGAACAGATTTCATTAAGAAAAATAACTGTTTTAAAAAATGTAGTTGGAGGAGAGGTCGTAAAAAATATTTACCTTTTGTAATTTTCGAAATTTCAGAATGTTTAATGAAAATTTAACCATAGCCATTTTCATATGAGTACTTTACACAATGTAGAAAAATACTGAAAGAATTTGGCGCCAATTTTTTTTTTTTTTTGGTTAATACCCCAAAAATTAAAATATCCGTTTCAAAGTCGAGGGGCCGTGACATTCAGCAGATCGATCCGGCAATCTTGTGCATGTTTTACGATGTTGTTCGCTGACGGACTGACAGATGTTTTACCGAAAAAGAGTTTCACAGTATCAAGGACCCACAAAATGTGGTTTCTGGCTATGCTAGGTATTTGAAAGTATAATTTACCACTTATAGGTGTAATAAAAAATTACTTGTTCGGTATCAAGTGTCCACGCAATACCTCCATTACTGTAGTTTGCAGGAATCGCCTATAAAGGTGGTATTTGGCACTAAAAGTTGAACTTCGCTAAACTTAATTAGAGCAGATGACACTAGTGTTAGCTTGAAAGCGAAAGAGAATCAGGTCAGAAATTTTAATGGTACCAGGAAATACGTTTTTGAGGGGAGAGGAAGTATATTCACAAGGTTATAACGAATTAAACAAGAAAAATGATTTCCTGCTAAAATCGTTAGGAAGGCAGTAATACTTGTGAATTAGAAGTGAAAAAAGATTGGTTTAGTCTGTACTATTCAGATGTGTGTATAAGTTGTTTATGTCTGTACATGCATATCAATTGCAAAATGGTAATTTTGAAAGAAGGTAATGCAAGTAATCCAAATGTTGCTCGTCATGAAGTAGTGTATACTATGATAAACGAATTGGATAGTGGAAATAAATGCGGACCATAGGAGCTTAGGTTTTTGTAATTACAAAAGACGTTAGAGAACAAGTGAAAAGAAAGATGGTAAACTTTTAGTTTAACACAAAACCAACGCGGAATATATAGAATCCTATATAGAGTTGATACTCGAACTAGAAGATGTGATACAGTATGTAACGACATAATGATCATGAGTAGTACCTATATTTTAGTTCGCGCCAGTAAGCATCAATGTAACGATTAATTTGAAAATTAAAAATTTGTTTATTTTTCTGTCTCTTTATTAAACCCTTCAATCTTCACTATTTTACAATTATCATTTCAAGTCTATTTTTTCTTCTTTAATTTCTCCATGAAGTGCATGGCTTCTGGAATGGTCTCTCCATCTACATCCGTCTAAATAGTGAAACTCCTATACTTTCATGTACTATCAATAGAAACTACAAATGCCAACACTTCCAAGGAAAATCGGTGTGGGGAACTAGTCACAGGAAACGGATTTGTAGTTAAGTAATTGGTGCGTTCCGCCTATAACTATCTTCCTTCTTCTCCTTCCAACCATAAAACTGTACTAAACCAAGAATAGTACCAAGGCGGATGTTCGCTTAGGAAACAGTCGTTTCATGTCTATTATTTATTTATTTTCCATATGGGTCAAGGATAGCGTTCCTGTCGACTACAAGTCAGGATCGACAGCAACAGCATGCGTAATTATTGAACAATCCCCACAAAAGAAAAGTTAAATACTCGAAATATTTTCTTTTATGTTATGTCGGAGCTTTTATGAGATGTAAATAGTCAGAAAATAAAACGGTGGGTATTAATGAAGAAATAATGTAGATTAAATACAAATATGAGAAAAGAGGGTAGGGGAGGAGAAAGGACTGACGTCTGAACTAATACGAATACTTAAATCAGACTTGCATAACATATTATTTTCGAAGAGTGATTTACAAGGACTCCAGTACAATTACAACCGATTTTCTTCCATATTTTTCCTGAGGACGAAGAGGGGTTTCCTTAGAGGAGCATTGATGCTGAAAGTAAGAGGGTTTGCGTATTTCTAAAGATAATAGTGGACAGCTGAGATTGCTAAGGCAGTAGTGCCGTTAAAAAAATAAAAAAAATAAAAAAGTACGTGAAGGCTACCATTTTGTGTGTCCATTATTGATTGGCTGCCAGCAATCTATACTTTTCCGAGCAAATTTCAATGAAATACGGCGGCATTTTTCTAATGACGATAATTGTAATATGTCTGCACTCACTTTCTGCCGGTGATAATTAGGTAACTGTCTTTCATAATACTGTTTACAAACTTAGTAATTGTTATTTTCAGAGCTCTTGTTCATTTTACTTCGATTGCCCTTACACTTAAAACCTATTCTTGACTCACCAAGAGGGGGGGATTCTCCTAGAATCCAATAATGCATCTTCATAAATATCGATTTAACGAAGTCTCTGAAATTCTAAAGTAACGAAAGTCATTTTATTTCAACTGAATGAGTTATAAATAACTATAAATCAAAACCTAAACATAAAGTTTAAATTCAGCCCAAAATATACAATACTTTGAGCAAATGCTGAGATAGTTCCTCGTTTTGCTTCTGGACATAAATGTAATTTCATTATCAGTGCACATCTAGAACTGTGTGGGAAATATAGTTATTCAAATTATCGTTCTACATGTTGTCGCGGTAGGAAATATTAATCCTCCACGAAGGATATGATGAGGGATAAGAGCCCAAATTTATTGCTGATTTGCAATGTGAAAATAGATTATTACATTGAAGCGAATATTTTTGTTAACAATCCTTGCAGGAAACGCTCATTTCTTCCTGTTGATCCTAGTTTAATTATTGGACGTAACCTTCAACATATTAAAAGATTTCCGTCATGTAATATGTTACACACTGGTGTAAACACAAAATATTGTATGTATGATTTTAATATTTTTGTTTTGTTTTGTTTTTATATGATAAACTATTGTTTATGCTACTGTCAACCTTTTCTTATTACCTCTATTGCTCTTGGAAAGGCACATGCTAAATGTGCAAAACGTTGAGCTTTTAATAAATAAGTTATCTACAAGTGTTTTAAACACCATCTAGCTACATCAATAATAATAATAATAATAATAATAATAATAATAACAACAACAATAACAATAAAAAATAGACTGGGAATAATAAAAGACTGGGAAGTGCAGGACATTGGGAACAGCCCACATTTTGCACAAAGTATAGTAAATACTGATCCTAGATCTGCTCCTTAGGAAGCTGGTTGCAACCCGGAGCAGACTTCATAATTAACCGCCTCGTAACATCTTTAGTCATGAATTAGAGGAATAATAATAATGATGATGATGATGATGATAATAATAGTAATAATAATAATAATAATAATAATAATAATAATAATAATAATAATAATAATAATAACAAACAGATGACAAATGTAGAAAATGCCATACAACAGCTGAGAGCATACAGCACATCACATCAGGATGCAAATTAATGCCTCATACAGATTACACCTATAGGCACAATCAAGTTGCAAATATCATTCACCAGAAACTGGCAGCGAAATCCAACCTACAAGAAATTACCTGCCCATATTACAAATATGTTCCCGTAACTGTACTTGAAAATTCAAACTTTAAGTTGTACTATGACAGAGAAATTATTACAGATAAAACTATTCACCATAACAGACCAGACATAACTTTTGTAGACAAACGGCAAAAGATTGGCTTCCTGATTGACATACCTGTTCCACAAACAGCTAATCTCCAAACAGCACATGCAGGAAAAATAACAGTATACAGAACTAGCAACTGAAGTCAAGGCACTATGACATCTCCAAAAAGTTCATATTGTTCCTCTGGTCATTTCGTGCACAGGAGTTATACCAAATAACATCCATAAAAATCTGGAACTTATTCAAATACCAAAATATACCTATAAAATTATGCAAAAATCGATCATCTTAAACACATGCAGGATTGTTCGAAAATTCCTAAATTGCGACGAAACATGAATTGACCTGTGTCTTGGTTATTAACCCGACACAAAGTCAAATAAAAATCCGGTATCTTACCGAGAAAAACAATGTATAATAATAATAATAATAATAATAATAATAATAATAATAGACCCTGTGTGGTGTCGGGGGTTTTAGTAGAATAGCACCATGGGACCTCCCCCAATTCGTAAAAGGCGATTAATCGAAAGAGCTGACCCCTGTCCCTGCCTCTATGTGTTATCCTTCTTTTCACGCCAATAAGCCCTTCCTCACCGGCGGAAGGAAAGGCGGATCCAGAAGCTTGAAAGTTCCCGTTAGCCATCCTAGACAGTTTCCAATTTTGCCCTTCCTTTTTCGCCTTCCATCAACCTGGCCGTAGGTATAAAAGGCAACCCGTAGAGATATGGAGACCCAAAGGAGGAGTCGTAAGGCCTCGGGACAAAGGCCGCTGCCTGGGGAGCGCCAGGGACCGTCTGGAGCCGGGGCTGGACGGATCAGCATGCGGGACGCCGGCGACAGGGGGCTGAGAGGGCGGGCCCCTGTCAATAAATATGTGACAGCCTCCAGTATGACTACATCGTCTAATTGTGAGAACCTGGTCAACGTGAAGGAAGAAACCGTGGCATGTACTTCTTATGCCACTTCGTCGGCTGGCTTGTCTGCCCGAGATAGACGGGAGACTTCTCGCAGAGGAGGACGTCGCACCGAAAACAAATCTCGAATTACTTGGACACGAGAAATTAACATGGAAATCATGATGGCCTCTTACCGTGTAAACAAGTGACTTTTCCATGAACAGTATGAGAGGATTAGACCAAACATGCAACTTACAGAACAAAATGTTGTTGACGGTAGAAAACCATTATCACCAAAGGCTATTTAACACCAACTGAGTTAGAAGGAATCCGTAGGCAGGTTGCGAGCGAATTGAATTTGATTAACGAAAATGTAGTACAACCAATCCAGAGTACCACATCAAATGACATTGAGAGTACTTTTGAAGCCGCCTCAGGTACAGAAGAGATTCAGGACACTGGACTGGGTGAAGCGGCAGAATGCTTCCAAAGTCTTTTGGAGCTCTATCGAAGTACTCAACCTTCCAGGAAACCACGAATACCGATTTTGAAGAACATTAGAAGAGCCAAATTACTAATAACGAGGACCAACACCATCTTGGAACAACACCTGAGCGAATGTTTGGAATTAGAAGAAGTACACCTAGCACTACATTGTGCAGCATCAACGGTGATCAAACTGAATGGCCAAAGGACATATGCACCAGGGAGGCAAGTTCAACAAGGTGTTAAAGAAAAGAAACCAGCCTGAAGGAGGAGACTTGAAATGAGTGCTGATCATTTCCGAGCAAGGGCAAATTTGATTAATGAGCTCCTGAAGTGCACCCGCTCCCGAAAAAAATTAAAGAAGATAACTGTAATATGTGCTCAGTCAAAAATTAATCTAGGAGATATTATTTGTCAGCAAAGACTGAAGGATGACTACCGACAAAAAGATAAGCTGAAAGGAGCTCGATTGAAAAGGTACAATGCGCTATTTATATATCAGAAAGAAGCAGAACATCGATTTCAATAAAAACAGAAAAATGTTCCAACAACTGGAGTCGGAGAGTCAGAGAGAGTCAGAGTCGGAGAGTCAGTCCAGATTCATCTCTAAATCTGGAGTCCGGTGAGTTTGAGGATTATTGGAGATCAATTTGGTCGAAAAGTGAACATTTTAACCAGAACGCAGACTGGATCCAGGATATCGAAGAGCAAAGTGCTTCTATATCACCTATGTTGGTCACAGGTTTCACGACCGAAGACATACGTAGAAATATTACGAAGACCAATAACTGGAGGTCACCAGGACCCCATGGACTTCACAATTTTTGGCTGAAGTATTTCACAGCAATCCACGAACCATTGGCCAGCTGCTTTACAGAAGCATTAAATGACCCGAGTAAGATCCCACTTCATGTTACTGAAGAAAACACCTTTATGATTCACAAGAAAGATGATGTCTCACAACCACAAAACTACAGACCAATAACGTGTTTGCCTACTATTTACAAATGATTTACATTCTTGATCAATGAAAACATTTATGAGCATTGTGAAAGAAATGGAATAATAGCAGAAGAACAAAAAGGATGTATTAAAGGTGCTCTAGGTTGCAAAAACCAACTTATAATAGATTCTGTAGCTTCAAAACAAGTCCAGAGTAAGCAGAAAAACCTTCACATGTGTTATGTAGATTACACAAAAGCGTTTGATTCAGTTCCTCATGATTGGTTGATAAGAATACTTGGAATCTACAGGATTTTTCCAAAGATAATGAACACACTACAGTCATTGATGCTAATGTGGAGGGTAAATCTGCATGGTAATATGGAGAAAATATGTACAATGGACATTAAACGTGGGATATTCCAAGGAGACTCTCTTTCACCCTTATTGTTTAGTCTGGTCTTAAATCCGTTGTCATCACTGTTAAATAATAGTACCATTGGCTACAAAATTAATTCATCAGATCATAAGACATTAAATCATCTTTTATTTATGGATGATCTGAAGCTTTATACTGGAACACATCAAAAACTCTGTTCCTTAATAGATACTACCAAGATCTTCAGCCAAGATATTAGAATGAGCTTCGGTTTGGATAATTGCGCCATCATAAGCATACTGAAAGGTAAAGCAGAAAAGTTGGATAAAAATGTCCAAGGTATAGAAGAGCTGCAACCTGATGCTGCTTACAAATACCTCGGAATACAACAGAATATGAAACTTGATCACAGCGAAATTAAACTTGAGTTTACAGAGAATACAAGAAGAGGGTAACCAAAATACTGAATACGAAGCTAGCTGGGGAAAACGTAATTAAGGCAATCAACATCTGGGCTGTACCTACGCTGATATACAGTTTTGGTGTAGTAAAATGGTCTGACGCGGACCTAAATTCACCGGATAGACTTACTAGAGGGCTTCTTACAAAATTCAGATGTCTACACCCTAACTCTTCTGTGATCCGTTTGTATTTACCAAGAAGAGAAGGTGGTCGAGGGCTACTTAATATTTTTAAACTCTGCAGAACCCAAGAACAAAAAATGAGGGACGCTATACTTAGGTCTGAGGATTCCCTCATGAAGAAGGTGGTGAGCGCTGACACTGGATAACCGTCATTTAATTTAAGCAACCAAGGCTCGAATATAATAATACCAACTAAACGAAATAATAATACCGAAAACTCGAAATAATACGAAATAATAATAAAATAATAATAAAAAACTCGAAATAATAATACCAACTAAATAATAATTCCAACAAGAGAAAATACAAAATTGGCAGCAAATGATGCTTCACGGTAAATTTCCAAATTCTTTGTTGGACCCTATGATAGACAAATCTGCGTCCTTAAAGTTGTAGAGCAATGGTTACTCGGAAACTGAAGGTTTTGTAGCAGCAATTCAGGATAGAGTAATAAGAACTAAAAACTATGAAAAACATATTTTAAAAGCAAATGATATCGACAATTGTAGAAGATGTGGTAACAGCGGAGAGTCTATTGAGCACATAATGGCTGGGTGCAGTACTTTGTCAGAGAGTGCCTATTTAGGCAGACAACCAAGTGGCAAAACTCATTCACCGAGAACTAGGAATGAAACTTGGAATGTTGGGAATAATGCAAGTATGAGCCAGATGCTGTGCTCGAGACGAAGACGCACATCTTATACTGGGATCGGCCTATTATGACGGATAAAACGGTTGATCATAACCGCCCTGACATCCTCATAATAGACAAAGAAAACAAAACAGACGGTTTAATAAAAATCGGTGTTGCAATCCTTTTGACTCACAACCTGCAGAAGTCCGAAGCAGAAAAATTCAGATAATATGACAACTTGGCAACTGAATTGAAAAACATTTGGAAGTTGCATGAAATCTCCCATTTCCCCATGGTTCTATCCGTTGAAGGAGTCGTCACCTGGAACTTTAAAAGAAATCTGGAGAATTAAGATATCAAAAATATCTTTGATGAAGCTCAGAAAGCCACCCTTCTACAAACATGTCATTAGGAAATTCCTAAATGCGTGACATTCATGTAGGTCAGGATGAATTTCCTTCCTGCGCAGTCCGAGCCTAGTCCTATACCATCAATTGGACAGGTGATATATTTTCCTGCTAAATCAGAGAAAGTGTGAATAATAATAATAATAATAATAATAATAATAATAATAATAATAATAATAGTATTGACGCCTATAACTATTACACTCGACCTGGTAATCATATTAATCAAGAGGCGATGTGGGAAGCAGCACTCGTTTTCAAATGTC